>CP106732.1:70136731-70736731 GCA_025506655.1 Gossypium rotundifolium | reverse complement strand
AATTCTCTTGAGTATTAGGCATTTCCATTTTGGCATTTTCAGTCATATAGGGAGAGTGTCAAATTTTTGCAAGGGTCTTGGGAGTTCTTTCTTTTTCTCTCATTCGATTTCCTACTTCTCTTTGTGCCAAAACTTTCAGCTTTTTCTCTTCATCTCTTTTTACTTCTTTGACATTAGCTGAACTAGTGTGACCATTCGGGCATCCCTTTTTCTTCATTTTTCTCTTTTGTTTCTTTTGTTTTCTTTAGCCGAACCCTCTTTTATCTTTTAGCCGAATTTTGGCTCCCTTCTATTCATCTCTTTCACCCTTTCTTTCTTTCTTTCTTTTCAAAAGTCGAAACTCTCTTCTTCTCTACTTCTATCACTTCTAGCCGAATACTTTTTGCACTTCTCTCGCAGCTTTTATTTCTCGTTTTGTAGCTCTATTTCTTGTTCTATAGCCGAATCTTAAGAAGCAGAGTAGTTAGGTTTTTTCTGCCGAAAGATCCTTTACATTCAGTAGATGCATTTTGCAAGGTAATGTTCTTCTTCCTTAATTCCTTGCCATCGATTCTTGTTCTCTTCCTTTTAGCTTGTTCATTCAAAAAGTCGAAAGTCTCATTTTGTTTTTTTTTCTAAGGCCGAATTGGTTGGTGTTCTAACACACCCTTCTAGCTTTTCTAAACATTGGGTTCTCATTAAGGATTCATCAAGAATCACAAGTCAAATACGTTGATAAGATTCCTCGGTAGCCAAGGTAAGGGGACTCTCTTTTGTTCTTTGTGATCAACTTCTATTCAAATTACTCTACCGTAATCAAACCCCTTGTTGGGGCAATCCCTATTTTCACTATAGTATTGTATTGATCAAGAGTTTTCTTCATGGATACGAGTCCTAGTCATTCTAAGGAGGGGGTGAACCTGTAGTCTCTGCCCCTAAGTTTAAAAAACGTGCTGTGTCGGTGATTCGAGACTTTTGTAACACCCCTAACTCGAGACCATGTCGGAATAGGGTTAAGAGGAATTACCGATCAATCAGAACATTTAACATCTAAATTTACAACACAAAGTCAATCATCTTTATTTACAATCATGTTGTCCCTTATCAAGGTCTATGAGACCTTTAGCACATGCTAAAGAGGGGTCAGGACTAAACCAAACATATACTAAGGTTCTCAGAAACATAACAACTTAACCAAAATACAGGGGATACACGCCCGTGGGGGTAGGCCGTGCCTCACCCACGGCTACCTGACACACCCGTGTGTCATTCCCGTGGTTATATACTGCCAAAATCAACACGGTCACCAAGCACGCCCGTGTGCTAAGGCCGTGTACTACTAGATCATATACTGCCATTTCTTACATGGCCACCAAGCATGCCCATGTCGAGGCCGTGTGCTACTAAGCTACATTCTGTCAATTCACCCACGGTCTATAGGCACACCCATGTACCATAACCGTGTGATATATTAGGCCATTTACAAGGCCAAAATGCCACCCATAATGGTCAAACCTACAAGCCCTATTAACCAATATTACCACCAAAAACATATCGAAATAGTCATTCAACCCATGCATTTAATACCAATTCCTACCATGTCAATTTCAATGACCAAAACTCACATCATCACAAGCATTAACCATTCATTTGCTTATCCAAAACTTAACCATTTCTTAAGCATCTCACCATACCAAAATTTGTATCATATAATTCATTCATTCAAGCATTTATCAACTCAAAACTTACCAAAACATATGGCTAAGTTCACTTCATAAACATATACACATAACTAGCCTATACATGCCATATTTCAACTATATACATCCTTTCCAAAGTACCAAAAATGTAATGCCGATTGTGTGATTGAGAAGCTGACGATCCCTGATCCGAGCTAGCTTTACTGACACTGCAAGGCAGAAAAACAATTCACACAGTAAGCTTTCCAAAGCTTAGTAAGTTCGTAACAAAATACATTATATCAAACATGTCATCACGTAGATTAATTCACCATCTAATATCTCGTATCATCCAAAACTAGTAAATTCAATAAACCTTTCATAAAATCATTCGTAATTTTATCAACCACATAGGTTTCGAACGTACCTTAGCCAACACTTAGTTGTGAATGTTTAAGCTGCTCATTACTCATGAATCACACGGATCGACATTCGTCCCTTCTTCAGTTTATTCACACACTTAGTGCCTAAATAGTTAACAGAAGCCTAATTTGCATCGCACACTTAGTGCATCATATCAAACTGATCATAAATCAGAATTGCACACACAGCACCAACCACAGAGCCGAAGCCTATATTACTCCGCACCCACAGTGCTATTTATCTCGATCACATTTTTGAATTTGCACACTTAGTGCCGTTCAACTCAATCTATCACATAGCATCCACATTTAACAATATCACAACATTCATTTCATAATGATAAGCACGACTAAATATACGTATTATGTTCGAACTTACCTCAGACGTCGAACTATCGATACGGTCGATTAATCGAGCATTTTATCTTTGCCTCGATCTCGATCTGAACCTCTCCTCTCTTGGTCTATACACATTCAAATTCAATCCATTCAATCATCAATTCATTCATTTTAATCCAAACACACATATTTAGGGCATTTTTGCAATATAGCCCTCACATTATCACATTTCAACACTTTAGTCCTTAATTTATTAAATCACCAAATACACATAATTTCATTACACCATGCTTAGGCCGAATTCTCCTTAGTCTCATACAAGTCCACACATTTCATTTATTTTTTATTTTAGTCCCTCAATTTACACGTTTCACAATTTAGCCTAAAATACTCAATTTCATCAAAAATCCCAATACAAACTATGTTAATCCAATCACATGGGCTAGCTAGAGCACGAAGCAATGATTATGAAAACGTAGAAATTATCAAAAATTGAGCTAAAATCACATACCAATTTGTGCCTAAGCTTGTCGAAACTTCAAAGCTTCCTAGCCCTCCTTTCTTTTCTATTTTCGGTGAGTAATAAGATGAATACTCATATTCTTTCATGATTTGTTTTACTAATCTATTATTATTAATCCAACATATTATATTACATTTTAGTTGGTTAAAATGTCCATCCACCATGCACTAAGTACATAATGGTTAAATTGCATCATAAAGCCTCCATATTTAAAAGACAACAACACTTAGATACTTATAAATCAGCACATAGCTTTTACTCTTTGCATGATTAAGTCCCTTCTCTTAATTCGGCATTAAAATGATCAAATCATCACACAGAATTTTCACACAGACTATGTCACATACTATTCACACAGAAAATAATATTAACTTAACATTTTGACCTCAGATTTGTGGTCTCGAACCACTGTTCTGACTAGGGTCTAAACCAGGCTGTTACACTTTTTGCCAGGCTGTGGTAGAGAGCCGACATCTGCCTGGGATAGACAAATTGCTGTTATCCCTACTAGTGAGAGTGTCGACATAGAGAGTCTAGTTTTACGCGTAATCAGGTGTGTAATGCTCACACTTTACTTTATTAATTTACGATAATAATTGTGTTGGCTGAAAGCCAAAACGACTGTATAGATAGTCGAGATACCCTTGTGAGTAAGGTTGGAGACACCGGGTAAGTACCACAATGATTTTACTTTCGAAGATATGTATATATGAATTAAATGTATGTTGTCCATTGAAAGCATGTTTGCATTCATCTCAGTATGATAATATGTTGCATGGGCCGTGGGATACGATTGACAGGGGAAGTGTGACTTAGTGACTTCTGTCACAGTGGTCTGGGACCACAGTGCTTTGGAACCACATATACATTTATTTATCAGAGACTTATCTCAGTGGTTTGGTACCACAGTGGGTTGGCCCCACATATAATTATCAGAGATTGTCACAGTGGTCTGGGACCACAGTGGGTTGGCCCCATGTTTATATATTCTGTGACTCTATCATAAGTGGTCTAGGACCACAGTGGTTTGGAACCACAGTGGCTTGATGCCACGAGCGTTTGGATGATTCAGGCGACTTGGAGGATGGAAAACTAGGTTAGGTTGGGATGCATTGCATATATTTTTAATATGCCATATTGTGTGGGCTAAGGCCCAATGTGCTTTTGTGGGCTTAGGCCCAAATTGCACTCGTAAGGGGAATTACACACTGAGTCTTGGTGACTCACCCCTCTGCTTATTCTTGCAAGTAACTCCTAGTAGTGAATTTGGAGCCGAGGAGGACTTCGAGGTGGCCATGCCATGTTCTTTCGTAAATTTCATTTCTTTCTTTCTTTAAACTTATTTTAATTTGGGATTTTGTTATGTAATAACGCCTCCGTAACTTTATTTTGGGTTTTTGATTTAATGTGGTTCCTATTATATTAAGAAATGCTAAACATGAAGTTTTTTTAAAAATATAAATAAACGTTTTCCAAAAAAATAACAAGCGGATAACAAGCTGATTAACAACTCGATTCAAAGATTTACTTAAAATCGCAAACACTGTTTTCAAAATGGCACGTTTTGGATTACCACTAGTTTTCGATTTTCGAATCCCCAAACCGTTCTTTACTAATAATTCTTTTAAATAAGAGTTAGTAAGGAACCCCTAAACTAAATATTATTTCCAAGATAGAAACACAAAACGAAAAGCTTTCAAAATTACGATGTTATCCTAAAAAATCCAAAGTTCTTTCAAACAACCTTTCCCTGTGACATACCAGATCCGGTCGAAACGTTTAGGCCGGATTTGGGGTGTTACACTGGATATAGTCTTATATGGAGTTTCACATCAAGAATTGATGCCATATCCCTGATACGGTCTTATACAATTCTCATATTCATTACCGAAGCCATATCTCGGTATGGTCTTGTACGGGGTCTCAACTCGGTGCCAAGGCCATGTCTCGGACATGGTCTTATACGGGACCTTATCTATTTCATATCTCGACTACAGCAATTCCATATTCAATATAGTCCACTAGGACCTCAACATCTCATTCAACATTAACTACTCAATTTAGTAGAGCATCATGCAGCAATATAATACAAAGCATTCTCAATTATGGCAACATAAATGTCGCATTAATCACATACAAACTTACCTCGATCTCAAAATAAGCTAACTCATCGGTTTAGTCTACGAATTTGTCCTTTCCCCGATCGAGGCATATTCTCGGTTCTTCTTGCTCTATAATAGCAATTTAGCTCATTTTAATCACCACATTAACAAAAGCATTTCAATAATCATGCTTAAGCAAAATTACTATTTTGCTCCTAAACTTTGGAAAAATGATCATTTTGCCCCTAGGCTCCGAAATCAATTCTAATCACATTTCTACCTTCAACAAGCCTAGGTGAACATTTAATACTCTTATAGCTATCATTAAAACTCAACATTTCAGATAATTTCTGTAAATTTATAACCTTTTCATCAAGGTTCAATTAGGTGTTTTCAAGACAACACCTTTTACAAAAGTTGTTCATCTAATAACTAAGACTCAATTTCTTCCACACAAAAAATATAGCAAATAACAATGAAAGCTCTCATGGCAAAACTCTAAACTTTTCACCATATTGCACAATAGTCCCCTCATTTGAAAGCTTAAGCTTTAGGGGTCTCAAAAATACAACTTTTATCAAGAAATGATCCCTAGAACACTTACTTGTGAAGAGGAGACTGTGCTATATTTTTGAATATTTTAACCCTTATTTGGCTGCCAATTTTTGGTGGACGAGATGAGCAAGAAAGATGAACATAATCTTTTCTTTATTTTAATATTAAACATCAATTTAGTCCACCTACTATCACCAACTTTGACCAACATTGACAAATTTGTCTCCTATGCTAATCTATGGCCGGCCAAGCAAATATTGGGGGGCCTAATTGTCTTTTAAAGACCTTCAATTGTCAATCTATGGCTATTTGGTACCCTTAACTTATGGAATGGAACTTTCGCACTTTATGCGATTTAGTCCTTTTTCGCGATTAATCATGAAATCGTTAAAAATTAAAGCACTAAAATTTTCATGCACATATACTTTCATGCTCTAACTCATAATATAACATGAAAATAAATTTCTCTAAACTCGAATTAGTAATCCCAAGATTACTATTCTGACTAGCCCCTAAATCGGGCTGTTACAAAACAAAAAGACACTATCATTAACCTTGCATCCTAGGTACATGCCAAACACAAAAAAAAGAGACGTCACCAACTTTGAGGACGGGAATTCTCACTAGATGCCGAGTCCAACTCTACTATCTATCTAACCTGTAACATGTAAAGTAAATTATCATTAATAGGTTTATTTATTAACTAACCACAATCCCAATCTCCATTTATATAAATTTCTAACTTCGCCAAATAAGAATCCTAATCCATCTATAAATCATTTAACTTTATCTTAATATTAGTTAATGATGTGACACCCGATGCCTAGCGGTAGTTCATAGAAGAAGTTGTGCCCAGCGCTAGTCGGATTAACCGATGATAACGAATGTGAGCCCATCTCTAGCTGGATAAACCAACAATAATTGCACCCAGTGCTAGTCGGGTTAACCGACGATAATGAATGTGAGCCTAGCTCTAGTTGGATAAACCAACAATAATTGCCCCTAGTGCTAGTCGGATTAACAGACGGTTATGTGCCTAGCACTAGTCAGACAAGTTGACAAAGTTTGCGCCCAGCGCTGGTCGATTATATCGACATTTGTATGATTATTTACTTCCACAACTTCTTTATTTATTTTCTTATCATTAATTCCATAAGATGCATACATTTGATATCAAGAATTAATTTAACAATAAGTCAATTTAAATAATAATTAGAAGTAAAATTAAGTTCGAGTCCACGAAGTTACCTTAACAAAATAGTGGTATTAGTGAGGTCGATAGTTACTCCGTTACCTTTGTTTTTCCTCGATTCATGTCCGATTGATTTGTTCCTTAACCAAAGTTCACAATTTCATTCAATCAATGCTATTTCATCAATTTAACAATGACATTTATACAACCACATTATTCCACTATTATTATAGACTTGTCCCAACATTTAGTCATTTATTTAATTCGATCTCTAATACCAAACATAGAATTTAACCACATTAAACCCTCAACATTTAAATATAACTTAAAAGCATTTCAACTAAATATAATCCACCCAAATCAATCTACTATTACTACCAAAACTTTAATTATTTAACTATGTCTCTTTGAGCTTACTACATTCATATCTCTAGAAATTTTACCATTAAAATCACCCACAGCATGATCCACTTAGTCTACAAAACTTATACTCACCTTATCACCTCAAATACATTTAGTATTCAACAAAATAACTCCAAAACTTTTGCGTTTCTTAACCATGGAAACTTTCACACTTTCTATTCATTTTTAAAATTTCAACATGGGTAAACTAGCTCATGCTCTTAGGACCCCAAAAACATAAAATCCATGAAACAAAACTAAAAATTACTAACCAATTTGAGCCTTAAAGATTGAGCAAAATGGCTAAATCTTTCTCCTCAATTTTAGCAAGTAAGAGTAAAGAAAAAGAAAATGGAGCATTTCTTTCTTTCTTTCTTTCTTTTTTTTCTACTAACTCCTCTATTTTCTTTTCTTTTATTTATTCATCCCCTTTTACTAACTCTAATACATAATAGCCATCCTATAATAGCTATTAATAATATCAACTACATATCTATATATATACATATATTATATATATGTCCACTAACTCTAATTGACCAAGCAAATAATGAGTTATTTACTAAAATAGCCCTTGTAACTATTTCTTTCTCATAATTAATTTTAACTTTTTTAATCTCCATCAATAAAATTTACTACTTCACAATTCGATTAACTTCTAAAGAAACTCCAAACACTATAATATTAATATTTTAAAACCCGACACACAATGGCGAGGTCCCGAAAGTATGTTTTTCAACAACCCAAAATTTTTGGGTCGTTACAACCTCTCCCCCTTAAGAAATTTCATCGCCGAAATTTACCTAAAAAGGTGAGGGTATTGTGATCTCACCGTTTTCTTCGACTCCCATGTCGCTACCTCAACATTATGACTATGCCAAGGGACTTTGACAAACGAAACTTGTTTGTTATGTAATTCTTTTACCTCACGAGCCAAAATTTTGACTGGCTCCTCTTCATACGCCAAATTAGACTGTAGTTCAATTTCCTCCAGCGATAAAATATGAGACGGATTCAACCGATATCTTCTAAGCATCAACATATGGAAAACATTGTGAATTCTCTGTAACTCTACAAGTAGTGCCAGGCGATAGGCAACAGGTCCGACTCTCTCAATAACCTCGCGAGGGCTCAATTTCCCTTTTCTCCCGAACTGCAAAAAACTTTTTCCACGAAGATACTCTTAAGAATACTTATCACCTACTGAGAATTCAATGTCTCGATGTTTCAAATTCACGTATGACTTTTGTCTATCAAAGGCCGCTTTTAATCTGTCTCGGATCACTTTAACCATACCTTCTATTTCTTGAATCAACTCTACTCCAATTACTTTCTTCTCGCTTAATTCAGACCAACATATAGGTGTTTCACATCTCCGGCCAAACAAAGCTTCGTAAGGAGCCATTTGAATGATTGATTGAAAACTATTATTATACACGAACTCGGCCAAAGGTAAATAGCGTTCCCAACCAGATCCAAAGTCAATCACACAGGCTCGAAGCATGTCTTCTAGGATCTGAATAACACGTTCAGGTTGTCCATCCATCTGAGGGTGAAAAGCTGTGCTAAAATTTAGCTTAGTACCAAGAAATTCATGCAATTGCTTCCAAAATTGTGAAGTGAACCAGGGATCCCGATCTAATATGATTGATATAGGTATGCCATGTAATCTGACAATTTCTTGGATGTAGACTTCTACTAGCTTTTGTATAGACCAATCCATTCGGACTGCAATGAAATGGGCTGACTTTGTGAAACGGTTGACTATCACCCATACGACATTTTTCTTGGTTGAAGATAGCGGTAACCCGGTGATGAAATCCATGGTTATGCGCTGCCATTTCCATTGAGGAATAGAAATAGGTTGAAGCAATCCTGTGGGAACCTGATGTCTGCCTTGATCTTTTGACAGGTTAAGTATTTAGCCACAAATTCCACTATTTCTCTTTTCATGCCTGGACACCAATACAACTCTTGGAGGTCTCGATACATTTTTGTTCCACCCAGGTGCAGAGAAAAAGGACTATCGTGTGCCTCTCATAAAATTAATTCTTTTAATTCCACAATATTAGGGACACATATTCGATTATGGAATCGTAAGCAACCCTGATCATCGATGCTAAAATCTTGAATTGATTCGTCTTGAACCATTTTTCTTTTTCTAATAATTTACGATCCAACAACTGTGCTTCTCTAATCTGATCGAATAATACCGGCTTGATTCTCGATTTGGCTAAAAGAATGCCATCATCTTTAACACTGAGTCAAGCGAACATTGCTCTTAAGTCAGCTACTACCTTTCTGCTTAGTGCATCTGCTACAACATTGGCTTTGCCTGAATGGTAATCTATAACACAGTCATAATCTTTCAAAAGTTTGATCCAACGCCGTTTTCTTAAATTTAACTCCTTTTGGGTTAGGAGATATTTAAGACTCTTATGATCTATGTATATATGACATTTCTCACCATATAGATAATGTCTCCAAATCTTCAGACCAAAAATTACCACAGCTAACTCCAAATCATGCGTCAGATAATTACGTTCATGAGTCTTCAACTGTCGAAATGCGTATGCAATTACTTTTCCCTCTTGCATTAGAACACAACCCAAACCACTTAGTGAATCATCACTACACACCACGAACTCCTTTCCTGACTCAAACCGGTGCTTTTGTCAACAATTGCTTTAACTTATCAAAGCTTTCTTGACACTTCTCACTCCAAACAAAATACACATTTTTCTGGAGGAGTTTTCTTATTGGCATTGCTATCTTCGAGAAGCCATTCACAAATCTTCGATAATACCCAGCCAAGCCCATAAAAATGCAAACTTTCGACACATTCTTCAGTGCTTTCTACTGAACGATCGCTTTAATCTTTTTCGGATCTACTCGAATTCCATCCACTGATATCACGTGTCCCAAGAACACCTCTTTGGTTAGCCAAAACTCACATTTTTTGAATTTTCCAAACAACTATTTCTCTCGCAACACTTGTAACACGATTCATAAAAGTTGTTCATATTCGACTTCTGATTTTGAATATATCAGAATATCATCAATGAAGACAACTACGAACCGGTCAAGATACGATTGAAAAATACGGTTCATTAGATCCATAAACACTACAAGGGCATTTGTTGATCCGAAAGGCATTACTAAGAACTCATAGTGATCATAACGAGTTCGAAAGGTTATTTTTGGTACATCACTATCCTTTACTTTTAACTGATAGTATCCCGACCTCAGGTCAATCTTGGAGAAGACAGAAGCTCCTTTAAGTTGGTCAAACAAGTCGTCGATACGCGGAAGGGGTATTGATTCTTAATTGTTAAATTGTTCAACTAACGATAATCAATGCAGAGTCGCATTGAGCCATCTTTCTTTTTTAACAAATAACACCAGAGCTCCCCAAGGCAATATACTCGGGCGAATAAAACCATGTTCCAATAAATCCAGTAACTGAACTTTCAATTCTTTTAACTCAGTAGGAGCCATTCGATACGGAGCTATAGATATGGGAGCTACACCAGGAAACACTTGGATTGCAAATTCGACATCTCTATCTGGCGATAATCTCAATAATTCCTCAAAAAATACGTCAAAAAACTCACAAACATTTTGAATACTACTAATGTATTCGCTTCCCATTTTTGAGTTATTGAGATATTCCAAGAAGGCTTCACAAGCTTGCTTCAACAATTTATCTACTTGTATCGAAGAAATAATCTGATTTGCCCCATTTATCTTCACACCACAAACCTCTATGGCTTTCCCCTCTTTATCTTGGATCAAAAACTTTCTCTTGCAATAATCCAAAACTAGTCCATGTTCGATTAACCAATCCATGCCCAATATTACATCAAAATCACAGAAAGTCATAATCAATAGATCTACTAGAAACACTAGGTTTTGAATCTCTAAACGACAACGTTTACAAACTTGATCTACTAATACAGTTTGACCTAAGGGACTTGACATAGACATGGCTACATTTGAAATTTCATAATTCATATTCCCAGACTTAACCATGCAATAATTGACATATGAGTGAGAAGAGCCCATATCTATTAAAGTATAAATAGGTGTGGAGAATAAAAGAAAAATACTTGCTACAACATCGGCAGCATCCCTTTCATCACGGGACTGCAATACATAAGCATGTGCAGAAGCTCTAGTTTCAGATTGATATGTGACTATATTATCCTTCTTTCTCGATCCTCCCCTTGAACCCGATCCACCTCTACTAGTCCCTCGACCTCTCACCGCAAAAGCAGCTCTCAGAGAATCACCGAGTTAATCATTTTCGCGCTTCGGACATTTTCTAGCAAAATGCTCTAATGACCCACAGCGAAAGCAACCTTTCGTTAATTTCCAACATTTTCCCCAGTGATTCTTTCCACAGTGTTCGCAATTCTGCGTCTCTAAAACTCTATTCAGCCCCTTTACACTACCCACTGATACCGTAGATTGACAGTCTTGCACTTTCATTGGCATGCTTGACCTTGCAGTTAATTTTCCAATTTCATGTGATTCTTTACTTCTTTTTGATACAGAGGAAGGATTGAAGTTCCCAAATCTTTTACTTGTAGTACGAGAGGGTTCAACCTTTTCGCATAATCCTAGAGATTGTTCGACCATTTTTGCTCGTTTTGATAAATCTGCAAACTCTTTAATTCTTAATGCTACTAGTTGGGTCTGAATTTTATTGCACATACCCCGAGGTAACGTTGTAATTTTCCTCCTTCGTAGGAATCAACTCATTCCCATACTTGCTAAGTCACGAGTATTCCCTTTTATAGTCTACTATCGACATATCTTCTTATTTTAACATAAGAAATTTTTTCTTCCTATGTTCAAGTTAAAGCTCACCAAAGTATTTCTTTTGGAACTCAGTTTGGAAAATTCCCAATCTACTATTTCTGTAGCCACGTGCCTCATAACTATGTTCCACCATGCATAGGCTTCTCCCTGAAATAGTAAAACTACATAGATAACGCTCTCTCGGGGAGTGCATTCTAACTGTTGTAAGATTTGAGTCATTGACTCTAACCAAAATTCTACCGTTGAGGGGTCAACTCCCTTTGTTCTAGCAAACTCGGTAGCGCCGTAACTCCTTAGTTCTTTAATAGTAGCTCGCCTAGCCACAGATGTGGTCGTCGGGAGTGGAGTGACTCCCACTACCCTCTGAAGAGCATCCGCTAGCACTCATAATACGTCATTATCAGATTGCCCTTTAATTGGGCCACTAGTAGCATTAGGTCGTCGTACCTCGTTAATGCATACACTTGGGGTTACAGACTTAAACTCAAATAATTCCTTAGCAGATTCATACCACTATGTACTTCTTGATCGACTACGTTATTAGCATCATCTAACATCTTTACATTATAAATGAAAACATGATAATCAGTATCCAGTCTTGATTCAAACTTGACTCAACTTTGGCATATACCTCTAGAATCGCTTCTGAGCTTGGTTTAGTCCAAGAATTGGTTAAACCTATAAGCTTTGATACCACTAAAATGTAACACCCTTTACTCGTATTCAATGCCTGAACAGGGTATGAGACATTACCAGACTTACCACACAAACAATAATACAATTCCGATTCATAGATTTGCATCCAAGTTAAAACCATTTGCAATTAATCATAGAGTCCCTAATACGAGTCTACGAGGCCCAAAACATGCATTGGACATGATTTGGGACTAAATTGAGAACTTTAGAAATTTTTCCACTATACAGGGGTCAAACGCCCGTGTGGATATGGGACATGGCCGTGTGGTCACAGACGCCCGTGTCCTGACTTCGTGTAACTCTCTAAATTGTAACTCATGAAGAATTGAGATCACACGGCCAAGTCACACACTCGTGTGCTAGGCCATGTGGAAAATTAATTTTCACAAAATAGGTATAAACTTCACACGGCCATGGCACACACCGGTGTTTGAGGCCGTGCCATCTACATGTTGAGACACACACCTGTCTCTGCCCATGTTCCCAAATCTGAGCATTCTATTTCTCATAACTAAGGTGCATAGGATACACGGCCAAACCACACGCCCGTGTTCATGACCGTGTGTCACACACGGCTGAGACACACGCCCGTGTCTCTGCCTGTAGACAATTATGGGCTATTTTCCAAGCCTTATTTCTCACCCAAATTGATACCAACCTTAATTCAATCATATGCATATGATCATGATATAATAGGCATTCAATCCAACCCAAAATTAGACTCAAAACATGTATCATCATTACATCTAACATTGAATTTGTTAAATGCACATTTTTCATGTTATCATTCATATTCAACTCATTTAAGCAAACATCATTTTTAACATTGTATAAAATGTCAATAAATACTTATAATTATATACACTTACAAAAAGAAATAGTACTCTAGAGTTCATTAAAAAAAAAAAAAGAACAATATCATTAACCTTGCATCCTAGGTACATGCCAAACACAAAAAAAAAGAGACGTCACCAACTTTGAGGACAGGAATTCTCACTGGATGCCGAGTCCAACTCTACTATCTATCTAACATGTAACATGTAAAGCAAATTATCATTAAGAGGTTTCATTTATTAACTAAACACAATCCCAATCTCCATTTATATAAATTTCTAACTTCGCCAAATAAGAATTCTAATCCATCGATAAATCATTTAACTTTATCTTAATATAAGTTAACGATGTAGCATCCGGTGCCTAGCGGCAGTTCGCAAAAGAGGTTGCACCCAGCACTAGTCGGATTAACCGACGACAACGAATATGATCCTAGCTCTAGTTGGATAAACCAACAATAATTGCACCCAGTGCTAGTCGGGTTAACTGACGACTATGAATGTGAGCCCATCTCTAGTTGGATAAACCAACAATAATTGCATCTAGTGCTAGTCAGATTAACCAACGGTTGTGTGCCCAGCACTAATCAGACAAGCTGACAAAGTTTACGCCCAACGCTAGTCAATTATATCGACATTTGTATGATTATTTACTTCCACAACTTCTTCATTTATTTTCTTATCATTAATTCCATAATATGCATACATTTGATATCAAGAATTAATTTAGAAATAAATCAATTTAAATAATAATTAGAAGTAAAATTAATTTCGAGTCCACGAACTTACCTTAACAAATAGTGGTATTAGTGAGGTCGATAGTTACTCCGTTACCTTTGTTTTTCCTCGATTCGCATCCGATTGATTTGTTCCTTAACCAAAGTTCACAATTTCATTCAATCAATGCTATTTCATCAATTTAACAATGACATTTATACAACCACATTATTCTATTATTATTATAGACTTCTCCTAACATTTAGTCATTTGTTTAATTCGATCTCTAATACCAAACATAGAATTTAACCACATTAAACCCTCAAAATTTACATATAACTTAAAAGCATTTCAACTAAATATAATCCACCCAAATCAATCCACTATTACTACCAAACTTTAATTATTTAACTATGTCTCTTTGAGTTTACTACATTCATATCTATAGAAATTTTACCATTAAAATCACCAACTACATGACCCACTTAGTCTACAAAACTTATACTCACCTTATCACCTCAAATACATTTAGTATTCAACAAAATAACTCCAAAAATTTTGAGTTTCTCAACCATGGAAACTTTCACACTTTCTATTCGTTTTAAAATTTCAACTTGGGTAATGTAACAGCCCGGTTTAGGGGCTAGTCGAAATAGTGGTTTTGGGACCACTAAATCGAGGTTGAGGAAAATTATTTTAATGTTATTTTATGCTTTATGGTATTAATATATGGCTATGTGAAAAATTTGGTGCTTTAATTTAAGTGATAGCATGCTTAATTGTGAAAAAGGACTAAATCGCATAAAGTGCAAAAGTTCCATTTTTCAAGGTAGAGGTGTCCAATAGCCATAGATTACTACATTGGAGGTCCTTAAATTGCAATTAGGCCCTAGAGAATGTATTGGCTAGCCATAGATAGCAAAAGGGGACAAGGGCATTAATTGTAGTCAAATTGGGTGAAATTAGGTGAGAAAAGATGAATAAAATATGGTAAAAAGAAAAACTATCATCTTTCACTATTCACTCATCTCTTTCCATCGAAAATTGAAGAGAAAATAGAGGTCTTTGAGGTTCAAACTTTCAGCCACTCAATTCTCATTCAAGGAAGTGATTTAGGTGGTTTTAATTGATGACTTTGTGTTTTTGGAGTCCCCAAAGCTTAAGCTAGCTAATAAGGGGACTAATTTGTGATATGGTTGAAAGTCTAGGGACTTACCATGAGAATTTTTATGTTGTTAGCTGAGTTTTTATGGAAGAAAATTAATGTTAGGAAGATGAGACACAACTTTTGTGAAAGGTGTTAGCATGAAAACACCTAAATAGGACTTAAATGCAAAGAATGAATTTATGTCATAAATGCATGAAATGGTTGGAATCGTGAGTAGTTGTAAGAGAAATAAATGTTCAGCTAGGCTTGTTTATTGATAAAATATGTTGAAAAATTATTTACGAGCCTAGGGGTAGAATTGTAATTTTGCCATAGTATAAGGGCAAAATGGTTATTTTGCCTAAGTGTAGATTTTGATGCATTATGATCATTAAATGATCTAAATGAATGAATATTATTGTTATAGATCAAGAAGAACGCAGAATTAACCTTGACCGAGGAAAAGGCAAGATTAAGGAGTAAATCACAATTTAATACGTTTTGCACCGATGTAAGTTTATGTGTAAACGATGCATTATATATATACATTATTGTTGCTAGCTAGTACATGGCACAATTGAGAACATGTATGTTTCAAGTGGGTGCAATGTGGTAGTTATTGAATAACTTTAGTGTGAATGATGGAATGGATATGTAAATTTGTTATATCAAAATTTAATGGTGGGCTAAGTGCGATGCCACCTTAATACTTAATTACGATGGGCTATGTGCGATACCATCATATATTTATTAATTGGTAGGCTATGTGCGAGACCACCGAATAAGTCGATTATGAGTAGTTGATTGAAAGATTATGATGCGTTGTATCAAGTGACATTGTGGTGCTAAGTGCAGGGAGGCATGATAATGAATGTGTACATTAAGCTTGTGATATGGTTTGGATGTGGATATGGAAGAAATGAGTAACCATGATTATGAATATGGAATGCTTCTTGTTTAGTACGTAATGCTGTTTATTGTTTAGCACATACTATAATGCTAATTGTTTATATGTAAACTTACTAAGCTTAAAGCTTACTCCTCCTTTCTTTTTCCCTTGATTTATAGAGTTTAAGAGCCGAGTCGGGATATGCCAATAAGAAGAAGATCGCCCACACTATAACCTCACCTTGGTATATCTAGACTTAATGATTATATATATGGCATGTATAGGGGCTAGATTAGTTAGATTATTTAGTTATTTTTGCCAAAAGTGTGTTGGCCCCTTATTAAGACAACTATTTTGTATATTGCCATGGTTGATGGCTCACCTTGTCATTTATGAAAATATGAAGTTATTCATGAAAGTTCATGTTGCAAATTATGAGTTTTTTATTCACATGTTGAATGGATTCATGTAGTGTGAACTAGAGGGGTGCAAAGAGCTTGGCAAATAGCCTCGTTCTTGTCCATATAGGTAGACGCAGGGGCGTGTGTCTAGGTCGTGTTTGACACATGGTCAGTCCATGGGCATGTGCCCAGGCTGTGTAAAGTCTGCACTTAGGATTTAGAATTTAAATCGCTACACGGAGAAAGCACATGGGCGTGCGACCAGCTGTGTGGATTAATCAGAGACGACTACGGGCATCAAACATGGGCGTGTGTATAGGCCGTGTGAAGGAGTCAGAATGCCAAGGTTTGGCACACGGGCCAAGGCCACGATCGTGTCCAAGTCGTGCAAAATTAGTCAGTGTCGACCACGGATGGAAGACACGAGCATGTCTTAGGGCACACGGGCATGTCCCTAGACCAACACGGGCGTGTGGCCCCTGTTTAGGTGAAAATATTCTAAGTGATCGTAAAGTTCCGTTTTGGTCCCGCAATATCCCGAGCGGGTGTAAAGGGTCACGTTGACCCATGATAAGGATGGTGTGATGGTAAACGAAAAGTTTTAAATTAGAAAAATTTTATAGCCTAAAGTGGAATGATCAATAAGTCAAGTCCGGTAATGCCTCACACCCAGTTCCGGCAGAGAACCCGGGTAAGGGTTGTTTCATTTAATGGTATCAGAGCTATGGTTTAGTCAGCTCTCAGACTACTGTAACGTTTATAAGAGTCTAGCTATACATACCATAAGTGTATAATGATAGTGTGGTAGCTTCTGATGATTCTAAACTTTGTTTTTATGTAGTATATAGATCCCGATCAATCAATTACTAATGATGCAGCTAATAATATGCCGGCTCTCGAGTAAGGGATCGCGCCTATGCAGAGTGGACCCGAGACTAGGTTTAGGGAGAAGAGGCTTGGAAGTCTTTCTCCAAATAATGAGTAATTGGTACACAGAATATGTATGAGCAAACCCCAATGCTCAACCTCCTCCACCCCCTCCTATACCTTAGCCAGTTCTTGTGGCTCCCCAAGGTATAGAATTAGTGATGACCACTAAACCCCCGGTGGACAAAATTCGAAAGTAAGGGGCTGAGAACTTTCAAGCTAATATAGATGATGACCTTGAGAAGGCAAAGTTCTAGCTTAAGAACTCGATGAGAGTATTTGGCGAACTCTCTTGTACCCTTAAGGAGAGCTTAAAATGTGCCGTATCCTTGCTGAGGGACTCAGCATACCATTGGTGAAAAATATTGACATCAGTGGTTCCGAGGGAGAGAGTGACGTGGGACTTTTTTTGGAAGAGTTTTGAAAGAAGTATATAAGTCAGAGGTTTGTAGACCAGAAACGAAAGGAGTTCCTCGAGTTAAAGTAAGAAAAAATGATTGTGGCGGAATATGAGTGCGAATTTGTTAGGCTCAATAAGTATGCACAAGAGTGCGTGTCTACAGAAGCCATTTTATGCAAGAGGTTCGGAGATGGGCTAAACGAGGATGTCAGACTTTTAGTTGGGATTTTAGAACTAAAAGAATTTGTGGTATTGGTGAATAGGGCCAGTAAGGCCGAAGAATTGAGTAAGAAAAGAGGAAGGTCGTGAGTGAGGCCCGGGATGCAAGGAAAAGGCCGATGAGTAAGTCCTACCAAGCTCAATCGAAGAGTTCAAAGGAAGTGAACCCTCGGAAGACTACATCAGTCGGGTATTCGCAAGGAGAGCGAGGCAACACGTACTCAAGTTCAAGAGTTCAGGCCACCTTAATGGCAAGGGTGGGCAAACCAAAGTCCAACCCGGAGTGCCTAAGTTATGGCAGACATCACACTGGGGAGTGTTGGGGAAATAATCGAATTGTTATAAGTGTGGGTCCCCGACCATTTCATCTGAAACTGCCCCAAAAGGGATGAAAAGGAGAGGAAGCAAGAGATAAGATCAAATAGTGTATCCTCTAGGGGTAGGCCGCAAAAGAACCCAGGAGGTGGGACTAGTGGTAGAGGTGTATCACGAGACTCTACTGTGAGGCCAGAGAGCCGGGCGCCAGTAAGGACTTACGCTATTCGCGCTCGAGAAGAGGCATCATCGCCAGATGTAATAACGGGTACTTTTTCTCTTCATGACACATTCGTTATTTCTTTGATTGATCCGAGGTCTACCCATTCTTATATTTGTATGAGATTGGCATCTAGTTTGAGCTTGATTGTTGAGTTTATAGAATTTGTAGTAAAGGTGTCAAACCCGTTAGGTAAATATGTGTTAGTTGACAAGGTGTGTAAGAAGTTTCCTTTGATAATTAGGGGTCATTATTTTTCGGCAGACCTTATGTTGTTGCCTTTTGATGAATTTGATTTGATTCTTGATATGGATTGGTTGACTACCCATAGTGTTTTAATGAACTGTGGTAGTAAATTTATTGAATTGAAATGTGAAAATGGAGATGTTATTCAGGTTGAATCAGGTGGGTCAGATATTTTACCGGTGATGATTTCTTCTATGGTGCCTGAAAAATATATGAGAAAAGGGTATGAGTCTTATCTCGTTTTTGTGTTAAATACTCAAGAGTTTAAAGTAAAGATTGAAACAATGCTGGTTGTATGTGAGTATTTGGATGTATTCCCGGAAGAGTTACCTGGATTACCTCCAGTTAGAGAGTTTGAGTTTGGGATTGAGTTAGTTCCGGGAACGGCACCAATTTCTGTTGTTCCATATAGAATGGCACCATTAGAGTTGAAATAACTGAAGGTTCAGTTGTAAGAGTTAATGGATAAGGGTTTTACAAGACCGAGCTATTCACTATAGGGTGATCTGGTGCTTTTTGTAAAGAAGAAGGATGGGTCGATGAGATTTTGTATAGACTACAAACAGCTCAACAAAGTGACTGTGAAGAACAAATACCCTTTACCAAGGATAGATGATCTATTTGATCAACTAAAGGGAGCTACGGTATTCTCCAAGATTAACCTGAGGTCCGGTTATTACCAGTTGAGGGTTAAAGAGCAAGATGTACCGAAAACGGCATTCTGGACGAGGTATGGCCATTATGAGTTTCTGTTCATGCCTTTGATTTAACGAATGCCCCTGCGGTCTTTATAGGTTTAATGAATCGTGTCTTCCAACCGTTTTTAGACAAGTTTGTAGTTGTTTTTATCGACGACATATTGATTTATTCACGGGATGAGAGTGATCATAGAGCATCTGAGAATTGTTTTGCAGACTTTAAGAGACAAGCAGTTGTATGCTAAATTTAGCAAGAGCGAGTTTTGGCTCCAAGAGGTCAGATTCTTAGGACACATCGTGTTAGGTTATGGTATTAGAGTTGACCCGAGTAAGATCTCGGCTATTGTGGAGTGGAAAGCGCCGAGAAACGTGTCAGAATTCAGAAGCTTTTTGGGTTTAGTGGGGTACTATAGACGGTTTGTGAAGGGATTTTCCATGATTGCTACTTCGATGATGAGACTGTTGCACAAGGATGTTAAGTTTGAATGGACTAAGAAATGTCAACAGAGTTTTGAGAGATTGAAAACATTGTTGACCGAGGCACCGGTTTTGGTTCAACTTGAGTTAGGGAAAAAGTTTGTGGTCTATAGTGACGTGTCATTTAATGGTCTTTGGTGTGTTGATGCAAGAGGGTAAGGTAGTCGCTTATGCCTTGAGGTAGCTAAAACCGCATGAGAGAAATTATCCGACTCATGACTTGGAGTTGGTCGCGATTGTGTTCGCGTTAAAAATTTGGCGACATTATTTGTGTGGTGAGAAGTGTCAAATCTTCACAGATCATAAGAGTTTGAAGTACTTGATGGATCAAAAGGAATTGAATTTGCGACAACGGCGGTGGCTTGAGTTATTAAAGGACTATGAGCTAGTAATCGATTACCATCTAGGGAGAGCGAATGTGGTTGCTGATGCCCTGAGTAGGAAATCCCTGTATGCTTTAAAAGTTATAAGAACGAGCTTAGCATGGTCTAACGATGGTGCTGTATTAGCTGAGTTGAGAGCTAGGCCACTATTTGTTCAATAGATATGTGAAGCTCAAAAGAATGATAATGAGATGCAAGCTGAGAGAGCTAAGTGTGAATCGAAAGATGATTCTGATTTTCAGATAAGTTTAGATGGTTGTTTGATGTTTCATGATAGGATTTGTATACCTAAGAATGATGAATTGATCCAGAAGATATTAAATGAAGCACATAGTGGTTATTTGTCAGTACATCCAGGCAGTACGAAAATGTACAATGATCTGAAGAAATTTTATTGGTGGCCGGGTATGAAAAGAGACATCTCGGAGTTTGTAACAAGGTGTCTGATATGTCAACAAGTGAAAGCTGAGCATCAAGTGGCTTCGAGATTGCTTCAGCCAGTGATGATTCCCGAATGGAAGTGGGATCAGATCACCATGGATTTTATGATGAGGTTGCCTATGACTCCCAAAAAGAAAGATGTTGTATGGGTTATCGTTGATAGACTAACGAAGTCAGCTTACTTTATACTAGTGCATGTTAATTATTCACTGGATCAGTTGGCTGAGTTGTATATTGCAGAGGTGGTGAGACTACATGGAGTACCTATATCTATTATCTCGGATAGAGATCGAGATTTACTTCGAGGTTTTGGAAGAAGTTGCAAGAAGCTTTAGGTAGAAGGTTAAATTTTAGTACTGCATTCCATCATCAAACTGACAGTCAGTCTAAAAGAGTGATTCAAGCTCTTGAAGATATGCTCCGATGCTGCGTGTTGGAATTTGAAGGTAGTTGGGAGAGATACCTACCTTCGGTTGAGTTTGCCTACAACAACAGTTATCAATCGAGTATACGGATGGCACCGTATGAAGCCTTGTATGGTCGTAAGTGTTGGCCTCCTTTGTATTGGACCGAGCTGAGTGAGAAGCAAATTCATGAGACTGAGGAGAAAGTGAAAGTGATTCGGGACAGTCTGAAAGCTGCTTCAGACCAACAAAAGTCTTATGTGGACTTGAAAAGAAAGGAAATCAAGTTTAATGTGGGTGATAAAGTATTTCTGAAAGTGTCCCCGTGGAAGAAAATATTGAAATTTGGCTGAAAAAGAAAATTGAGTCCGCGATTCATAGGGCCGTATGAGATTACCGAAAGGATTGGGCGAGTGGCATATCGTTGGCTTTACCAGTAGAGTTAGAGAAAATTCACAATGTGTTTCATGTATTGATGTTAAGGCATTATCGCTCGATCCTTCGCATGATATCCCTCCAACAGAAATTGAGATATGACCGGACATGACATATGAGGAGGAGCTGATTAAGATTATGGCTCGAGAAATGAAACAATTGAGGAATAAAAATATATCTTTAGTAAAAGTGTTATGGAAAAAACACGGTGTAGAAGAAGCTACATTGGAATTGGAAGAAGCCATGAGAGAGCAATATCCAAACCTCTTTACCAGTAAGGTTTTCGAGGGCGAAAATCCCTAAAGGAGGGGAGAGTTGTAACCCGATTTAGGGGCTAGTCGAAACAGTGGTTTTGAGACCACTAAACTGAGGTTGAGGAAAATTATTTTAATGTTATTTTATGAGTTATGGTATAAATATATGGCTATGCAAAAATTTTGATGCTTTAATTTGAGTGATAGCATGCTTAATTGTGAAAAAGGACCAAATCGCGTAAAGTGCAAAAGTTCTATTTTTCAAGGTAGAGGTGTCCAGTAGCCATAGATTACTAAATTAGAGGTCTTTAAAGTGCAATTAGGCCCTAGAGAATGTCTTGGCTGGCCATAGATAGCAAAAGGGGACAAGAGCATTAATTGTAGTCAAATTAGGTGAAATTCGGTGAGAAAAATGAATAAAATATGGTAAAAAGAAAAATTATCATCTTTCACTATTCACTCATCTCTTTCCACCAAAAATTGAAGAGAAAATAGAAGTCTTTGAGGTTCAAACTTTCAGCCACTCAATTCTCATTCAAGTAAGTGATTTAGGTGGTTTTAATTGATGATTTTTGTGTTTTTGGAGTCCCCAAAGCTTAAGCTAGTTGATAAGGGGACTAATTTGTGATATGGTTGAAAGTCTAGGGACTTACCATGAAAATGTTTATGTTGTTAGCTGAGTTTTTATGGAAGAAAATAAATGTTAGGAAGATGAGAAACAACTTTTGTGAAAGGTGTTAGCATGAAAACACCTAAATAGGACTTAAATGCAAAGAATGAATTTGTGTCATAAATGCATGAAATGGTTGGAATGGTGAGTAGTTGTAAGAGAAATAAATGTTCATCTATGCTTGTTTATTGATAAAATATGTTGAAAAATGATTTATGAGCCTAGGGGTAGAAACGTAATTTTGCCATAGTATAAGGGCAAAATGGTCATTTTGCCTAAGTGTAGATTTTGATGCATTATGATCATTAAATGATCTAAATGAATGAATCTTATTGTTATAGATCAAGAAGAACGCAGAATTAACCTTGACCGAGGAAAAGCCAAGGTTACGGAGTAAATCACAATTCAATACGTTTTGCACCGAGGTAAGTTTATGTGTAAACGATGCATTATATATATACATTATTGTTGCTAGCTAGTACATGGCACAATTGAGAACATGTATGTTTCAAGTGGGTAGAATGTGGTGGTTATTGAATAACTCTAGTGTGAATGATGGAATGAATATGTAAATGTGTTATATCAATATTTGATGGTAGGTTAAGTGCGATGCCACCTTAATACTTAATTACGATGGGCTATGTGCGATACCATCATCTATTTATTAATTGGTGGGCTATGTGTGATACCACCGTAACTAACCTCTTTGGTGGGCTATGTGCGATACCACCTTAATAAAGACTGATGGTGGGTTAAGTGCGAAACCATCGAATAAGTAGATTATGAGTAGTTGATTGAAAGATTGTGATGCGTTGTATCATGTGACATTGTGGTGCTAAGTGCAGGGAGGCATGCTAATGAATGTGTACATTAAGCTTGTGATATGGTTTGGATGTGGATATGGAAGAAATGAGTAACCATGATTATAAATATGGAACGCTTCTTGTTTAGTACGTAATGTTGTTTATTGTTTAGCACATACTATAATGCTAATTGTTTATATGTAAACTTACTAAGCTTAAAGCCTACTCCCCCTTTCTTTTTCCCTTGATTTATAGAGTTTAAGAGCCGAGACGGGATACGCCAATAAGCAGAAGATCGCCCATTCTATCAGCTCACCTCGGTATATCTAGACTTAGTGATTTTGTATATGGCATGTATAGGGGTAGATTAGTTAGATTATTTTGTTATTTTGGCCAAAAGTGTGTTGGCCCCTTATTAAGACAACTATTTTGTATATTGCCATGGTTGATGGCTCACCTTGTCATTTATGAAAATATGAAGTTATTCATGAAAGTTCATGTTGCAAATTATGAGTTGTTTATTCATATGTTGAATAGATTCATGTGGTGTAAACTAGAGGGGTGCAAAGAGCTTAGAAAATAGCCTCGTTCTTATCCATATAGGTAGACACACGGGCATGTGTCTAAGCCATATGTGACACACAGTCAGTCCATGAGCGTGTGCCCAGGCCGTGTAAAGTCTGCACTTAGAATTTAGAATTTGAATCGCCACATGGCGAAAGCACACGGGCGTGCGACCAACTGTGTGGATTAATCAGAGACGACTAAGGGCATCAAACACGGGCGTGTGTATAGGCCATGTGAAGAGTCAGAATGCCAAGGTTTGGCACACGGGCCAGGGCCATGGTCGTGTCCAAGCCATGCGAAATTAGTCAATGTCGACTACGGGTGGAAGACACGGGCATGTCTTAGGGGCACACAGCGTGGCCCTAGACCAACACGGGCGTGTGGCCCCTATTTAGGTGAAATTTTCTAAGTGTTCATAAAGTTTCGTTTTGGGCCCGCAATATTCAGAGCAGGTGTAAAGGGTCTCGTTGACCCATGATAAAGATGGTGTGATGGTGAACGAAAAGTTTTAAATTGGAGAAAATTTTATAGCCAAAAATGGAATGATTAATAAGTCAAGTCCGGTAATGCCTCACGCCCGGTTCCGGCGAAAACCGGGTAAGGGGTGTTACATAGCTCATGCTCTTAGGACCCCAAAAACATAAAATCCATGAAACAAAACTAAAAATTACTAACCAATTTGTGCCTTAAAGATTGAGCAAAATGGTTGAATCTTTCTTCCCAATTTTCGTAACGCCCTAAAATTTCCAATTTCATTATTGTGAAAATATGACACAAATGCCTATCTGCTTCATTGGTTATGTGTTCTGGGTGTGTGTGGGAGGTCCCAACTTGGGCAAATTTTAGAATTTTTATAAATAAATCCTTAACCTAGCCTAAAGGGCTTAAGTTTAAATGTTGGGTAAATTACATCAGATTGGGCCTGCTGGTCTGGTGGTTAAGTGGTGTGTTATTATGGTGGAGGTCTTGTGTTCGAATCTCTGCTTAGGAAAGGGTATTATTTTTTTGCTCAGATTTCAAGATAGAGTTGTGTGATAGAGGGATTCTGAGTAATGGATGTGAAGTGGGAATTAGGGGAGAAGATTAAGGGGTTTTGGGGGTTATCGGGATTTTATTTTATTTTTTTCTCGTAACTGAATTTTGGCTCCCTTTTCCAAAAAATTCCTACCGTCTATTGTTCTCCCTCTCCTTTAGCCGAAATTCTCTAAGTTTTTCCATTTTCTCTTCTTTTTTTTCTTCTTGATTTTTCCCTAATCCATTTATTTTCCTTCGTTTTCACACGTGATTAGTGCTCGCTTAGTTTCGGTAAGTGTTTCTCTTCGTTTTTGTCATGAATCTTTTAGCGACTGAAGTGGTAATGTTTTTTCTCTACGATTTAGGCATAGGGGAGGCTTGGACTAGTGAATTCAGTGTTCTCATCTTAATAATAGTTAATTTGAGGGTTATCGTTAATGGTAAGTTGGGTTTCTATTCGTTCTTGTTTGTCATTTGTTTGTAAATCCGTTAAACTAATTTTATGTATCTTAATTTTAGGCCTTGAAGTGCTCGGGAGTGATTAGGCATCAAAACGATACCAGGTGTGTACCCGAAATGCAGAAAATGGGATTCAGCAAAAAGTCAAAATTGCTTGCTGTCGAGAAATAAGAGAAAATTATGCAAAAAATTGTAGAGAAAGGAAATAAGGGTGTTATAAACTTGGAAATTTGCACTAAAATACTTTTGGACAGCAGTAGTAGTCTAACTTTGAAAAATCATAAAAAATAGTAGGAATTGAGTTAAAGGTTGAATAAAATATGAAATTATTTTTTTACAGTATGTTTTTCAACAACCCCAAATTTTTGGGTCATTACACATTGTGCATGCATTCCAATCTGTACATATAGTTGATATAAGGCATGTACTCAATCCGTACATTCGTACATGCGACATCTACATGTGCGCATGGAAATCGAAGTGTTTGGAATCTCCCACAATCACAAGTCCCTTCTGGTAGGTTGACACGATATGATGTCTCTGAGTCTTAGTCAGGCCTAGCGTACTTCATGACCCAAAATTGCAAGTTTCGACACAAGTGACACACTGTATACATAGTGTTCGCTCTCGCTGTATTTTGTCTAATTTCTTTCATAACATCCTCGCACCAAACATAAGTGATGTAATATCGCTCCAAGGCACACACATTTCATATATCCTGTCGAGATGAGACCATTACCTCTGAAACCTATCCTATGGATGTCAGATTTTGGGGTTATTTTACTTTGTACAGTCACGAGTGCAAGTCTACGTAGAGGTCTCAATTGACGGTCATTATGCGGTCATGGATTGGAGTATAACGAGAGATTCAGTTTACGATCATTACACGGGCACGAGCTTAAACTTTTCGGATACCCAAAAATGTTGCCTTATAAATATTATACAAAAGTTTGAAGGCATAATCATAAGGAAAAACTGTGGGTCTTCCTACTATAATTAACATAAAATTTTTTCTCCATTTCCACGTAGTCGATACCTTTATCATTATTTCTTATCCAAAGGCCGACATCATCGTGGATGCAAGAGAACTCTTAAGCTAACAGTGACTGTTGCGGTGCAATAAAGGTGATGCTTCTTTCGAGGTGACAATGGTTATCGTTATTAAACAACCCATTAATAACTACAACTGTTGTCATGCTGACTCGAGTTTGACCTCTATTATGCCGGAACATCTGCTCTCTACCTGAGAGGCCTTTTGTGTCCATCTCAGTGCCAACCTTTGGATAAGAATGAAAGGTTAAAATATCGGCTACCTGGAAATGGAGAAGAAAATTATGTTGATTACATCGGAAAGCCCTCAATTTTGCCTTTTGATTATGACCTCAATATTATGTATGGTATTATAAGACATCATTTGCGAGTATCCAAAAAGTTTTAACTTGTGATCGCATAGTGACCGTTAACTGGTCCTCGATTATACTCGAACCCATGACCGCATCACGGTCCCCGATTGGGACCTCACTTAAACTTCGACCCGTGACCGTATCAAGCATTGTCACCTCGAAACTTGACTTCCATAGGATGAGTTTATGAGATAATGGTCTTATCCCAGCATGACATATGAAATGTATGTGTTCTGAGGCGTGTTATTGCATCCTCAGCCCCTCAAATCTACCTATAAACTTTTGTGGTTTCACCCTTAAAACCATAACCTTAATTTCTAAAAAATCTTAACCCTAACCCTAACAAAATTAAAAAAATCCTAATCCTAACCCTTAAAAAAAGTTGAGAAAAGAGAGTGTGAAAGCGCACCTACGCACAATCGCATACTCTTTCCAGAAACAACTTATTTCTTTAATTTTTCAAAAAAAATAAAAATAAAAGTCCAATTAAAAAAAGGGACCATTTATAGGTAATCAAATGAGAGTTTGGGTCGTTTTATAAAAAAAAAGAGTTAAAAAATTAAGCAGAAAACACACATAGAAAAAACACTTAAATAATTGTTAATTCATAAAATGTAGTACAAATTTATGTAATTTTAATTTAACCTTTATATGTAATAAAGGGTTGGAAAAAAATTATTGATGCAAGGGTTTAAAGTGTATTTTAAATTTTAAAACATTTAAAATTTTGATGAAAAAAGTAATAAGTAATTAAAACCATATGATATATAATTAAGAATTTAAATTCAAACATAAATAAACATATATAATAGATAACATAGATGAATTTAAACAAATAAAACATGAAGTATCTGATTGAATGAAATCAAGATGAAATTGAATAACAAGGATTCATTTGAAATGAACGTAAGACTAATTGGAATAAATGTCAAATTGTTAAGCGCCTAACTCCGAATTAAGCCATTACCTTAAAAAAATAATTCCATCTCACGTAATTGGTGAGTACGTGCCGCACAATTTTCATTATTTTTAATGCAATTTATTCTAATATTTTTATTTTAATCCCCTTTTTATATTATTTACTTTTAGATAATTCTTAACCATTTTACTTTTTATCGTAAACTATTTTTCAAAATTAAAGTATTAGTTTATTTTAATTGTGAAAATTATAATATTTTGAAATCATAATATTCCTTTCGAAAATATCGTAATGTCGTTCTTGTTTGCAAAAATTTTATTAAGAATTTTTATTTTAAGAACAATACTTTGAAAATTATAAATATAATGATTAAATTATTAATATAATTCTTATCCACGCTTTATAATGAGTTACATTGAGTTAATTATCTATTTTTTATAAATTATAAAGTAAAATTTAAAAGTTATAATATACTCAAAGATATTGTATTCTTCAGATATTTAAAATTTAATCATTATACTAATATTTTTAAGAATTTAGTTCGTCTACTTTTTAAATTTATAAATTTAGATTCATTTGTTAATATCGTTAAAGTTTTTATGTTAAATTTTCTAGTGTGATATTTAGAAATAAAAAAACACTCACTTAATATTTATGTAATTAAAAATAAAAATATTATAATGAATCTGAATTTAATAGAGAATTTTGACATTGTTAACAATTATAAAAATTTAAATCAGTATTTTAATTGAAATAAAAAATTTAGATTAGCTAATAATATTATAAAAGTTGAACTACCAAATTATGTTAAAATTAAAGTATATAGATTAAATATCAAATCCGAATAAAATA
The DNA here is from genome assembly GCA_025506655.1 of Gossypium rotundifolium. Lineage (NCBI taxonomy): Eukaryota > Viridiplantae > Streptophyta > Magnoliopsida > Malvales > Malvaceae > Gossypium > Gossypium rotundifolium. The sequence continues at coordinate 70,707,925 of CP106732.1, read as the reverse complement.
TAAAGATTAAAATTAAAATTTAACAATTTTATATAATTTCAAAAATGTAAAAGGATTAGAACTAAAATTTAGCCATGACTTTCTTTTATATATGATGGTATAGATAATATGATTTAAATTCATAATTTAACTTTTAATAGAATTGTTACCATGGTTAATTATTTGGATTAATTTCTCACACAAAAATTAAATAATTTTTTATGATAATACAAAATTAAAATCATATAAATTTATAAATAAAATAAAATTCCGACCCTAAGACAACGGAGAGCAAATATTATAGCACAACAGTTACTAACAATAATAATAACATGAGGTTTACTCCAACAGTTGAGAGTAGATGAAAATCCCAAGGCGAAGAACATGGGTCATGGGCTAAGACCTAAGGGACATTAAAAGGAAAACTTAGAAAGAAAAGGTAAGCTGTCAGCCAGCTCAACCTATCTTTTCCAATTACTATGGTGGTTGCAATGATTCCTTCCCCATTTCCCTTTATACCCAACAGCATGTATTAATCAATTAAGAAAACAGCATATATTAATTTCCTCCCAATTTCATTTGCATTTCAAGATTTTCCAAATCTCCTTTTTAATTATTATTATATGATTTTTTTACAAGTGTTTTTAAATTTTATCTTCGTTCAACATGTTTTTAAAATATTTTGAAGGTTAATTAATTCATTATAAAATAATAATATAATTTTTCCCATTAATATATTAAAAGACATTTTAGAAAAAATCATTATATATAAACTAACAATATTTTCACCAATACATAAAAAAAAAAGTGTATTTTTAATATAGTGTCTATATGTCTTGACTTAAATAGTGATTAAAGTTTTTTTATACACTTATTTAATACGGGTTCGAATTGTGTCACCTCATTCTAACCCATAATATAATTAATAGTTAAATAGTTATAAGGTTTATATTATATATAAGGTTAAATCATTTTTCTACCTAAATTTAACAATTATTTTCACATTGAAATTTAATTTTTTATTTAAGTTAGTCTCTAAATTTGATAATTAATCTTGTATTAGAACTTGAAATATAAGAACAATCGTCAAATTTAAAGGTTAACATAAAAAATTTAAACCTTAATGTAAAAAAATTATAAAATTTAAAATTAACTTTAACAAAAAAAATCCTCAATATGAGAGTTATTGCTCTAGTTAGTAATTTAACCCTTGTATATACACTAATTAAGCAAGCATAACGATACAATAATAATTGATATTTTTATCTATTTTACTAACTTGATGAATTACTTAAAATAAAAATGTATATTATATGAATTTAAGAGTCATTATATACTTTTTCCTAGCCGTAGTAAAAAATAAATTTAAACTATTTATTAATTTATTTTCTTCTCTCATTTATGATACTATTATAAATATCTCTTCTCTTTGGCTTCCATCACTCTCTATTTCGGTCTTCACCTCCACTGCAGCAGGGAGCAGAGGGAAAAAGTATAAAAGCATCGTCGTGTTCTTGCTTCTTCAACTCTGTCTCTCCGTCTCTGAACCTCCTCCTTTCGTTCTTTTCTTATTCAGGTAAAGCTTTTTTCCTTCCTTTATATTTTACTTTGACCACACGGATCTGTGGATTTTGGTGTTTTGCGGATGGTGGAATTGAGATCTAGAATTCTAGAGGTTTCTATAGAATTTTAGAGAGTTAGATTTAGCTTATTCTGCTTCTCTTTGTATCTGGATCTTTGTTAGTTAGCTTGATATGCTTTATTTCATTTGAGATTTCTCTAAAGATCTTGTGAGATTTTCGTTTTCCCTTTATTTTGATATGGATCTTCTTCCAATTTGTTCTTATTGAAGATTAATGCTGTCGTTGTGTAAATTTAATATTATTTTGACATGGATCTTGATCTTTATTTCTAATTGATTCATTATGTTGTCCATCGAGCCATAATGTAGCTCGATTATATATTCCTGAAATTAATGTGTCTATGATTTGAACTGACTGCTGCCATTGGTTGTTCAACTGCGTAGTTTTCTGTTTCTGAAGAAAGTAATGCTGACTTGAGTATTCTATTTTTCTTTTTTCATTCAGAGAAAATATAACTTTTTTTGTTGAAGACTTTAATTTGACTTGTTTAGATTATTTGATGGGGCATAGAATCCCGCTTGACAAATGATTTTGCTATTTGTAGTATTGTAAAAGATGGCCGATGCTGAGGAAATTCAACCCCTTGTCTGTGACAATGGAACTGGAATGGTGAAGGTTAGATCATCAGTAAACCTGAGTTATATTCTCCATCATTGTGTATTTCATCATGAAGATTGTTGTGCTATTTTATTGCAGTTTAAGTGATTTTGTTGATCATGCAGGCTGGTTTTGCTGGTGATGATGCTCCCAGGGCTGTTTTTCCCAGTATTGTTGGTCGACCCCGACACACTGGTGTCATGGTTGGGATGGGTCAGAAGGATGCCTATGTAGGAGATGAAGCACAATCCAAAAGAGGTATTCTTACTTTGAAATATCCCATTGAGCATGGGATCGTCAGCAACTGGGATGATATGGAAAAGATATGGCATCATACATTCTACAATGAGCTCCGTGTTGCTCCTGAGGAGCACCCTGTTCTTCTCACGGAAGCACCTCTCAACCCCAAGGCCAACAGAGAAAAGATGACTCAGATCATGTTTGAGACCTTCAATGTACCAGCCATGTATGTTGCCATCCAGGCAGTTCTTTCTTTGTATGCCAGTGGTCGTACAACAGGTTTGTTAAAGTAGAAATGTCCTTGAATTTCTCACTTTATAGATCATTCATAATGAAGCCGAGACATTGGGACAGGTATTGTGCTGGACTCTGGTGATGGTGTTTCTCACACTGTGCCAATCTATGAAGGGTATGCCCTTCCTCATGCCATTCTCCGTCTAGACCTTGCTGGTCGTGATCTCACTGATTCTCTGATGAAGATTCTTACTGAGAGAGGTTATATGTTCACCACCACTGCTGAACGGGAAATTGTCCGTGACATGAAGGAGAAGCTTGCTTATGTTGCCCTGGACTATGAGCAGGAACTGGAGACTGCCAAGAGCAGCTCTTCTGTTGAGAAGAACTATGAGTTGCCAGATGGACAAGTAATTACTATTGGAGCTGAGAGATTCCGTTGTCCAGAAGTCCTCTTCCAGCCATCTCTCATTGGAATGGAAGCTGCTGGAATCCATGAAACTACCTACAACTCTATCATGAAGTGTGATGTCGATATCAGGAAGGATCTATATGGTAACATTGTGCTCAGTGGTGGTTCAACTATGTTCCCTGGTATTGCAGACCGTATGAGCAAGGAGATCACTGCTCTTGCTCCAAGCAGCATGAAGATCAAGGTTGTTGCACCACCAGAGAGAAAGTACAGTGTCTGGATTGGAGGATCTATCTTGGCATCGCTCAGCACCTTCCAGCAGGTGAAATATTTTTGCTCATATTTGGCTTATGCTTTCCTTTATTCTACGTTGTTGCTTGTCCAAGACTGACATTCTTGCTTTACCTTTCGCATCAGATGTGGATTTCCAAGGGTGAGTTTGATGAGTCGGGTCCATCCATTGTCCACAGGAAGTGCTTCTAAATTTACAAGTCATTTAATGGTGAGTTACATTTTCTGTTTAGTTGGCTTTTCGTGTCCTGTGTCAAGTGAACTCAAGGTCTGGTTGATGTGGGAAATGGATTATTGAAGGAGGGTTGTACTTTGATCATATGATGTAATATTAGCCTCTTCTTCTGCTGTGATTTGTGATGCCCGCAGGTGTCACTGTGATAGAGATGATGGGTGGAGCTGGTGGTCGGCAGACAATGGGTGCTTATCTCCATCCTTTCCATGCACCTTTCAACCATGTTGCTGAATAGAATGTAGCTGGAGAGATTGTGTTGCTTCTTTATTCTATTTTTCTTCAATTTCATATTAAAGGCTCCCCACGGCGCAAACATTAATGTCAATAGCTATTGTACGAGAAATTTTAAAATTCGATGGGAATTATATTTAATACTTGGTTTTGAATTCTTAATGTGAATCATTTTTATCTGAATTCATCGTCGGGCCCATTGGAATATTTGTATTTAATGGTGGTGAACGTGGTTTCTGTCAATGCATGCCTTAGAATGATAATTATATCAGCTCAGGTGTCATGGGAGAGCATTCGAAGTGGATGCATAATGATTAGCTTCAAAGGCATCTTTGCTGAATTGTTGTACATACGCTTCTGTGGTAAGAAAATGGGTTGTATTAAGTGGATAGGAGATAAAATTGGATTTGGTGGTGTCGGAAATCATTAGGAAAGAGAAGTATAAGGATTTGAAATTATGGATTTGTTGGGGAATAAGGTATGGGTTTGTTTTGAATAGTTTGATGAAGATATCGGTTTCTTTTTCCACACCAGAAGGCCTGGGTTCGTTCCACATAGACTGAAGACTTGGATTCCAAGTATTGTATGAAATATCTTTTAACTGTGTAGTTTGCTATCATGAGTTAGGTAATTCCCACTCAATTGATGAAAGTATAAAAGAAAAATTAATAAAATTTTAAAATTAAAAAGTTAAATCATATATAGTTATTATATATCAAGAGGATGATTGAATGGGAATTACTCATCAACCATGTTTCAATTCAAGAAATTGGAAATCTCTTTCATCTTCAAAGTAAGAGGGTATATATATATATATATATATATATATATTGTATTTTGATAAATTTATAATAATAGATAAACATAATAGAAAAGATAAGATTTGATCTCAACTTTATCATTTTAATGGTCACATTTAATTTTCTATTAATTTTGAATAAATTTATTACATAAATATTTTCATTAATATAATATAATCTAATAATAATTAATTATTTTAAATTTTATAAAAATATATTTAAAATTTATCTATTTCTCTAGAGAATAAATATTTACTAATATCTTTCTAAAACTTACAAACTACCCGCTCAAATAGGCTAAATAAGCTAAATAGGCTTTTTTTTTTTAATTAGGTCTTTAGGCTATTTATGGAGAGAGAGTGGAAAAACGTGTCTCGCTGAGCAAGCTTTCCCTTTTAAGTTATATTTTTTGTTTTTTTTAATATAATTAATTACTTTAGTTAGATGGTTAAATGCTAGTAATTTTATCCTAAAAGTTTTAGGTTCAATTCCTCTTTCACTCACATTTATATTTTTATTTCATTTTGTTTTAAGCTTTTTTATATTTTTCATTAATGTTTTTAACATATCAACTTATTTGGTTAAATAGTTAAATAATAATGATTTCATTCTTTAATCCTAGGTTCTATTCTCCTCTTTTAAACACATTTGTAATTTTTATTTCAGGTTGTTTTAATTTTTTATTTTTAATTAATGTTATTATTATCACTATTATTTTGGGGCTGACAAAGTAGAGTTGGTAAGATTATGAAAGGTTTTCTTTTATGGTATGATATCTGCAAGTGAAAAAGATTAATGAAAATGACATATTTGGACCGAAAATTCAGTAGACCGAAATGAGCTGTATATTTCTACATATATACTTATTAAAAACAGAAACAATAATAAAAGAAAATTAAAAAATTAAATGAATGGAATCGATAGTAACTTTGTGATGTGTTGATTGAGTATAGGGTTTTCAATTCTAATCATCAGATCAATATAAAAGGAAAAATCTGATATACCTGTTTTGTTTTATAGCTTAGAATCTCCATATTATTGTTGCATTGTAATTGCATCCAGGTATAAAAATAAATTGTCGACTAATATATAAAAATAAATCTAGTTTTGGGTGAAAAGTGACCTAGTTTAAGCACATATGATAAGAATGTTTTATTTAAAAAAAACTTAAAACAATATTATATAAAATTACAAATGTGTTTAAAAGAGAGAAAATTTGAATCTTAAAAGATAAAATCATTATTATTTAATTATTTAACCAAATGAGTTAATATGTTAAAAACATTAACGAAAAATATAAAAAGCTTTAAACAAAATAAAATAAAAATATAAATGTGAGTAGGAAAGAATTGAACTTGAGATTTAAAGGATAAAATTACTAGTATTTAACCATCTAATCAAAGTAATTAAATATATTTAAAAGACAAAATATTACTTAAAAGAGAATGCGCACCCAACTAAACATGCTTTTCTACTCTATCCAAAAATGGTTTATTTTCCTAATTAAATTTAAAAACAGCCTAAAGACCTAATTAAAAAAATAAACAGCCTATTTGGCATATTTTCCCGCTCAAATTTAACTCTGAATTAAATTATCACTATTATTTAAATAAATTCTCATTATCCTTTTTTATTAAAAAATAACTATGATGTTCCATATAAACATTTTAATATATAAATTTTATATGTAAAATATTTATTTTTACTTTCAATTATTATTTAAAAATAAATAAATTTTATCCATGAAATTTTTTTAGACCATATCCGCGTAGATTGCGGGAAGCTGTTGAAATTTAGACATGTAACACTCACGCACAAAAGGCTTACGAATATTTCACCAAAACAAAAAGGATTCCGAATAGGTGGCATAGGCTGCACATGCTGGAATGACCAATACTTTGTTTTAAATGAGTTGTAATTACTAATAGAAAGATTCCCGATTTTAGTAATTGTGTTACGAGTGGGCAGACCAATGTTAGTAAAATCAGTCAGATAATTTATTTCTGGTTCATTTGATTCAAATAAAATAAATTATTAAAAATTTATAAAAATAAAAAATAATTATAAATTATAAAATACGATTCAACCATCTGTTCAATTGGTTTTTTAATCCAGGCAACCAATTTTTTTTTCTTATTTCAGAACCGGTCGATTCCCAGTATATACTATAACTTAAACTAGAAAAGGCATGGGCTAAAAACATCATAAAGCTTACTGCCACATACATAAAACTTATATGAAACTGAAACTAAAACTAAGACTAAAATTTTATAGCAAAACATGTTCGGTTTATAGCTACTAGCAAGGATGTTTTCAGAGTCAAAAGTGAGTCAGGCCTCTTTTAATAATTCGGGTTAAGCTTGGCCACAAAATATTCAGGCAAGACTAGACCTAAGTAGACACCAAACTCAGTTCAGCCCAACTCATAGACAAGTCTAATAAACACCAACTGTTACTGAACTACTGAGATTATGAAAGAAAGTAGCGAATTTCTATCAGCTATTGAATGATTGTCATGCATTTATTGATTCATTTGGATCCACACTTATATATAGTGTGTCACATATTTTTAAATAAATTTTTAATAAGTTAAAAAAGTGATAAATTTTGACATTTTTAAAATAAAGCAAATACCGACCAAACAATAGCTCAGAAGAAGCCCATTCTAAGATGTTGCCATCCTTCGAACAATGGGATACTACAGATTCCTTCAAGCAGCTTGTTTTGTTGATTTCATAAGCTCTATGAATTCTCTAAAAGCTGTAGCAAGAAACGACTAGTCTTAAGCAAGAGAAATCCTTTTTAAGGAACATACATATTTGTAATCTTTGTTTAAGTAAAAAGACAAAAATAAAGAGATGTAGGAAAGAAACTCTTACCACAATCTGAATCATGAGGCCCTGGGGATGCTTCGGGATGGTATTGAAGAGACATAACATTTAAAGCAGGATAAGCTAAACCAGCACAGCTTCCATCATTAAGATTAACATGAGTCACTTCTACTCCCTCCGGGAGTGATGCTGGATCAACTGCATAGTTGTGGTTCTGCCATATCATAAAACCTAAGGTGATGACAACCCGAAAGACACTACAATCTAAAACCTCGACAATAAATATACGAAAAGGATAGTAATAATCAGCAAATATATCAAAACTTCAATTTTAATACTTGTGTGCATCTTCGGATTAATTATTCAATGGAAACATTTGGCTAGATTGAACACACCTGAGCACTAATCTCAACACGACCATTGCGAAGGTTGCGAACAGGATGATTTCCTCCATGGTGACCAAACTTCATCTTAAAGGTTTTACCACCCAAAGCCTGCCCAAGTAACTGATGGCCCATGCAAATTCCAAAAACAGGAACTTTTCCCAGTATTTCCTTTACTGTTTCTACAGCATAAGGAACTGCAGATGGATCTCCAGGACCATTGCTGAAAAGAACTCCATCTGGCTTCACTTTAAGGGTTTCAGCAGCTGGCCAAGTGGACGGGACAACAGTGATTTTACAGCCATAAGATGCTAAGCGCCGAAGTATATTATGCTTGATCCCAAAATCATAGGCAACGACCTTCAATTTGAACGAACATAAAGAAGTGTATGAGCAGCCACAAGGCAAGGATCTAAATGCACTGACATAAACTTTCAGAAATATTTCTCACTCTGTAAGTCTCCTGATCTCTTCCATTGGAGTTGAAGTCCCAATCTGATTTTGTTTTATCAACCCACTCATAAGGGGCATTGCAAGTAACACCACTTATTAAATCAATTCCTGCAAAATAAAGAGAAGAATAGGGATATAGAGGGACACTGCTGACCTTCTCATTTGAAAATGCTTATATCTTTCAGAAAGGATACAGCTATTCTTACCTACAATGTCCCAGGAACGTGACATTTCCAAAAGTTCCTCATCACTTCTAGATTGTTCAGTGCTCAAAACCCCAATAAGACTTCCATCTTGCCTCAATCTGCAGGTTATTGCGCGCGTGTCAACATCGTCTGGCACATTACAGGAAAGCATCAAGGTAAGGAGGTTAGAAACTATGCCCAAAGAACAAACTAATTTGTCATTAGCATGTCTTCTAAGGTTAAGCAATCCACAAACTAGTTATTCAGTTCAGTGCCGTATATACAACTTACAAATTCCCATAATATTTCTTTCTGCTAAATAATCACCAAGGGTCTCCGCACATCTCCAATTCGAAGTACTGCAAAGCATTTAAAGAACAGTCGATAACTAAATGAGCGAACATTTTGCTCCAAATCCGTAAATTGCATACCAAAAATATTAAAAGGAGAAAAATTTACTTGATACTTAGACTTCTGATCACCAGACCGGCAAGAAAGCACTGCCTTGATTCTTCATCATCTGATGGGGTAGGCATCAACATCAGATCACATTTGGTTTTCAACAAGTCAGAATTGCAATGACTAGAAAGTTAAAGTTCACAAACCAAAATTTACTCCGGTATTGCCAATATGTGGATTGGTCATCAGGACAAACTGACCAGCATAACTAGGATCTGTTAGAATTTCCTGATACCTGCAAAACAATTTATTTTGGCCATGAATTAGAATTCACAGACAGATAAAAAACTTCTATCCCCAAAGGCCATATATTTTTCTCTACAATGAGGCAATGAAACAAAGACATAACAGATAAGAAAGCCTACAATATGCACTAATACTATCTTTTGACAACAAGTACAAATTAAAACTAACAATGAATTAGAATCTGTGGCTTCAATTATTCCATTATTGTGCAAACTCTACATAATCTTATCGAATAAGATTTCAATTTCAAAATGTTACCAGAACTTTAGATTTACCCAAACTCACCTTATTTCGGCATTTCATCATTCAATACCCCAACATTACACATCAACATACAGTGAAAACTTCGTTAATTTAGTTTAAATACTAAGAGAAACTAAAATTCAAATTACTAATCATCTTACCCTGTTAAAGAAGTGTTGAATACCACTTCACCAACTTGGGTTCCAGAGGCACCAAAAGATTTAGCCTTCCAAATAGAACCATCTTCAAGAACCAGCCTAGCATCCGCAACCTTCCATGGCCTCTCCGCCAACCCTAAAAGCCACCCAGAACAAAAGATTTTCCGCATTATTTTAAAGACTAAAAAGATGAAAAGTAAATGAATAAATACAAGGAAAAGTTTTTCTTAAAGAAAAAAAAGTGTTCACCAGTGGCGGCATCGTCAGAGGTGAGAGGGAGAGAGCATCTAACAGTGAGAAACCTAAGCTTGGAGGAAGGTTTTGGTGGGTTTTGAGTAAAGCAAATGGATGGGTTGATTCTGAGAGAAAAATCCATGGCTTTAATGCTCATTTTTACAGTGAAAATGGTGTTCTTTTAGGGTTTTATTCGGTTTTTGGCTACAACACACTTAAACAAACAGGGGCTGCTACGAAGTCTGCAGGGTGCTCAGTGCTCACGGCTTGGCTTACAAAATATTTTATTTTTGTCTGTTTTTGGTGATAGCTAAAGCTTAAAGTTTGGCAATAAAAAAGCTAAAGCTTGGCATTTTGAGAGATTAATGGTTCCCTTCAAGCCTTAAGCTAAATCTTATTTGTTTTGCTTGGTTTTTAATTGGTTGAAATATAAAATTTAATCACAAACTCATGTAGCAACATTCAGTCTTTGTATTATTTTTATTTAAAAATTTTAATACTTTCATTTGGTGTCGAGATACGATTAAGGTATCGTTTCGAAGAATAATTTTAAATTGATTAAATTAGGAACTTGTACGAATTGGTTAAAAATAAGTTGAATCGAGGTTTTTTTTTAATTTTAATAATTTTTTTAATCGGACCGATTGTACTGATTGAAACGCCGAACCAATGATCTAACCCATTCGACAACCAATCCAAATAAAAAAACATTTCTTTCATCTAATTTTGTAATTATAAAAAAACCTTTTTAATTTTCAATTTTATAATTTTTACCTATTTGATTTTTACTCAAATCCTTAGAAATATAATAATTATAATTTTTAAAATATAAAAATTCAAAAATAATGTTCTTTAGTTCTTAAACGATAATAAAATCTCTCCAAAGTTTGAATTTTTCAATATGTTAAATGGTTTTAAAACTCTTTGTTTTCTTCTTTGATATTCATATTTCAAATATAGCTCAAAACATAAATTTTGAACACGGATTTCCTTTCATATTGATGATATTATTGTGAAATCGAGAGTTTTGTGAAAATCAAGTCATGCTTTAAGCATGTGATCCTTCTTGAATCATTCTTGCCATTAATAGTAAAGTGATGTTAACACCAATGAAAACTAAAATATAAGCATGTTGTTTAACTAATAAGATGAAACACCAAATAAATGTAATTGTTCTTGCCATTAAATTTCATGTCATTTGCCACATGTCGTATATACATTAATTATTTCTATGCCCTAAAAAAATTAACAATGTTAGTGTTTGTTTTTTTAGAACATTTGAAAAATTTAGTTACCAAATTAAGAAAAGTGCTAAATTCAGATCTTGAATGTTATATTAACCCTTTAAAAGTTATACAAATTACATGGAGATATACCAACAAATATAACAAATATTTGATATAGTGGTGAGTGAACCAAAATAATCTCATATCCTTAAAAATAAAAGTATCTACATTAATATTTTAGAACTATATCATTAGATTCACTTGCGAAATGTTTGGTTGGAATCTAATAGTAAAATAATAATTATGTGGTGGGAATGGAATAAATAAGTAACAATATTATGTTTGGATGGATGTAATACCCAATTCATTACTTACAACTCTATTCAATGGCCCACCACCGACGTAACACCCCTTATTCATCCCAACAGACAATATGAATAGGAGATGCTACTAGAAAATGTACAAAACAAAATCTCGAAACTCTTTGATAAATTTGATTCTTAAAGAATTCCTATAAAATCATAAAATATCATTTAAAACCATTGCAAAGCTTTAGAAACATTTTAAAACTATTTAAATCATAGTAGGGGTGATTAGGAGTGATAAGGGGTTAAGAATGAATCCCCAAAAACTAAAACAGGTTAAAATAGTGTAATGGTGCAAAATGTTGGAACAATGCGCGAGGTCAAAAGTCAGGCCATGTGATGTCATGACATCACTTACTAGTTAGGTGAAGTCGTGACGTGATAAAAGTGAGGTCACAATGTCACTTTTTGTGCAACCTAAAAAAACTCCAAATTGTTCCAAAATCACCTCCAAATGTGGCATGCATAAAAGACTTACTTTAAGTTTACCCAAGTACAAGTAAAAAACCATCCAAAAACATGTTCAACCATACTTCAAAAACTCGTATAAAGGAATTTTAATATCATTCAAAATATTTCCCAAGTAAAGAAATGGCACTATGAATGCATACTTAATTAGAATTTCAACAGAATATGGTTACACAAAACCATTAGAGCTCCCAATATAACAACTCAATAATAAGTAGATTAAAATGCTAAGTAGCAAATGAAACTAGCACATGCAAAAACAATAGTACGTAAGCATAAAATGCTTAGTAAATTCAATTGGAAGTCACTATACTTCCCTTGCCTAAAAAGGGCATTCCCTTTAATATGGCTCAACAAGTTTTGCTTACATATTAAGAAAACAACAAGGAAATGTACTAACAAATGAGTTCAAAACGAATATAACGCGTACCACTCTTGGCCCTCAACGCGTACCACTCTTTGCCTCACATGTACGTGTACCAAATATATCTATCTGGCTAATAGAGGAAGGATTGTGGATTGATGGACCTACCATAGAAGGTGAAACTTATAAAAGCCAAGTAGGGAACCCTAATTAGGGGGTAGCCTTTAGACGAAATAGAGCAACCTTGAGCAGCCAAAAATAGACTGGGATAGCAACCTTGGATGAAACAAAAAATATTAAGTAGGGGCCAAGAATAAGGGCGCAGAAGAAGGAGAAAATGACTGCAACAATCTTTAGCAACTGTAAGACATTGCGCTACCTGTGTTGAGAGTTGGATAGACGAAAGCTGTCATATCAGATTTCCTCATTTGTTTCTTATCGTGCTTTTTTTAAAAGCTTATTTATTATTGATGATTTTGGTTACTGTATAAACTCAAACTTGATTCGTCCAACCATGAGCTAAATCTCTTAGGCTCGGGATTACTTTGATGAAACCTTTATTTCTATTAATGTTTAAAGTTTGAGTTTGGTTTGTTTTACTGTTTTATTCAATGGTATTTCATGTTATATGCAAGTTGTACATTGACGAATATGCGATAGGTTTACAAGGATAACTTAATTCTGATAAGGTTAGGTTAACTGGATAGGAGTTGGACAATATAAGTGAATGATTAATCACTTATTCGTAGCAACCTCTAGACATAGAGCCTTATCTCTTACGAAAGAAGGTAGGAAATATTAGTGGTAGCCGAACTCAAAGCCTATAGACATATAGTGTCCTAGGGGAGATAACCCAAGTTCTTACTCTCGAGAGAAGCAGACTATTGTAGAAATTTATCGAGTAGTAGAATATTCACGACTTTGCTGTGACATTAATAGGTAGTGAAGTTAGATTCATTAGTAATCTTAACCGTCCTAATCAACATTGTAGTTCCTTAACCCTTTTTCGTAGTGATTTTGCCATGGCATTCTTGATCTGTTTACTTGTTTTGTTTTGCACATTTTATACATAATCATTTTCTCATTTTGCCACTACATTTTTATTCTTATTTTTCTTTAGCATTAATCGAACTTAACTATAATAACTTAACCAAATTATATCTATCTAACCTTGTGTAGACGGGATCACTCATAACTTTATTACTTGTTCGACGTATACATTTGCACGACTTGTAGCTGTGCAACTAACAAGTTTTTGACACCGTTGCCAGGGATTGGCAATTGGTGAAATTTGGTTTTGTTATTTTTGTTTTGTTTCATTAGTTTTGTCTAACTTAGTTATAACTTAATTTCTACAAGTTTTCCATTAGTGCATGAGTGGAGGCATTATTATTAACGAAGAGTATCCTTTTGACACAGAGATCGAGAGAATTTTGCGAAGAAGGAGAAGAGAATTACGTAATATGGCTAGAGAAGGGAACGATCCTATTCTGAATGATCAATTAAATCCTAATAGTCAGGATGTTAATTGTCCTATTCATCATGTGATAGATGACCGAGACAGGCCAATTTAAGAGCATGTAGTTCCTATTTTGGATGACTTGAATCCATGGATAGTCAAATCACACATACAAGCTCAGTATTTTGAGTTGAAAACGACAAAGTTTTAGCTGCTGCAAATAGTTGGGCAGTTCAGTGGGTTGCCAACTAAGGATTCGATACTACATTTGAGACTTTTTCTAGAAGTTTGTAATTTGTTTCGACAACAGGGTGTTCCTAAAGATACATTGTGGCTCAAACTATTCCCATATTCCTTGAGAGATCGTGTAAGAGCGTGGCTTAATGCTTTGCAACCGGGAATAGTGACATCATAGAATGACCTTTGCCAGAGGTTTTTGCTACGGTATAATCCGCCAAATATGAATGCTAAGTTCAGAAATGACATAACATTTTTTTGTAAATCAAAGGATGAAACACTGTACGAAGCCTAGGAAATATTTAAGGAATTGCTTAGCTATGCATGGTTTCCAGTGCTAGACTCAGATGGAGATGTTTTATAATTGGCTGAAGGCAAATAAAAGGATGGTAGTCGGTGCATTTGCCAATGGTACTTTGCTGGAAAAATCCTACAATGAAGCATATGAAATTTTGGAAAAGATTTCCAACATTGATTATTAGTATCCTACCACGCAAGTTGGGACTAGCAGGCGAGCTGTTGGCATCATTGACCTTGATGCAATCACTTCATTGATAGCCTAGGTATCTTCTCTAGCTAATATGATCAAGACAATACGGAGGCAAACTGTGGTCTAGGAGCTGAAATCAACCGAGTCATCTTGTGTTTATTGTGGTGAAGATCACATGTTTGATAAATGTCCATCAAACCGAGCATCTATTTACTACATGTAACAGCCCGGTTTAGACCCTAGTTGGAATAGTGGTTTTGGGACCACAAATCCGAGTATGAAAAATATTTTAATATTATTTTCTAAGTCTACAGCACGTGGATTGATATGTGTGAAAGTTTCGTATAAAAATTTGATCGTTTTGTGTGCTTAATTTGAGAAAAAGAACCTAATTGCATAAAAGGTAAAAGTTGTGTTCTAATTGGTTGTGTGCCAAATTGACATGGTTTATTAAATGTGAGGTTCCTGTAATATCCCGAGTTAGGGGCTATTTTATTTTGGCTTTTCTGCATGTGCATGATGTGCTATGTTGTTATTTTGATGTTGTTGGGGCTTAGTTATAAGCTAGGTGTAAGCCGGAGTGGTAGGAAAAAATTTTGTTTCTAGGCTTAGATGGGAGGAGCTGAAGGAGCTGGGGTTTATAAATATTTTAAGTAAATTTCTAGCACAAGAGGAGCCTTGGTGGAGTGGCAAGTAAGGCGCCACTAGGAGCTTGGTTTGGCGTCAATTGCAAGGGGGGAGAGGTCCTATGTTCAAGCTGCGGAATGCTCCATTTTGGGTTCTATTTTGACGGCAAGGAGGGGAGGAGTTGTAGGCAGTTCAAACTCTGCCTTGGACCAAGTCAAAACTTCAAATGTTGGGTGGAGAGTGAAGTTAGGAGGGAGACTATTTCAACTAGTTTGAATTGGTGGCTTGGGAGTGTTTGGGGGAGTTGTGGCCGGATTTTGGAGAGATTTTGGGGGGGGGAGTGAGTGGTCGGCTTTGGTGTAGTAGGAGTGTGCCGAATTTGCATTTGGCAAATGTGCATTTTCGGTCAAAAACTCTTTTGTAAGCCAATTTTCTTTTAGTCAAAAAGCTAGCTAAAACTTCAAGTTACTTCTTCTCTTTTTCTCCTTAAGCCGAATGTTCAAGTAGCTTTTTGCCAAAATTTCTTTTCATCTCTTGATTTGGTGTGTGTGGCCGAATGGTTACTCTCTTTTCTTCTTATTTTCTTTTTGGGGTAAACCGAAACTAGTATTTTGCTTTCTCTTCAACTTGAGCCGAAACTAGCTTCTCTTCCTCTCATACTCTCTTCCTCTCTCCATATCTTCTTGACCGAAACACATCCTTCAAAAAATTCACCCTCCATCTTCTTTTTCTTTAAACCGAAAGCACTCCTCCATTCATCATTTTATTTTCTTCTTTTCCAAACCCCTTAGCCTTTTGTTCCCAATCGTTCTTCTCATTTCCCTTAAGGCCGAACCTCCTTTTTCCATTTTGATTAAGGGTGCTAGCCAAATCTTCATTTTCTTCTTCCTATAGTTCTTCATTGTCGAATATTGAGGAGGGTTGACCTTGTTGTGTTTTGTTTCAATCGGTCTAGTAGAAGGTAGGTTTTGGCCGAATGGCCATTTCTCCCCTTTCTTGTGCTTTGTCGATTTCTGGTGTGTTTAAGGGCTGATTTCGGTATCTGTTAGAAGGGAGTTAACTCTTTGGTTGGTAACCGATTTTGTTATAGGGCCTTTGGATTTCGGAAGCAAGCAAGAAGGAGCCTTCTTTCTCTGTTAAGCAATCAGTAAGTGGTGGTAAGAACGAGTTCTTTTAGTCGGTTTCGTTTAGTTTTCTTTGAGTCAAGTTATTAAGAGATTAACCGGTTTTTCATTTCTAGGGTGTGACCGATTGGTAAGGGAATCAGTGTTGGTTTGGGTTTGGTTGGAAACCAAACCATTTACAAAGGTAAAGGCTTAACGCAAACCCTTTAGTTTATCTATTCTGGCCGAATGGTTTAAGTGATTAACCCTCTGTTTGGCCGACTTTAGGAGTAAGATAATCGAGGTGTATAAACCGATTCTTCTAAGTTTAAGTTGCGATCTATCGTGTGTAAACTAACACACCTTCTTAATCGAGTAATGTAATAACTCGATTGTGTAAGTGAAACAGTGTGGTTGGTGATTTAATACCCAATGGGGTATGGATACGGATTCGGTAAGTCCGTTTCATTACGAGTTATGTGATGATATGTGATATCATGATTATTGGTGTATGTACTTTGAGATGTCATATTAAGCATGTGAGCATGATAGCATGATTGCACGATTTTGCATTAGTATGATATGTTATTGGGTGATATGAGAGGAGGGGAATATGATATCCGTGTCTTTGGGACACCGAGGTTTGGTACCTCCAAAGTGGTTTGGTACCACTGATTGATTATTGTGACTTTGGGTCACCGAGGTTTGGCACCTCCGCGCCTCGCCCCAGTGGCTTAGTACCACAATGGGTTGGCCCCACGGTTGATTATACCGGGATTGACGCTAGTGATTTGGTATCACACGATGGGTTGGCCCCATCATTTTAATTGTGACTACGGTCACCAGTGATTTGGTATCACACTTGTGTCTTTGGGACACCGAGGTTTGGCACCTCATAACAACTCGTCCCTGTGGTTAACGCCACCGTGGGTTGGCCCCACTTTTGAGATATGGGATCGCCGCCAGTGATTTGGTATCACACCGGGTTGGCCCCACAAATGGATCTTTCGTGACTTTGGGTCACCGGTGGTTTGGCACCACATCTATGGATATCGTGACTTTGGGTCACCGGTGGTTTGGCACCACCGGTGGTTTGGTACCACACGGGTAGAAAAGGTGATATGGATGGTTAGGATCGGTGCATTACTTGCATTGCTTTGTTATGATGTGTGTTAGCATGTTATACCGGAGAGGATTTATGCATCGAGTCTTGCGACTCACCTTCTCCCTTATCATTTCAGTGACGCGTAGATCGTGGACATGGAGGGGTGGACTCGAGGTGCTCATGCCATGAATAAAAGTTGATTTGTAATCGATTTTAAACTTGGTACCTTACTTTATTATTTCCATTTGGTTATGTTGGGATTGTAAAAGGCCTCTTTAAAATTTTTAAACTTATATTTTGTTATTTACTTGCTTAGATTGGATTTCAAATATGCCTAACAAATTACTGGGTAATATTCGATAAAACTTGGGAAGATAAAGGTTTCAAAACTACAAAGCGACATGTTTTAAACTTTATCATCGGGTATCACGTTGTAATTCAAATTAAATGAAACTCAATGGCTTTCCAAACTTGAATATGATTTCTTATTAACTTAAAAATAAAAAAATGTGTTTTAGCAACAACTAGGATTACTTAAATTTCTACATGAGGTAAACTTGTTTTACTTACATAACTGATTAAGTTTTCAAAATTTTCGGTTTTCAAATACACTATCGCTTTTAAACAATCATGCTCAAGTTTTCTACAAAAACAAAACATACGAAAGAGTTTTCATCAAAATTTTTACGGAAACCTAAACCTCTCAAATACCTTTTTTTTTTCGGAGCATACCAGATTCGGTAGTGGTGTATTGACCGGGTTTGGGGTGTTACAGTTCCAATGTTGTAATTAGACCATTTGAATATTGGATGGACATAAATGCCTAAGCATAGTGGATTTTAAATGAGAATGAAAAGGCTAATGTATTTATTTGTTAAATAAAGAAAAATTAATTAAAACAAAGACAAATTAGTTGTCATTTGATCCGTTTTCGATAATCTCTACGTTTTTGTGATTGTTGTTAAGTGTTCTAGCTAGCACATGTCATAATTTTTGAATTTGATGAAGATTTTGAGTTATACCATTGATGAAATTATGAGCTTTGTGATGTTAGTTAATGAAGAATGAAAGATATGTGTTGGGTTAACATGTTTTGTATTTGGATTTTTGATGAATTTGAGTATTATGGGCTAAATTGTGAAAATGAGAAATTGAAGGACTAAAATGTGAAATAAATAAAATATATGGGCTTAATGAACTCTATTAAAATTCGGCTAAGCATGAAAAATGTGAAATTTTGTGTATTTTGTGATTTTGTGAAATGAGGACTAAAGTGTTAAAATGTTAAAATATGAGGGCTAATTTGTAAAATGCCCTAAATATGTGTAAATGGATTGAATTGAATGATTTGGTGAATAAAAGAGTTAAATTTGGATGTGTATAGATCAAGAACCAAAAGAATAGAATTAGATCGGGGAAATCGAAAGTAGTTGAATAGCTGTTTGTTTCCATTCTTTCCCGTACGAGGTAAGTCGATATACAAATAAATGTGTTTGAATTGAATTATTATTGCTTATATGTGAATGAATTGTGATATATGGCTATTTGAGCTGAATATGTGAAATTCGAGAAAATTTCGATAATGTGATGACGTCCATAAAGCCCCGTGCGAACCATAGGAATAGATAGGATATATATGTTATGACATAGGATTCCGAGATATGATTTCGTGTAAGACCACGTCTGGGACATTGGCAAAGATTTGAGATATCGTGTAAGACCGTGTCTGGGACACTGGCATCGATTAGAGATTACGTGTAAGACTATGTCTGGGACATCGACATCGTATATGATTTCGAGTAAGACCCTGTCTAGGATAGTGGCATCGATATTGATTACATGTAAGACCACATCTGGGACGTTGGCATTGTACGGGCTTTTCGAGCTATCTAATTATCCTGTTTGATTCCGAACGGTTCAACATGCATTCTGAGAAATGAATGAGTATACGAATGCGCATCCGAATTTCAGTACGTATGTATGTATATAAAATTTGGCAGCAGTTGAAACGTTATCTTGGGAATATTGATCAAAAGCAGGTAGAGGCCATTAAATTGGTTGAAAAATTTTAGTTATTATGAAATTTATTATGTAATTTTATTTTATTTTTGTTTCTGTTCTTTGTTTTACTTTTTTTTTTGTAGAATAATTAGGTACCATCTCAGATAACAATAACAAGATCCATCTTAGGTTTTATCCCCCTCAAGTAACTGAGGGTTTAGTTTATAATTATAAAAGAAAACATCTCAGAAGAAAAGATAAAACAAAACATAAGAAAACCCTAAAACCCTCTGAAAGAATTGAAGGAGAGATCCTCTGTCTTGAGTATGATTCCAGTTTCTCGAGATGAATCAACTGGCTTTCTTCGAGTAAATCCCTGAAATTAACTGCTCTGGCTTGACTCTTTGGCCTAGCTGAATGCCCCCTTAAAGGTTGGCCTCTAGGGTCATAGGCTTTTGGAATATGTTTCTTTTCCTCTAAGTACCCTAATCCGAATAGAATTCTATTTTCCTATGGCAGAGACACGCCCATGGCACACACCTATGTAAATTATGGCTAGGACGTGGTCAATCCTGTTAATGAGGCACGGCCATGTATTTTGGGGTACAGGCCGTGGTCGACTTTTCTTGTGAGGCACGACTGTGTGGTCTTGGGCCCAGGTCGTGTGGACTTCGTACTTTCACCTATTTTCTCCGTTTTTAGCCTGTTTCTCGTTCTTTTCATCCTCCGGTGCTCTACTGAGTATAAAACATGAAAACAAAGGATTAGGAGCACCTATTTCCATAATTAAAGGGAAAAATTATCCAAAAACATGCTAAATGTGGGATTAAAATATGTTGCTATTACGGTTTTCAGGTTCATGTCAAAAGAATTATACGATGCACTACCGCTTCCTGACACTGCAAAGCAAAATATGGTTCCATTTTGTTAACTGCAGGCTACTGCCATTTACTCACAGCACCACAGTCAATGTCGATAGAATGTTCCCGATACATTCAATTGTAAAGGGTAGAAAAATTGATGTCGGCGCAAGACTCCACCAAAAAAATACTGACTGCGCCATAAGGCAAATTGGAATTTTGGTTTTCCTATCGTCGATGATGCTATTGTGCCAGCAGAAAGGGATCTTGTCCCGTGATGATGAAGAGGCCCTGGAGAATAAGGGCCCGATAAATAAAGCTTATATTGAAAGAATGACTCGTGGAAAATATGCACTAGCAATGAAGGTGATAGAAACCGGCAAGACAAAGAATGGCAAAACCAAGGCAGAAACCAAGGGAAAAAACCTGACTGCAGAGACATCGTTGTTGCACAAAATGCAAGATATCGAGAAGTTGGCCAATTCCAACAGCAATAAGAAGATTAGTCTTGTCGCTACAATAGAGGATATGGGCAGATTATAAAATTTGTTCTATGCTTATACCAGAGCCTATAACAACTCTATTGTAGCCGCATTGTAATAACCCATTTTTAGTCAAATCAAAATAGTATTTTTGAAACAACAAATACGAAGTCAAAATATATATTTTGTTATTATTTTATTTTACAGCATGAATATATGATGATGTGAAATTTTCATTAAGAAATTTTATCTTTTGATTGATCAATTTGATAAAAAGGACTAAATTGCGTAAAGCATAAAAGTGGAGCTCCATTAGCTAAAGGTATCTAATAGCTATGGAATCTTAATTTAGAGGTCCTTATGTTGTAATTAGACCATTACAATAGCAAGTGGAAAATTATGAACAACCATGATATGTTTTTAATGTTTAATAACTAAGGTTAAATTGGTAATTTATGAAATAAAGTTATATTAAACAAAATCGAAATAATTTTTCATCTTTTAATTTTCCTCTCCACTGAAATTAGAACAAAACCATAACCATTGTTGAGCTTGAAATTTTTGCAACTTCAATTTGCTATTAAGGTATGATTTTTTACTCGGTTTTTAATGATTTCTATGTTTTTGAGATCGTTGCTTCGTATTCTAGTTAGCCTGTTCCTTAGATTTCGAAACTGTTAAAGATTTATCATGTTGCCATTGTTGAATGTTTGAGTAAATTGATATTGATGATAGATTATGAAGGTTTATTGATAGATTTACTAGTTTTGTAAAGTGATTTTTGACAAAAATGTCAAAAAGGGATTAATTTGTGAAAATGTAAAATTATATGGATAAAAGTGTAAATAAATAAAAGATATGGGCTGCTAGAGACTCCATTAAAATTTAGCTAAGCATGGGTTTGTGATTAATTGCATGAATTTACAATTTTATGTGATAGGGACTAAATTGTAAAAGATGTGAAATATTAGGGGCAAATGTGTGAAATGCCTTAAAGTGAAATTTGGACTAAATTGAATAGATCGAATACTGAATGTGCTAATTTTGAAATATATATATAACACCCCTAACCCGTAACCGTCGCCAGAATAGGGTTTAGAGGTATTACCAATCATTTCGAAACATTTAAAATTAATTTCACAACACAGTCAAACATCAATCAAACATATCCAAACTTAAACATATAGTCCCTTAATGAGGTTTGTGAGACCTTAAACACATGTTAGAAAGGGGTTGAGACTAAATCGAACTCATACAAAAATTTCTGAAATTCTAATATTTTTCTAAGTTACAAATGTCACACTCCTGTGTGGGACACGCCCGTGAGTCCAAGCCGTGGCAAAATAGGGCATACATACTGACTTGTTCACATGGCCTAAGACACGCCCGTGTGCCTCACCCGTGGTCGACACTGACTTGCACCACACGGCTAGTCACATGCCCGTGTGTCCAGCCCGTGGTCGAGCCTGTTTTGCACCAAATTAGAAACCTGCATGACACGGTCGAGCCACACGCCCGTGTGTTCAACCTTGTGGGCAATTATAGGCCATTTTTCAAGGCCAAATTTACCATCCACACTTAGAATCACATACAACCATCAATCCAATACCAATTCATGTCTCAAAATGTCAACAAAACATATCAATACAAGCCCCAATTCATTATCAACTATACCATCTATAACCATACTCTATCTCATCTCAAATAAGTCGATCTAAAATGCTAATTTCATATCCTAAATCATGCAAAACAAACATCATGCAATTCATATCATAATTCCACATTTTAACCTCATTTCTCAACAATCAATTCAAGCATAAATCATACCATATTCATCACTCACTACTTCACACCACATTCATCATTTACATAGCTCACACATAATAACCAAATTCATCTGTCTTCCAAGCCATGTCACATGGCAAGGTCCAACATTTCAAAATACACCATATCTACGAGCCTATACATGACATATACCAACTATGTACATCTTTCAAAAGTACCGAAATAGATAGCCGAAATAGATAGACCGATAGAAACATATGTAGTAAGTAAGTTAAGTTCGTAATATAATACATTCAACTTAATAAATCAAATACAATATACAAAATTAATTCATCACTTAGATCAACTCTCATTTATTCACACCATTTTATCCAAAGCTAATATGCTCACTGAACCATTCATAATTCCATACACCATTTCATCAACCACAAAGGTTCAATACATACCTTAGCCAACACATAGTTATTCACCTTCCATACCACTCAATGCTCGATGTTACATTTCGATTAACTTTTGTTATTTGTTTGATTTAATCGCACACTTAGTGCCAATTTTCGTTGCTGAAGCATAAATGTTATCACACACTTAGTGCCTGTACTTTAAACCAAACTTATCTTAGTATTGCACACACAGTGCCAAATCAATAAGCGTATCGCACACACAGTGCCAAATTAATAAGCCAAAGCTTTTATTATTTTGCACACATAGTGCTAATCATATCGGTCTCATTTCTAATATCGCACACTTAGTGCCTCATTACTCAATTTCATATATAACATTGCTATTTCATTAACTATAAAATCATTCATTTCTCATCATATAGATATATATTAACAACTTGTATTATATCCGAACTTACCTCAGACGTCGAAATATCGAAACTAGCCGATCAATCAAGTACTTTGCCTTTGCCTTGATCTTGATCCGAATCTCTCCTTTCTTGGTCTATTCATATTCAAATTTAACTCATTCAATCACCAATTCATTCAATTTAGTCCAAACACACATAGTTAGGGCATTTTACAAAATAGCCCTCACATTTTTCACATTTCGACACTTTAATCCCTAATTCACAAAATCACAAAATACACAAAATTTTACTAGACCATGCTTAGGCTGAATTCTCCTTAGTCTCATACAAACCCATATATTTCATTTATTTCACATTTTAGTCCCTCAAAATATTATTTTCACAATTAAGTCCAAATTACTCAAAATCACCAAAAACTCAAAGACAAACTATGTTAATCTAACACATATCTTCCATAATTCATCTTCAAACATCACAAAACTCATGTGTTCATCAATGACATATTTCAAAATCATCATAAAATTCTAAAATTAAAGCATGGGTTTGAAAGAACACGAAGCAACGATCACAAAAATGTAGAAATTATAAAAAAAATTGAGCTTGAAACATACCTTAATCAAAGACACAAATGGCCGAACCCTAAAACTCTTTTCCTTTCTTTTTCTTTAGCAAATTTCAGCAAGATGGATGATGATAATGGCTTATTTTTCATGCTTTTATTTCATTTAACGTAATAATATATCTTTTACTATATTACCCTTATTATTTAACATATAAAGCATATGTAGACAAGGTCATTAATGTCCACTAACCATGTTAATGGTTTAATTACAACATAAGGACTCCTCATTTAGTAAGCCATGACAAATTAGACACTTTAACAATCAGCACACAACTTTTACATTTTATGCGATTAAGTCCTTTTTCATAATTAAGCTCACAATCGATAAAATTTTCACACAGAAATTTCACACATACTCAATCACATATTATAAACACCAAAAATAATATTAAAATATTTTTCTGACCTCGAATTTGTGGTCCCGAAACTACTGTTCTAACTAGGGTCTAAAACGGGCTGTTACAGCTCTCCCCCTTAGGGATTTTTGTCCCCGAAAATCTTACCAGTGAATAGGTTCAGATATTGCTCTTTCATAACATCTTCAGGCTCACACGTAGCCTCTTCAACTCTGTGTTTGTGCCACAACACTTTCACTAAAGATATCTTCTTACTTCTCAACTCTTTAATCTCTTGTGCCAAAATTTGGATCGGTTCTTCAGTATACGACAAATCTGACTGAATCTCGACTTTAGTAGGAGCAATTACATGCGATGAATCAGATCTATATCGTTGAAGCATTGATACATGGAACGCATTATGAATCTTTTCTAATTCAGGTGGCAACAGCAATCAATAAGAAACTGGTCCAATTCGTTCAATAATGTCATACGGCCTAATGAACCTCGAACTCAGCTTACCTTTTCGGCCAAATTGAAGTATTTTCTTCCACGGAGACAATTTCAAAAACACTTTGTCACCGACCTCAAATTCAATATCTTTTCGTTTTAAGTCTGCATAGGACTTCTGACGATCTGACACTGCTTACAAACTGTCATGAATCCCTTTCACTTTCTGCTCAGTCTCTTTTATCAAATCAACCCCGTGAATCTTATTCTCACTCAGCTCAGTCCAATACAATGGAGTTCGAAATTTTCATCCATAAAGAGACTCATACGGTGCCATTTTGATACTAGATTGAAAACTATTATTGTATGCGAATTCAATCAATGGTAAATACTTTTCCGACGTACTTTCAAATTCAAGAATACAACATCTCAACATATCCTCAAGAACTTGAATGACCCGCTCAGATTGTCCATCCGTTTGCAGATGAAATACAGTACTGAAATGCAACTTTGGGCCTAAAGCCTCTTGCAATTTCTTCCAAAACTGCGAGGTAAATCTTGGATCTCTATCAGACACAAAAAATAGTGGCACCCCATGCAATCTCACAATCTCAGCAATATACAATTCGGCTAGCTTGTCAAGTGAATAATATGTTTTCACCGGAACAAAATGAGTTGATTTTGTCAATCTATCAACTATCACCCAGATCAAATCTTTCTTGCCCGGAGATAAAGGCAATCCCGACACAAAGTCCATCGTAATCCTCTTTCATTTCCACTCAGGAATCATAATTGGTTGTAATAAACCGGAAGGAACCTGATGTTTAGCTTTAACTTGCTGACAAACCAAGCATCTCGAAACAAACTCTGAGATATCTTGTTTCATACCATGCCACCAATAAAACTATTTCAGATCATTATACATTTTCGTACTCCCCGGGTGAACAGCCACATTGTGAGCTTCATTCAAGATTAACTGAATCAACTCTGAATTTCTCAAAACACAAATCTGATCTCTGAATCTCAAACAATCATCATTATCAACTCGAAATTCTGAATCAGCCTTCAATCCACACTGATCTCGTTTAGCCATCATCTCATCATCACCGTTCTGTGCATCACAAATCTGATGTACGGGCATCGACCTCACTTTCAACTCAGCCAAAACTGAACATTCATCACATAAATCTATCTGAGTACTCATAGCTCACAAAACACATAAAGACTTTCGACTAAAAGAATCAACAACAACACTAGCTTTGCCCGGATGATAATCAATTACTAGTTCATAGTCTTTTAGTAATTCTAACCATCTCCGTTGTCTTAAATTCAATTCTTTCTGAGTCATCAAATATTTCAAACTCTTGTGATCAGTAAAAACATGACATTTCTCACCAAACAAATAGTGATGCCAAATCTTCAATGCAAATACAATCGCAGCAAATTCAAGATCATGCGTCGGATAGTTCTTTTCATGTGGTTTTAATTGCCTCGAAGCATAAGCGATGACTTTGCCTTCTTGCATCAATACATAGCCCAAACCATTCAATGATGCATCACTATAAACTATGAATTCTTTACCTGATTCAGGTTGAACTAACACAGGTGCCTCTGTTAACAATGCTTTCAACTGTTCAAAACTCTACTGGCACTTTTCTGACCACTCAAATTTAACATCTTTCTGTAGCAACTTCGTTAATGGATTCGCAATCATCGAGAAGCCTTTCACAAATCGCCTATAATATCCCGCTAGTCCTAAAAAACTATGGACTTCAGACACATTTCTCGGTGGTTTCCATTGTAAAATTGCTGATATCTTACTTAGATCAACTCGTATTCCCGCAGTTGATACAATATGCCCCCAAAAACCAACCTCATGCAGCCAAAACTCACATTTGCTGAACTTTGCATACAATTACTTGTCACGCAGAGTTTGTAACACAATTCTCAAATGCTCGGCATGTTGCGTCTCATCACATGAGTAAATCAGAATGTCATCAATGAACACCACAACAAAATGATCCAAATACGGTCTACATATTCGGTTCATCAAATCCATAAATACTGCAGGAGCATTCGTTAGTCCAAAAGGCATAATTAACAATTCATAATGTCCGTACCTCATTCTGAAAGCAGTTTTCGGCACATCTGATTCTTTGACTCTCAACAAATAATAGCCCGATCTCAAATCTATCTTAGAAAATACTGTAGCTCCTTTTAGCTGATCAAACAGATCATTGATTCACAGCAATAGATATTTATTCTTTATTGTCACTTTGTTCAGCTGTTGATAATCAATACACATCCTCATAGTGCCGTCTTTTTTTTCACAAACAATACAGGAGCACCCGGGGTAAAAACTCAATCGTGCAAATCCTCTATCGGTTAACTCTTGCAACTAAGACTTCTACTCTTTCACTTCTATCGGTGCCATTCTATAAGGAGCTATTGAGATAGGAGTAGTCCCTAGCACTAATTCAATTCCAAATTCAACTTCTTGTATCGGAGGTAATCCCAGTAATTCTTCAGGAAACACATCTGGGAATTCACAAACCATAGGCACAGATTCAACTCTCTTTTCTGTCACTTTTGTATCAATCACATATGCAAGATAAGCTTCACAACCCTTTTCACATAGTTCAAAGCTTTCATCGAAGATATAACAGTCGGTAACCCATTCAAATCATTGGATTCAATTCGAACTATCTTACCATTCTGACTTCTCAAATCAATACTCTTCCGTTTACAATTCACAATAGCATTATGCAAAGTGAGCCAATCCATACCCATAATGATATCAAATTCATGGAAAGGTAACAACATCAAATTAGCCGAAAAACAAACATCCTGAAACATTAATGGACAATTCTAGCACACTTTATCCACCAAGACACACTTGTTTAAGGGGTTCGATACTCTAATCACAAATTCAGTAGATTCAACAAGAAGAGTCTTACTTGATACTAGATTCACACACATATAGGAATGAGTAGAACTTGGATCTATCAATGCAATCACATTAGTATCAAATAGAGTAAAAGTACCGAGTAATGACGTCTAGAGATGACGCTTCTTCTCACGCGCGTATAGCATAGGCTTGGGTAGGTGCTCTAGCCTCGAATCTTACAGTTGTATTTGTCGTCCCACTCTGGCTACCACTCACATTTTCGGTGTTTTTGGGAGGTCTATCCCTAGCCGTCATATTACTCGGTCTCGCACTCTAAACATTGTCTTTTTCAGCTAACTCTGGGAATAATCTCGAATGAAATGATCTTGGGATCCACACTTATAACAAGTTCTATTATTGTACTTGCCCCAACATTCTCCAACGTGTCGTCTTCCATATTGTCTACACTCAAGCTTGTTGCTTTTGACACTTCTAACGCTTGATTCAGTCAAAATTTGATTTCTTGGACCAACACTTTGTCTCGCACGATCTCTACCTTAATGTCCAAATGAAGCATTTGAATGATTGTTTGCATCTCTAAATCTCTTCATCGAAGGTTGAGACGACTTACTCATCGATCTTTTTCTTTCATCTCTAACCTCAGAATATGCTTTCTTCTTTTCTTTACTAAGCTCCTCGGCTTTACAAGCTCTTTCCACTAACACAACAAATTCATTTATGTCAAGTATTCCAACCAACAATTTAATGTCTTCATTCAGCCCTTCAATGAAACATTTACACATAGTAGCTTCATTGAAACACATTTATGTGTATACTGACTCAACCTCACAAACTCCCATTCGTACTCAATAACAAACATGCGGCCTTGTTTCAGCTCTAGAAAATCTTTACGTTTCTGATCTATGAATCGTTGACTGATATACTTCTTTTGGAAATCAGCTTGAAAGAAATTCCAGGTGATTCTCTCTCTAGAAACCACGAATATCAACATTTTCCACCAATTATATGCCGTATCTCTTAACAAAGAAATAACACATTTAATGCATTCATCAGGAGTCAACGTGTAACATCCTAAATGTGGGCCTGTGCATTTATATGTTGTTTAACATGTTAGTTCGAGAATTTAAGGTTCGGGCTGAGGCCTTAATTAAATATATGGATTAGAGTTTAAATTAAAGTTATGAAAAGTTTAAGTGATATTTTGGGCTTTAAAACTTGGGTTAGAATGATTAAAAATGGTGTTAGTAGTAATTAAATGTAAATAGTTATGTTTGGTAGCAAGTTGGGCTTGTGGCCCAAAAATTTGGAGTGCTTTGAGTAGGCACTAGGGTGGCGCCACTTAGGGAGGTTATTGGGCCATTTGTGGCCACTTGAGGCCCAAGATTTGGGGGCAAAATTTTGGCATATCAAGGAGGGGGAGTGGACGGTACACTTGTTAGCATTTAGGAGCTTTATTTCTTTTTATTTAAGTGATAAAAGCTGATAATTAAGAGGATGAAGAGTTGGATCTAGTTGAGACTCTTTTAAATGAGTCAGCAGATCATGATAAAGGATAGGAATTTGAGCTATCAGGTGTTTGCAGAGTTAGCCGAAAATCCAACTCTCGGAAAGGGGGTGCACTGCCGAATTCTATTTAAGCCAATTGATCATCCATTCTTTTATTTTTTTCTCTTCTTCCTCACCTAGCCGAAATTCCCTTCTCCTATTCTCTCAAATTCTTTTCTTTGTCGCAACTCTCCAACACAGTTTATTTCCCCTCTTTTCTTCTGAAAGCCAAATACCCTAGTCTTTATTTTCCTTTCCCATAACCGAATCTACAAGTGAGATCTCTGTTTCCCGAAGGTGCACCATAAGCTGCATACTCCTCTCTAATCTGGTGAGTTTAGGGATTTTGTTTCTTTGCGTTTTCTTTATTTTTTCTGTCAAGTCCTAAACCAAATCATTCATTCCAAAGGCTTGTCGATTTCACTATCTCTATCCTAGAAGCTGAATCTTGTCTTGTTTTATTCGAAAGTGTCGATTTGGTGGAAAAGCCGAAGGTAGGTTGGTGGTGATGATTTCTCAAGGACATTCGAGATTCGACTAACTAGGTAAGTGCTCATTTTAAGGGTTATATTTAATTCATGAGTTAGATCTCATCGTTTATTTGGTTTAGTGATTAAGGGATTGTTATGGACTCAACTAACATCAAGCAAGAGAGGTTGGATCAGAAACCGCCACTCAAATACAAGAAGCGATCTGTTTCGATAGTGCACGATTGGCCATCTGAGTGTGGGTAAATCAAGTCGATCGTGGGCAAATAGTGGTAGTCTCAAGTGATAGTAGCGTAGATATAGCGAAAGCCTTAGTACGCTTAATCGTGTGTAATACTTCCCACCATCTAGATCGATTATAATATATATATATATATATGTTCATAAGTTTTATATGTTACGTTAAAAGTCGAAATCTCGATTTAAACAATGACCACCGTGTTAGTAAATAATTTGATTATATGTTACAAGTAAATTATTGTACATGTTTGCATGGGGTGGGTGATGAAAGGAGGAAGTTATGTATATGTATACGCGTAGCAGTTTATACTGTGATTTGCTGTAGCGGCTAATGCCGTGATCTGTTATAAGGGCTTCAGCCATAATATGTTGATGAGCAGCATGACTGCCATCTCGGCGTGTGGTGGTATGGGTTGATTGTAGAAATACCCAATGGTGTGATTGATTGGTACGGGGGCGTGTAGCGAATGGAAACCTAGGCAAATGGGTTGGGCTTTGCATATTATTTGTTTCCATGTAAATGAAATTATTATTATGTTTTATAAGGCCCAAATCTAGTGGTGCATGAGGGTTGCACACTGAGTCTCGCGACTCACCCAATTAAACTAACCTTTCAGGTGACAATTAGTGCGATGGACTAGGCTGGAGTGGAGCGCAAGGTGGCCATGCAAAAGCATATGTGGATTCGGCTATAAAGTTCCACTTAATAGTTTGTTTTTTTGAAGTATTTTATGTTATGGATTCAAACTATGTTGTAATAAGGCCATGGGCCATTAGTTTACATTTTAGTTTTACTATGGGCCTTTATTAATTATTCTTATTTTAATTTCTTTCAAAGACATGTAAATCAGTTTTGGGCTTTTGATTATTAAGGCACATTTTATATAATTTTCATTTGGGTTTTCCATCGACACAATTGGTTTTACAAAATTTTTCTTAGTGACATACTAGATCCGGTGGTAGTGTTTGGGCCGGGTTTGGGGTGTTACACAACGACATCTCATCAAACACTCGGATGGTATTCTCAAGCCAAAACTCAGCTCGCTCGGCATCATCATTAGCTGTGGCCCTAAACTCTTCGACCCATACTTTCAGATTTTATCTACAAGAGGCTTATTCAATAGGATCAGATTTGTCACTTGTGGCACAATAGGTACTTGTGGGGGTGGAGGTTGTGGAGCAGCCGGATTCGTTTGAATGAACTCCGAAAACCACTCACTCATCATTCGGAAGAAGGCTTGCTTAGTCTCTCCCTCTTGGCTACTATCATTCGACCTAGATGTGGCCAGCGCTGTCCCTTGAGCGAGAGCAGGCACATTACTCTCTACATTATCAGCAACTGCTCGATCAAGATCCATTTACTATATGAAAAAACATTTTCAACTATCAGGATTCATCACACTATCACAATTATATATATGGAATGTATAGCTAGACTCACACGCCTAACCCGTAATCATAGCTCTAATACTAATAAAATTTAATACCCCTAACCCGTAACTATTGTCGAAATAGCGTTAAGAGGTATTACCAATCATTCCGGAACATTTAAAATTCATTTCACAACACAAAGTCAAAAATCAATCAAACATATCCAAACTTAAACATATAGTCCTTTAATGAGGTTTATGAGACCTCAAACACATGTCAGAAAGAATTTGGGACTAAACCAAACTCACACAAAAATTTTTGAAATTCTAATATTTTTCTAAGTTACAGATGTCACACGCCCGTGTGGGTAGGCCGTGTGCCTCACACTGCCTCAGACACGCCCATGAGTCCAAGTCGTGGCAAAATAGGGCACACATACTGACTTGTTCACACGGCCTAAGACACGCCCGTGTTCCTCACCCGTGGTCGACACTGACTTGCACCACACGGCTAGTCACACGCCCGTGTGTCCAACCTATGGTTGAGCCTGTTTTGCACCAAATTACAAACCTGCATGAAACAGTCGAGCCACACGCCCGTGTGCTCAACCGTGTGGGCAATTATAGGCCATTTTTCAATGCCAAATTACCATCCACACTTAGAATCACATATAACCATCAATCCAATACCAATTCATGTCTCAAAATGTAAAAAAAAAACATACCAATACAAGCACCAATTCATCATCAACTATACCATCTATAACCATACTAAATCTCATCTCAAATAAGTCCATCAAAAGTAACAATTTCATATCCTAAATCATGCAAAACAAACATCATGCAATTCATATCATAATTCCACATTTTAACCTCATTTCTCAACAACCAATTCAAGCATAAATCATACCATATTCATCACTCACTACTTCATACCACATTCATTATTTACATAGCTCACACATAGTAACCAAATTCATCTATCTTCCAAGCCATGTCACAAGGCAAGATATAACATTTCAAAATACACCATATCTCTAGCCTATACATGCCATATACCAACTATGTACATCTTTCAAAATACCGAAATAGATAGCTGATAGTGTGGTTGAGTCGCTGACGATCCCCGAATCTAAGCTAGCTTTACTGACAATGTAAAATAGAGAAACACATCACACAGTAAGCTTAAGATTTTAGTAAGTTCGTAATATAATACATTCAACTTAATAAATCAAATACAATATGCAAAATTAATTCATCACTTAGATCAACTCTCATTTATTCACACCATTTTATCCAAAGCTAATATACTCACTGAACCATTCATAATTCCATACACCATTTCATCAACCACAAAGGTTCAATACATACCTTAGCCAACACATAATTATTCACCTTCCATACCACTCAATGCTCGATGTTACATTTCGATTAACTTTTGTTATTCATTTGATTTAATCGCACACTTAGTGCTAATTTTCGTAGCCGAAGCATAAATGTTATCGCACACTTAGTGCATGTACTTTAAACCAAACTTATCTCGGTATCGCAGACATAGTGCCAAATCAATAAGTGTATCGGACACACACCAAATCAATAAGCCAAAGCTTCTATTATTTCGCACACAATGCTAATCAGATCGATCTCATTTCTAATATCGCACACTTAGTCCTCATTGCTCAATTTCATATATAACATTGATATTTCATTAACTATAAAATCATTCATTTCTCATCATATAAATATAAATTAACAACTTGTATTATATCCGAACTTACCTCAGACGTTGAAATATCGAAACTAGCCGATCAATTGAGTACTTTGTCTTTGCCTGGATCTCGATCCGAATCTCTCTTTTCTTGGTCTATACATATTCAAATTTAACTAATTCAATCACTAATTCATTCAATTTAGTCCAAACACAAATATTTAGGGTATTTTACAAAATAGCCCTCATATTTTTCACATTTTGACACTTTAGTCCCTAATTCACAAAATCACAAAATACACAAAATTTTACTAGACCGTGCTTAGGTCGAATTCTCCTTAGTCTCATACAAACCCATATTTTCATTTATTTCTCATTTTAGTACCTTAAAATATTATTTTCACAATTAAGTCCAAATTACTCAATGACAAACTATGTTAATCTAACATATATCTTCCATAATTCATCTTCAAACATCACAAAACTCATGTGTTCATCAATGGCATATTTTAAAATCATCATAAAATTCTAAAATTAAAGCATGGGTTTGAAAGAACACGATGCAACGATCACAAAAACGTAGAAATTATCAAAAACCGAGCTTGAAACATACCTTAATCAAAGACACAAATGGTCGAACCCTTTTACTCTTTTCCTTTATTTTTCTTTAGCAAATTTTGGCAAGATGGATGATGATAATGGCTTATTTTCCATGTTTTTATTTCATTTAACGTAATAATATACCTTTTACCATATTACCTTTATTATTTAACATATAAAACATATGTACACAAGGTCATTAATGTCCACTAACCATGTTAATGGTTTAATTACAACATAAGGACTCCTCATTTAGAAAGCCATGACAAATTAGACACTTTAACAATTAGCACACAACTTTTACATTTTATGCGATTAAGTCCTTTTTCATAATTAAGCACACAATCGATAAAATTCTCACACATAATTTTCACACATACTCAATCACATATTATAAACACCAAAAATAATATTAAAATATTTTTTTGACCTCGGATTTGTGGTCCTAAAGCCACTATTCTGAATAGGGTCTAAATCGGGCTATTACAATATAAATCAAGATAAGCAAGGATTGAATCTAGATAGGGAAAAAGAAAGGTTGACAATTAGCCGATATTTGTTATCCGAGTGATACAAGGTAAGTTTGTATAATTAGAATTAAACTTTTAAATACTTGTAATTATTTGAAATGAATGTATGTAATTGATCTACTTGAAATTCTAATGCCTTATTGATATAGTCTGATAGTTACCGAGCCTTATTTCAATCATAGGAATTCGTGGGATATGAGTGACATGTCACTAGGGATTACCGTTTAGGTCGAGATCCTGTGTGCTGTAACATCCGAGATTTAGGGGCTTTGCATCTTTTGTTTTTTCTGCGTATTGATGTGTTATGCTTGTTATTTTGATATGATTGGGGGCCCCGGGAAGTTATGAGGTTAAGCCGAAGCTTTGGTGGAATTTTAGTCTTGGGTACTTTAAGAGGGGATAGCCGAATAAGAGTAGGACTTAAGGGGTTTTTGTTTGCATTTGGTGACACAAGCAAAGTGTTGGTAAAGTGGCAAGGTGACGCCACTTAGCATGCAGGGAGGTGGCGTCACAAGGGGAAGCTGAGAGGGAGGAGGTTCGAAACTCTTAAGCAGCAAGCAAAGGAGTATTATTTTTGGCTTAGGCAAGAGAGGTGGTTGGATGGCAATCAAACTCTAGAGGAGAGAGGTAGGACTTGGTCAAGCATTTCAAACTAATGGCGGAGAAAAATTTAAGGAGTTTGAATAATTCAAACTGGTTTGAATGAGGGGAAAAGAGGAAAGCAAGGAGAGAATGAAGGGGTGGCATAGTGGGGGAGTGCTAGCCAAAATTTTGA
This sequence comes from Gossypium rotundifolium, assembly GCA_025506655.1. Classification (NCBI taxonomy): domain Eukaryota; kingdom Viridiplantae; phylum Streptophyta; class Magnoliopsida; order Malvales; family Malvaceae; genus Gossypium; species Gossypium rotundifolium. The sequence goes on along the minus strand of CP106732.1, from coordinate 70,673,117 downwards.
GGAGTGTGAGAGGAGGGGAGCATTCGGTTTTGCTTATTAGGAGTGGTTACCGAATTTTGGTGGTATTAGGTAGCTTGTGTGTGTAGATTTTCGGTATTTGTGAGTGTGCTTTTCATTCTAAGTTACCCATTCACTTTTGCTGAAATTTGCTTAAACAATTTCCACTCTTTTATTCTTTTATGACCTATAGCCGAAACTAGGAGACCAAGGTGTCACATTTCTTTTCATTTTCTTTTTTTCTACCCCTTTCTCAAAAACTCCATAACTGAAAACATAGTTGTTGACTCTTATGATTTTTAGGTTCCTCTTTTCCCATTTTCTTTCTTTAAATCGAAAGCACTATTTTTCTCTTCCTATTCTTTTCCTTATCATTCTTTTCTCTTGATCTTCTTCTCTCTTTGGTGTTGTTTAGTGTGCCGAAACTCCTAAGCCTCCATCAAAGCTCTTTCGATTTCATTTTTGGCTTTTGCATTCTATTCTCCTCTATTCTGGTTCATAGCCGAATCATCACCTCTGGTATTGCCGAATCTTCTCTGTCTTGACCGCTGGTGCCGAATCTTGAAGATAATTAAAGGTAGGTAGATGATGTGGTATTTTGGCCAAATGGTGAAAGGAGGGCTCGTGTTCCCTGTTTGGCCGAAAGGCCACCTCCTTTAACCTATTCTCTTTTCAATCGAATCTCATCATGTATTTGTTTAGGTGCGATCAACGTTCTAATCCAAGTCTTCAAACTTCTGGATCCAATCGAATTAGGTAAAAAGATTCCTCCTAATTGTTTTAGTAATCGATTATCTATTATTCGTCGCCTTAACTTAGTTGGGTGGTTACTCAAAATCGCATATCTCATAGTGAGTTATTGACGAGGCTTTTAATGGATGCAAGAAACATACAAGTTGGAGAAGAAAGCAAACCTTCGGGCTCTATCCCTAAGTTCAAGAAGAGAGTGGTGTCTGCTGTTCGTGATTGGCCACCAGGTTGTGGGCCAACTTCTAAGCAGAGTAGTAGACAGATAGTCGTGATCCCAGCCAGTGAGAGCGTTGACTTCAATAGTATAGTGTTGTGCGTAATCAGGTGTGTAACTCTTCACACCATCTATAATGTTGTGTTAATATAATAATATATTCTGTTAAATGCCAAAAACTTGGTATGACTATTAAGATACCCTTGGAGGGTAAAGGCGAGACATCAGGTTAGTGATTTCTGTTATATTAAATAAATGGTTCTGATGAGATGGTATGATATACGTTATGAGCATCCCATACATGCATGCCGAAACCTGTTGCATCTGTGCATTAAAATTATTATGTTTGCATGGGGTTGGGAAAATGTTATTAAATGAAAGGGGAAGCGTTCTGGTGGCTCTGCCACGATCTGCTCGTGGCTCTGCTCTAGTGACTATGTCACGATTCTCGTGACTATGACGATGAGACGATGATTTAATCGCAGATGACTGCCATCGATGGTGTGTAGCGGTGAGGGTTGATTGTAGAAATCCCCATTGGTGTGATTGACAGGTACGGGTGGTGTGTAGCGGATGGAAATCTAGGATTTGGATGGGTTCTGCATCATTCTGGCATATGTTGTTCTGTTACTCTGTTCTGTAGGGCTAAGGCCCAATCCAATGGTGCTTGAGTGTTGCACACTGAGTCTTGTGACTCACTCTATTGTTTAACATCTTTACAGGTAGCACCTAGTGCAATGGACCGGGCTAGAGAGAGGAACAAGGTGGCCATGCATGGTTTTCTTTCGTTTCAGTAAAGAACTCTATCTAACTTTAATAACTGGTTTTGTTTTTACGCTGTAATAAGGCCACTATTAAATTGGTTTTAAATTTTGGATTATAAGCTTAGATGCTCTAATTATAAGTAGAATGAACGGTCGTTACGTTTTCTTTAAACCAAAGGCAAACAAAGTTTTCACGCTTCTAAATTGTTGAGTTAATAAACAGGATCTTTTTCACGACAAAATTTTTAGCAACCTGAAAGTATAATATGGGCTTCTAAAAGTCACTTTATTTTAAAACCTTAGCAACCTAAAATTATTTTAACATAAAAGTACTAGGTTTTCTATCCTACCACTAAACTTGACAGAGGAAGTGACTTAAATTTTCTTTTAAGATCGCAAGGTTTTTTTCTTAACTTTTCTTAATAACATGCCAGATCCGGTCGTGGTGTCTGGGTCGAGTTTGGGGTGTTATATGTGTATTTTGGACTCACCGCAGCTCGTATAAGCTTACCAATATATCAGCTCGTAAGAGCTTACTGCTCTAGCTCGTCAGAGCTTACTGTTTCTAGCTTAATAGAGTTTACTGTTCATCAGTTCAAGAGGAGCTCACCAATCATAGCTTGAAAGTGTGAATATGATGATGAATTGATGGATTACTGATTAATACACTTAGTGTTTATCACTACTGTGTCCATCGATATTCTAATAGGTTCAACGGGCATAATTCTGCTAATGGTTATACGGATGAATTATTTGTTATATAAATGGATTTTCGATTAAATGGATGAAGATGAATTGTTACATATGTTATACATGTTATATGAATTTGGTATGATATAATATATTGATGTATGAAATTGAGATAAAGGTTGATTATATGTACGTATGAGACTAACATATTGATGAATGTTTGTGTATAGGCATTTGGCAAGTGAATTTGATATACTTTGTTTAATTATTTGATTATGTATAAATGGTAAGTTAAATTCTGAATTATACGGGCTTACTAAGCTATAAAGCTTACTTTGTTTCTTTTCCGTGTTTTATAGAGGTTTGATAGATCGCTTGATTCGGATAAAGTTGGAGTTACGCATCACACTGTGTAACACCCCCTACCCGAGACCATTGCCGGAGTCGAGCACGAGGCATTACTAGACTTAACTTACTAGATCAGGGCATAAAAATTGAAACTGTCCATCTACATCAAGTTCACTAAATTAACTATAACTCGAGTTACAAAACTTGAAATATAGATCCGTAAATTTTTCTTGAAACTAGACTCATATATCTTCTTACTATAATTTTTCCAGAATTTTTGGTGTGGCGAATTAGTACAGTTTATTAGTTAAAGTTTCCCTTGTTACACAGTTCGACAGTTCTGACATCTCTTCACTAAAAATCAATTATCTCCTAATATAAAACTCTTTTTTCTACACCATTTTTTTATATAAAAATAGACTCAATAATATTTAATTATATATCTCATGCACAATCTAATTCCATTTCTACTATTTTTGTGATTTTTCAAAATCACATCACTTCTTCTTGTCCAAACTGCTTCTCGCATATAATTACATAATTTCTTAAAATAACTATCAACTAGGCATTACATAACATCCAAAACATGTTCTCAATTAACCATTTTAATAGTTAATCATTACCAAACATTAACAAGCCAATATTAAGCCATATCATAAGGTCATACACACAAAATGGCTAAGTCCCTATACATGCCATAACTTAAAACATTCGAGTCACAAAATACCAATATAATCCTTTGATAGTGTGTAACGATCTCCGACGTCCTTACGATCCCTGAGTTGGCTTGTAAAACTATGAAAAGAAAGAAAGGAATGGGAGTAAGCGTTAAGCTTAGTAAGTTTGCATGTAAATAAATAACAACATTCTTAATGCATTATCATATTCTTTTCTTACCAAAATTATTTAAGCCTTTAACTTAATATACTTAAGTCTTAAATTCTTACCTGTACCTTTTTAGCTTGAACTTGTCTTACTTTTCCTTTGGTATACTCTTTAAATTTTCCCATTGAACCACTTGGAATACTAAGGATACGCGGGTACCTTTCCTTGTGAAACTTAACCATTGCCATGTCTTGACATGGTCTTACATGGTATCCTTGCCTTATGAACTCACCAATGCCATGCCTTGGCATGGTCTTACATGGGACCTTTGCCTTATAGTAACTTATCAATGCCATGTCTTGACATGGTCTTACATGATTTCCTTAAACCCTAATGTCATGACATTTGTATCCTACACATTCTTAAGGTTCAACCAGGACATTCTGAGATTGCTTCTTCGTCAATTCATATTTGAGTCTTTAAATGATAAATTTACAGAATAAATATGTAAATGCTGGAATTTAATAGTATCAAATGTAAAATAATAGAATATTGCATTTATTTACCGCAAACTTACCTCGAAACAAAATACGATAAACTATATCGATTTAGTCCACTATCTTTTTCTTTCCCTGATCTAACTCCAGATTTCATTCTTCTTGATCTATAATAGCAAATTTAGCTTATTTAATACTCACATTTATCAAAACAGTCCTTAAGTCTAACTTTGGCAAAATTACAATTTTGCCCCTAAACTTTTACATATTTACACATTTTCCCCAAAGCTCGGAAATTATACTTTATCCCTTATTCTTATGTTTTATGACATGCTGATCATTTTCCCTTCTATGACAACATCAAATTCTCACTCTAACATGTACTTATGAACATTAGGATTTTTATCGATTAAGCCGTTTTACTCGTTTTCACTTAAAATCACTTAGGAAAAGTTGTTTAACATAATTTCAAACTTCATATTCTTTCATAAAACATCAAAATAAACAAATTTCACCTATGGGTATTTTCCCAAATATGAACCCCATGAATTATTGATAGAATAAGCTAAACCGAGCTATCTGGGGCTTCAAAAATGTAAAGAAATTAAAAACGGGGCTTGGAATCACTTACTATGGAGCTTGGAAGCTTGAAACAAACCCTAGCTATGGTGAACACTTCAAAATTCGGCCTAATGAATAAGATGAGCATATTTTGCCATCTTTTTCCCTTTTTAATTTCTTTTTATTACCAAATGACTAAATTACCCTTCATTAAAAACTTTGGTTCTTTCTACCTATATATGTCCATTTTTGTCCATAAAAATATAATGGTCTAATTACCATTTAAGGACTCCTACTTCAAATCCCCATTTCAATCAAGTACTCTATAAATTAGAACCCCTATTTAGCAACTTTTGCAAATAAGTCCTAATAGGCAATTTAAGCATGAAATCAATAAAATTTCTTATCAATACTTTAACACATGTATTTAATCACTCGGTAAATCATAATAATTAATCGTAATAAACTTTTATAGCTCAGATTTGTGGTTTCACAACCACTATTCCATTTAGGCCCTATTTTAGGATGTTATATTTCTCCCCCTTTAGGGATTTTCGTCCTTGAAAATCTTACCTGTAAAGAGATTTACATCTTGTTTAGATAGTCTCTTCGGGCTCCCATGTAGCCTCATCTATCCCATGCCTATTCCATAATACTTTCACAAGTGCAATACTTTTGTTCCTTAATTGCATAACCTCCCGAGTTAGAATATTTACCGGTTCCTCATCGTAAGTTATATCTAGTTGAATCTCAACATCTGTTTGCGAAATCACATGCGATGGATCTAAACGACAACGACGTAGCATAGACACATGAAACACATTATGAATCTTCTCTAACTCAGTCGGCAAAGCTAACCAATATGCCAATGGCCCAACTCTCTCGATCACCTCAAACGGTCCAATAAAACGGGGACTTAATTTGCCTTTCTTGCCAAATCTGAGAACTTTCTTCTAAGGGGATACTTTCAAGAATACCCTATCACCAACTTGAAATTCAATTTCTTTTCTTTTCAAATCGCATAGGATTTACATCTATCAAGTCGCTTTCAAGCAATCTCTGATGACTTTAACTTTCTCTTTTGTTTCTTTGACTAGATCAACCCCATAAATCTAATTTTCCTTAAGCTCTGTCTAATACAAAGGTGTGCGGCATTTACGTACATACAAAGCTTCATAAGGTGCCATCTTCAAACTCGATTCATAACTATTATTATAGGAAAACTCTATTAACGACAAATATTTCTCCCAACTACCTTGAAATTCCAATACACAACATCTAAGCATATCTTCAAGTACTTGAATAACTCTTTCTGACTGACCATCAGTTTGAGGATGGAAAGCTATACTAAAACTCAACTTTGTACCTAAAGCTTCCTGCAATTTCTTCCAAAACCGTGAAGTAAATCTCGGATCTCTATATGAGATAATCGATAACGGTACTCCATGTAGTCTCACAATCTCTGAAATATACAACTTGGCCAACTTGTCAAGTGAATAATCGATACGAACTGGGATAAAATGAGCTCACTTCGTTAGCTTATCAATCACAACCCATATTACATCTTTCTTTCTCGGTGTCGAAGGCAATCCTGTCACAAAATCTATAGTAACTCGGTCCCATTTTCACTCGGGAACTAATACAGGCTACAATAAACCTGAAGGTACCTAATGTTCGGCCTTTACCTGCTGACAGATCAAACATCTAGAAACAAACTCTGATATATCTCTTTTCATTCCTGTCCACCAATACATTTTCTTCAAATCATTATACATCTTTGTACTACCTGGGTGAATAGACAAAGAACTACTATGTGCTTCCTGTAAGATCTTTCGAATAAGCTCATCATTCTTTGGTACACATACGCTGTCTCCAAACATCAAACAACCGTCAAAATCGATCTGAAAATTAGACTCTACACCTAGCTCGCACTGAACTCTTTTGGCTTGTTACTCACCATCATCCTTCTGAGCTTCACAAATTTCTTCAAGAAATGTCGGTTTAGCTTTCAACTCAGCTAAAATAAAATCATTATCTAATAAGGCCAAACTAGTATGCAAAGCTCTCAAGGCAAATAACGATTTTCTACTCAAAGCATCAGCAACAACGTTTGGCTTACCCGGGTGATAATCAATGACTAGCTCATATTCTTTAATCAACTCTAGCCATCTTCTTTGCCTCAAGTTTAGATCTTTTTGAGTCATCAAATATTTCAAACTTTTGTGATCAGTGAATATTCGGCACTTCTCACCATACAAGTGATGTCTCTAAATTTTTAATGCAAATACAATAGCAGCTAGCTTTAAATCATGTGTCGGATAATTTTTCTCATGTGATTTTAACTGTCTAGAGGCATAAGCAATTACCCTTCCTTCCTACATAAGTACACAACCTAGTCCATTTAAGGATGCATCACTGTAAATCACAAACTCTTTACCCGATTTTGGTTCTACTAAAATAGGAGCTTTAATCAACAATGCCTTTAACTTGTCGAAACTCTGCTGACACTTCTCAGTCCATTCAAACTTGACATCTTTCTATAGCAATCTTGTCAATGGAGTAGCTATCATGGAAAATCCGTCTACAAATCGTCTATAATAATTGACAAGACCAAGAAAACTTCTGACTTCTGATACATTCCTTGGAGGCTTCCAATCAACAATGGCTGAAATCTTGCTCGGATCAACTTTAATACCTTCACCTGAGACAATATGTCCAAGAAAACAAACTTCCTATAACCAGAACTCATTTTTGCTATACTTGGCATAAAGCTGATTATCTGTTAAAATCTGTAAAACTGTTCTCAAATGCTCTATATGCTCAGTCTCATCATGAGAATAAATCAAGATGTCATCAATAAACACAACTACAAACTTGTCCAAGTAAGGTCTGAAAATTCGGTTCATTAAATCCATGAAAATGGCAGGAGCATTGGTTAAGCCAAATGGCATCACAAGAAATTCATAGTGACCATACCTAGTTCAAAAAGTAGTTTTCAAAACATCTGACTCTTTAACTCAAAACTGAGAGTATCCGGATCTCAAATCTATCTTAGAGAACATAGTGCCTCCTTTCAATTGATCAAACAAATCATCTATTCTAGGCAATGGATATTTGTTCTTGATGGTTACCTTGTTAAGCTGCCGATAGTCTATGCACAATCTCATGGAACCGTCCTTCTTTTCACAAATAACACTGGTGCTCCCATGGTGAATAACTAGGTCTTACAAAGCCTTTATCGCTTAATTCTCAGAATCGAGCTTTTAATTCTTTCAATTCTATTGAAGCCATTCTATAAGGAGTAATAGAAATAGGTGTGGTACCGTAATCAATTCAATACCAAACTCAACTTCTCGATAGGAGGCAAACCCGGTAGTTCTTCCTAAACACATCAGAAACTCATTTACCACGTGCACTAATTCAATTTTCAACTCGGATCTTTAGCATTCAACATAAAAGCAAGATAAGCTTTACATCCTTTCCTTAAACATTTCGAAAGCGGACATAATGAAATCATGGAAATTGAACTACTTGATCCATCTGAATTAACCCGAAGGATCTCTCCATTTTCACATTTCAACTCAATGAATTTCATTCCATAATTCACTATCACATCATGTATAGTTAACCAATCCATACCAAGAATCACATCAAACTCATCAAATGGCAATAGCATGAGATCAGCCGGAAAACAGTAACCTCTAATCATCAAAGGGCAATTTTTACATACTTTGTTTACTAACACATGCTGACCTAATGGATTCAATACTTTAATCACAAATTCTGTAAACTCTATAGGCATGTTCATACTAGGCATTCATTTCATGCAAACATAGGAATGGGTTGAACTTGGATCAATCAAAGCAATAACATTAAAATCATGAAGATAAAATGTACCCGTAATTACGTCGGGGGAAGATGCCTCTTCACGAGCACGGATAGCATAAGTCCTTGCGGGTGCTCTAAACTCTGATCTCATTGCTGTGTCTCTAAATGTACCTCTACCTTCCCCTACTCCGGGATTTCTCTAAGATCTGCCTCTAACGGGGTTGCTTGATCTTGCACTCGGTATTACTTCTCTTTTAACCATTTTGGGACACTCCCGAATGAAATGATTTAGTGCACCACATCGAAAACAACCAGTCTTAGTTGCTCGACATTGACCTGGATGACGTCGACCACATTGAGGACACTCGGATCTATCAGGCTGAATACTACCAACACTCGCAATCGAAGTGGTTTGAGATTTTGAATCTGTAAATCTTCCACCTCTATATCGGCTAGAATACCCGGCTGAAAAATTAGATCTGGTAGAGAACTCTCTAGGCTTCTTGGGTGTAGACTAAAATGACTTGCTCATCTATCTTTTCTTCGTGTCTTGCATCTCAATTTTAGCTTTACCCTTTCTTTTTAATAACTCTTCTGCCTTATAGGCTCGTTCAACTAAAACAATAAACTCTTTTATCTCTAATACACCAACTGACAGTCGGATATCATCATTGAGTCCATCCTCAAATCTTTTGCACATGATAGCCTCTGTAGACACACACTCTCGAGCATAATTGTTGAGTCAGAAAAATTCACGTTCATAGTCAGTCACAGTCATCTTACCCTGTTTTAACTCAAGGAACTCTTTTCTTTTCTGGTCAATAAACCTCTGACTTATGTATTTCTTACGGAACTCCTCTTGAAAGAAATCCCAGGTAACTCTCTCTTTCGGTACTACTGACACAAGTGTCTTCCACCACTGGTAGGCCAAATCTCTAAGAAGTGACACCACACACTTAATACATTCTTCCGATGTGCAGGATAACTCATCAAAGACTCTGATAGTGTTTTCAAGCCAAAATTCAGCTTTCTCTGCATCATCATCTTTGGTAGCCCGAAACTCTTTGGCCCTTTGTTTTCTGATCTTGTCAATGGGTGGTTTCTCTCTTATGACTATATCTGCAACTGGGGAAGCTACATGAGTGGTCTGAGGATCGTGACGGGGTGAAGGTCTAACAGTCGGGTTCATATGAACGAACTCAACAAACCATTCATTCATAGCTTGGAAGAAGGCTTCTCGAGCCCCTCCTCCCTGACTAACTGTAATGGGCCTTTCACTACTATCTGGTGGCATCGTCCCTTCTGAAGGAGCGGGCGCATTACTTTCTACATCATCTGCACCAGCTCGTTCGGGATCCATAACTATAAAAGAAAAACATTTTAAAATCATTAGGAGTCGTTACACTATCAAAATATAAGTATGGCATGTATAGTTAGACTCTCACTCATACTGAATATTCCAAAAATCGACTAAACTCTCGCTTTGAGACCAATAAATGTAACACCCCTTACCCGAGACCATTGTCGGAGTCGAGCACGAGGCATTACTAGACTTAACTTACTAGATTAGGGCATAAAAATTGAAACTGTCCATCTGCGTCATGTTCACTAAATTAACTATAACTTGAGTTAAGAAACTCAAAATATAGATCCATAAATTTTCCTTGAAACTAGACTCATATATCTTCTTACTACAATTTTTCTAGAATTTTTGGTGTGGCCAATTAGTACAGTTTATTAGTTAAATTCTCCCTATTACACAGTTTGACAGTTCTGACCTCTCTTCACTAAAAATCATTATATCATAATATAAAACTCTTTTTCCTACACCATTTTTTTATATAAAAATAGACTCAATAAGATTTAATTCTATATCTCATGCACAACCTAATTCTATTTCTACTATTTTTCGTGATTTTTCAAAATCACATCGCTGCTGCTGTCCAAACTGTTCCCCTGCATATAATTACATAATTTCTTAAAATAACTATCAACTAGGCCTTATATAACATCCAAAACATGTTCTTAATTAACCATTTTAATAGCTAATCATTACCAAACATTTACAAGCCAATATTAAGCCATATCATAAGGTCATACACACAAAATGGCTAAGTCCCTATACATGCCATAACTTAAAACATTCGTGTCATAAAATACCAATATAATCCTTTGATAGTGTGTAACGATCTCTGACATCCTTACGATCCCCGAGTTGGCTTGTAAAACTATGAAAAGAAAGAAAGGAATGGGAGTAAGCGTTAAGCTTAGTAAGTTTGCATGTAAATAAATAACAACATTCTTAATGCATTATCATATTCTTTTCTTACCAAAATTGTAACATCCTGAAAATGGGCCTATGCATTTTTGATTTAATTATACGAAATGGCATGCCTTATGTGTTATGAATGTATGGTGAACATTTTTGAAAACTTGGAAATGTTAAGTTTAAAAGAGGAAAGTAAACATATTTGGCAACTTGGAAATGTTAAGTTTAAAAGAGGAAAGTGAACATTTTTGGAAACTTGGAAATGTAAGGAAATGTTTTAGAAATGTTAAGTTTAAAAGAGGAAACTAAAACAAGGTGGCCTTAAGAAAATTAGTAGAGGGAATTTGACAGACAATTGGGCTTGGAAAAGTGGCTTGGAGATGCCACTTAAGGCCCAGGTAAGTGACGCCACAAGCTATGCAAAAGGAGCCTAGGTTCGAGTCACGTGGGAAGCAAATAAAAGAGTTTTATTTTCTTTGCAAGGAGCAAGGAGTTGGACGGCACCAAGGCACTTGGGAAGAGTTTAATTCTCTTTAAAATTCAGCTAAATAGGTGGATCAATAATGGATAATTATTGTTTAAGAGATAAGAGATAATTAAGGATTATTTTCATTAATTTTAATAAAGATAAGAGAAGTGATGGCCAAGTAAGGAGTCCTGGCCTAGTAATTTGACAAAAGGAGGAAAATAAGGCTATTCATCAATCTTCTCTTTTCCATTGAAGTCTCCGCCAAAAATTTCCTAGCAAACTCTCTCCTTTCTCTCTTATTTTGCCATAGTCAAATCTTTTTCTCCATAAGTCCACCATTGCCGAATCCCCTAGTGACTCTTTTCCCTCTCTTTTCTTTTGATAAACCGACAACACAGATAACCTTTAGTCGATTTCTTGTTAAGTTCCAAAAGCCGAAAACTTGCTATTATCAAGACCATAGCCAAATAGTTTGAGACTTCAAGCAAGGGGTTGTCGACTTGTGCATTAAGGGTAAGGTTAGTGATTATCCATTTCTATTCTTTTTCTTCTAAGATTAAAACCGAAACCAGGAAATCTAACCCCATTATTGTGTTAGTCAAAACTTGGAAAGAAGGCTTCGGGATCTGTCCATAAGTCGACCATAAGGAAGGAATCTTCCAAGATCTAAGGTAAGGAAGACATTCGGCCACAGGCCTCTTTTACCATGTTTACATGTTAGAAATTAATCTAACATGTGTCACAGTGATTTCGACAGATACCAAGGGGCTAAATAGAAATTTCAGATTTCAAATCACAAGGTAAAGTATATATATATATATATGCAATCAGCCAAGGCTTATTTTAGCACTAGACCTATTTTCTTACATGATTTAAAAGCCGAAAACTAATATATGAAAGGATTTAATACTAGCCGATTACAAGGAAGGGAGTCTACAACATTCCGGGATTTGATTAGTAAACAAATAGGCACCAAGGTAAGTTTTAGTGTACTAATCCTACTAGGATTTGGATTTATAGCTGAATGGCTTTTTACTAACATGTTAGGGTTGGCCGAATATAGGAATTAAAGATCTAAAGCAATAGAACGAGTTTTGGGATTTCAGTAAATTCGATAAGTATATCAGGTGTGTACCCCACACTAAATCTCAATATATTTACGGTTTTAATTCATTATATGTGTTAATATGAAAGTGTAAGAATATGGCTAAGGTACCGTGTGTACCCCACACTATCTTTTAATAAGATTTATGGCAATGATTAATATAAGTATGTGTATAAGAATGTGAATATGGCTAAGGTACCATGTCATGGTACAAAGTACGCAGGTACGTTTCCTACTCCTACTAGGATTATGTTAAATATCTGTTACGACACACATATGACATTATAAGAATGTGAAATAAGAATTTGGCATGTTAGCGCATGATATGTATGATATGGGGCATATGGGTTATATAAAAAGGGAAGTGAATGTGGTGACCTAAGACCACGATAATCGAATGTGGTGACCTAAGACCACGATATCCGAATGTGGTGACCTAAGACCACGATATCTCGAATGTGGTGACCTAAGACCACGAATTTTATAAAGGCGATGAGCACGTCGACTGCAACGACGCCTTCGATGGTGTGTAGCGGATGGAGGGTTGACTTAGTAGTCCCCACGGTGTGCAGGATGGTACGGGTGATGTGTAGCGGATGTCATATAGGTTTGGGTTCGAGTTGCATCATTATTTTATATCTGCTATATGATTATGTATGTGATGTGATAAAATGCCTGAATCTATTTGGACATGGTGTTTGTGTACACATTGAGTCTGTTGACTCACCCCGTTGTGGGAATCTTTTTCAGGTGACGATCAGTAATGGACCGAGTCGGCAGGAGCTTAAAGGTGGCAATGCACAACAAGGAATTTATTCAATTTAGATTTTTATTTTATTAAGTACTTTGAATTTATTCTTTTTTTTGGGAATTATTTGATGTAATAAGGCCATAGTATAACTACTTTACTTTGCTTTTATTTATTAAGCTTACAAACCTTTATTTATTAAAAGATTAAGTAAATTTATTTTAAAACAAAGCCTAAATGTTTTGTCACCTAAAGTAAAGGATTTTAATAATAAAATAAACTTGTTTTCAACTCAAGCCCAACCCAAAATAATCTTTCTTTCAAAAAACACAAGTTTTTCCTAAGTAACAAAAGAATTTGAAACAGTTTACACTGGGGAACATACCAGATCCGGTCAAGGCTCGTGGGCCGGGTTTGGGGTGTTTCAAAAATTATTTAAGCTTTTAACTTAATATACTTAAGTCTTAAATTCTAACCTGTACCTTTTTAGCTTGAACTTGTCTTACCTTTCCTTTGGTATACTCTTTAAATTTTCCCGTTGAACCACTTGGAATACTAAGGATACGCGGGTACCTTTCCTTGTGAAACTTAACCATTGCCATGTCTTGACATGGTCTTACGTGGTATCCTTGCCTTATGAACTCACCAATGCCATGCCTTGGCATGGTCTTACATGGGACCTTTGCCTTATAAATTCACCAATGCCATGCCTTGGCATGGTCTTACATGGGACCTTTGCCTTATAGTAACTTATCAATGCCATGTCTTGACATGGTCTTACATGATTTCCTTAAACCCTAATGTCATGACATTTGTATCCTACACATTCCTAAGGTTCAACCAGGACATTCTGAGATTGCTTCTTCGTCAATTCATGCTTGAGTCTTTAAATGATAAATTTACAGAATAAATATGTAAATGCTGGAATTTAATAGTATCAAATGTAAAATAATAGAATATTGCATTTATTTACCGCAAACTTACCTCGAAACAAAATACGATAAACTATATCGATTTAGTCCTCTATCTTTTTCTTTTCCCAATCTAACTCCGAATTTTGTTCTTCTTGATCTATAATAGAAAATTTAGCTTATTTAATACTCACATTTATCAAAACAGTCCTTAAGTCTAACTTTGGCAAAATTACAATTTTGCCCCTAAACTTTTACATATTTACACATTTGCCCCAAAGCTCGAAAATTATACTTTATCCCTTATTCTTATGTTTTATGACATGCTGATCATTTTTCCCTTCTATGACAATATCAAATTCTCACTCTAACATGTACTTATGAACATTAGGTATTTTTATCGATTAAGCCGTTTTACTCATTTTCACTTAAAATCACTTAGCAAAAGTTGTTTAACATAATTTCAGACTTCATATTCTATCATAAAACATCAAAATAAACACATTTCACCTATGGGTATTTTTCCAAATATGAACCCTAGCATGAATTATTGATAGAATAAGCTAAACCGAGCTACTGTGGCTTCAAAATGTAAAGAACATTAAAACGGGCTTGGAATCACTTATCGTGGAGCTTGGAAGCTTGAAACAAACCCTAGCTATGGTGACCACTTGAAAATTCGGCCTAATGAAGAAGATGAGCAAATTTTGCCATCTTTTTCCCTTTTTAATTTCTTTTTATTACCAAATGACTAAATTACCCTTCATTAAAAACTTTGGTTCTTTCTACCTATATATGTCTATTTTTGTCCATGAAAATATAATGGTCTAATTACCATTTAAGGACTCCTACTTCAAACCACCATTTCAATCAAGTACTCTATAAATTAGAACCCCTATCTAGCAACTTTTAGAAACAAGTCCTAATAGGCAATTTAAGCATGAAGTCAATAAAATTTCTTATCAATACTTTAACACATGTATTTAATCACTCAGTAAATCATAATAATTAATCGTAATAAACTTTTATAGCTCAAATTCGTGGTTTCGCAATCACTCGATAAATCATAATAATTAATCGTAATAAAATTTCGGGATGTTACACACGGTCCAGTTGTCAATTGGTACTTTTGAACTCATGGATATATGTAAATATGGCATGTATAGGCTACTTATAAAGATTATAGTTATGGTTACTTGAACTAGTGATATTGGGTACATGTTGTGGTATAAAGTAAAGCCATTTTATTTGGCTTAATTTGGTACAATACATTGGTTGCATATAAGTATTCAAATATGTGTATGAAATGTTATGGATTGGCTACCTATTGAGTTTTAAAATGTTGCAAATTATGCTTGTGCAGGTATATGAAAATAGGGTGGTAAAATGGCTTTTCAAATAGCCTATTTTTGTCCACACAAACAGAGACACAGGTGTGTGTCGTAGCCGTGTGTGACACACGGTTATGTTACACGGTCGTGTGTCCACTGGTGTTGAAATTGAAATGAAGTCAATATGCTCCACACGGTCTCACACACGGGCTTGTGATTGGCCGTGTTGCACAAATCAGTATGCCCCTAATTGGCACATGGCCTAGCACACGACTTGGCCGTGTTGCATAAGTTAGTATACCCTACAGGTTTGGCATGGCCTAGCACATGGCCTGGCACACGGGCATGTGATTGGTCATGTGACCCAAGTTAGTATGTACCCCCTATTTTCACAAGGCCTGTGACATGGGCGTGTTTGGTGGTCGTGTGTGACACACGGCCTAGCCACATGGGTGTGTGTCCTTTGTTTGAAGTAAAGTTTTCTAAGTTTCACAAAAAATTCTCGAGTTATCAGTTTAGTCCCGAACCATTTCTAAAGCATGTTTAAGGCCTTGTAGGCCCTTTTAAGGGATAAAGTGATTGTATTTGAATGAGATATTATGATGAATGATTGAATTGAGAAAATGTATGTTTAAGTAGTTGTTTAACTGTTTCATAAGTCCAATAATGCTCCTTAACCCTATTCCGACATTGAATACGAGTAAGGGGTGTTACACGCATTCAGTCAGTTAAGCTTGGCCCCACTCTCAGAATTTCCAGTGTTCCCACCGATCATCCGAGATTATGAACCCTCATCTGAGGATGATGACTTAGGGGACCAAGACAGATCGGTGAAATCCCCTCCCATTGTGCACGTCTTTGATGTTGAGAAAGAAGAGGACTCAAGGGACGTTGAAGAGTACATGCGAAGAATTGATAGCCTAGTCGAGGGTGACTTCATTGCTGGTCAAGAGGCATCGGCTGTTGAGGAGGAAGTTGATGTGGGAAAGGAGGAAATCCATGTTGTAGTTGTGAATGAGAAGGCCGAGGAAGAAAATACTGAGAAAGAAGCTTCTGAGATAGAATTTGTTGAGAACATTATCAATGCATTTGAGTTTGTGGGTACAGCTACTGATAATCTGGAGCGAGATGAAGCTAGACCAGCAGAAGCTAAAGAGGTAACAAGTGAGAAGCACCACAACTCATTAGCGATAGTGGTCTATACCTGTAACAACCCTAACCTATATCCGTCACTGGATTAGGGTTAAGAGGCATTACCAGACATATCAGAACATTTTACAAATATTTTACAAACATACATCATGCATCAACAATTCATCATCATTCACAATCACTTTGTCCCTTTAAAAGGTCTACAAAAACTTATAAAGGTTTTAGAGAAGGTTTGAGACTAAACTGATCTCATACAGAAACTTTGCAAAACTTAGAAATTTTTCATTCAAAACAGGGCACATACCCGTGTGGCTAGGCCGTGTGCTACACAACACCGTGCCTTGGACCATGCCTCAGTCCGTGTACAAAACTGACCTGAATCACATGACTTGTCACACACCTGTGTGTCTGGCCCATGTGCAAGTATGACTTGCTTTGAATTAGGACAGTGAAGGACACAGTCGGGACACACGCCCATGTGTTTAACTATGTGGGCAACTATAGGCCATTTGCAAGGCCAAATTGCCACTTATTAGGGTCATACCTACCAGCATCAAATAAGCATCATTTTATGACCCAAAACAACCAAAACATATCAATTTCAATATACCAACCTCTCATAAAAAACATACTAACTTTAGCATTACATAACGTGGACTAAATTTACCCATATTTACGTTCATTATCAAGCCATATCACATGGCTATTTTTACACATTTCAAAACATAACCTAAGTTCTCTAGCCTATACATGCCATACTTCAATATGTACATTTTTAAAAGGTACCAAAATATAGTTTGATAGTGTGGTGATGATCCTCAATGATCCCCGAGCTTCTAATAGCTTCAAGAATCTATAAAACAATGCAAACACACACAAAGTAAGCTTCAAAAGCTTAGTAAGCCATAAACAAATAAACTTATCATATAGAACATTTATAAACCTTTTCGTTCACATAGACTATGGCACAACACAGTAGCAAATTCATATTTTTCCTTTGGCTCAATTGTTTCCAATCACTTGCTTACCAACATATCATATATCCATATAGTTCATTTGATCATAACACATTTTATTTCAATGTTTTCATACATGTATCTCAATTCTAAAATTTCTCATATACTTACTTTTCATACTCAAACTTTGCATACATTTCAAACGTACCTGCATCGTATACACATTTATCATAACCATTCATTTCTCGGAGTGCCTGTTGAACCGTTTAGAATCTATAATGATACTCGAATATTCTGAGAGCTCGTACATTGCCAACGTCCCAGACGTGGTCTTACATGTAATCAAATATCGATGCCACTATCCCAGACAGGGTCTTACATGAAATCATATACGATGCCAATGTCCCAGACATGGTCTTACACATAAATAATAAATTGATGCCAACGTCCTAGATGTGGTCTTACACGATAACACATAATGGAATCCTATGTCATTACATATGTATCCTAACTATTCCTGTGATTCATAAGGGCTTTTCGGACTTTGACACATTGTCGAAGCTTTCTCGGATTTCATATATGCATCTTCCATAATCATTTATCACTATTTAATTTCATATAAGCATGAATAAATCAACACAAACACATTTATTTGTATATAGATGTACCTTGTACGAAAAAGAACGGAAACGAACGTCTATTCTACTACTTTCGACTTCCCCCGATCTAATTTTGTTTTCTTTGGTTCTTGATCTATACACATTCAAATTTAACTATTTAATAACACAATTCATTCATTTCAATCCATATACACACATTTAGGGCATTTTACAAATTAGCCCTCACATTTTCACATTTTGACATTTTAGTCCCTATTTCAAAAATTCACAAAATACTCATAATTTCATGTTTCCCATACTTGGTCAAATATTCATATAGTTCATATAAGCCCATATATTTCATTTATTTCACATTTTAGTCCTTCAATTTCTCGTTTTCACAATTTAGCCCAAAATAGTCAAATTCATCAAAAATCCAAAGACAAAACATATTAATCTAACATCAAGCTTTCATATTTCACCATTTAACATTACAAAGCTCACAAAATCGTCCATGGCATAACTCAAAATCTTCATCAAATTCAAAAATTGAGACATGGGCTTAAGAGAACACGAAGCAATGATCACAAAAACATAGAAATCACTAAAAACCGAGCTCAAAACATACCTTGATTGAACTTATCAATGGTCGAATGGAACTAAACTTTAAACCTTTCTTTTTTCTTTCAATTTCTGTGCAAACAAAGATGATAATGGCCTATTTTCATGTTTGTTTTATTTAATATAACCTTATTAATCAATTTACATATTTAACCTTTTAATTAACATATAAAACATATATATATTATGGCCATTAATGTCCATTATCAGTCAAAATGGTCTAATTACCACTTAAGGCCGTCATATTCAAAAGCCAACTCAATTAAACACATTAACATATAGAATGTCATTTTTACCTTTTATGCAATTAGGTCCTTTTTCTCAAATTGAGCACATAAATAATCAAATTAAATCACATAATTTTCACGCACGCTTAATCACATACTGTAAACACGGAAAATAATATTAAAATATTTTTCGACTCAGATTTGTGGTCCCAAAACCACTATTCTAACTAGGGTCTAAACCGAACTATTATAACTGTCCCTCTTAGGGATTTTCGTCCCCAAAAATCTTACCGTTGAACAGATTTGAATATTGTTGTCTCATAGTATCTTCGGGCTCCCACGTAGCCTCTTCAACACTGTATCGATGCCACAATACATTTACTAACGAAATTCTCTTATTTCTCAATTCTTTAACCTCACGAGCTAAAATACGGATCGGTTCTTCTTCATAAGTCATATCGAACTGAATCTCTATCTCAGACGGAGAAATTCCATGCTAAGGATTTGATCTGTATCGTCGAAGCATCGATACATGAAACACATCGTGAATCTTTTCTAGCTCAAGTGGTAGTGACAATCTGTACGCAACAGGTCCAATATGCTCTATTATCTCATACGACCCTATGAATCTCGAACACAATTTGCCCTTTTTACTGAATCAAAGTATTTTCTTCCACGGAGACACTTTTAAAACACTTTATCTCCAATCTCAGATTCAATATCTTTTCGTTTCAAGTCTGAGTAGCTTTTTTGACGATCTGACGCTACTTTTAAGTTTTCACGAATTACTTTCACTTTCTGCTCAATCTCTTTTATCAAGTCAATCTCGTGAATCTTATTCTCACTGTGCTCTGACCAGTATAGAGGTGCTCAACATTTTCTACCATACAAGGCTTCATACGGTGCCATTTTAATGCTCGGTTAAAAACTATTATTATATGCAAATTCAATCAATGGAAAATACTGTTCCCACGTTCCTTCAAACTTAAGAATGCAACATCTGAACATATCCTCGAGTATCTGAATAATTCGTTTGGATTGACCATCCGTTTGCGGATGAAAAGCAGTACTAAAATGTAATTCCATACCTAAAGCCTCTTGCAATTTCTTCCAAAATCACGAAGTAAACCTCAGATCTCTATTAGACACAATACATAATGGCACCCCGCAATCTCACAATATCAGAAATATATAGCTCAGCTAACTTATCAAGTGAGTAATTAGATCGCACCGAAATAAAATGGACTGATTTCGTCAATTTGTCAACTACAACCCAAATCGCGTCTTTCTTTCTCGGAGTTAGGGGCAAACTCGAAACAAAATCCATCATTACTTTATCCCATTTCCACTCGAGAATCATAATTGGTAGTAATAAACTAGATGGCACCTAATGTTCAACTTTAATTTGCTAACATATTAAAAATTTCGAAACAAAGTCAGAGATATCTCTTTCCATTCCAGGCCACTAGTAAAGTTGCTTCAAATCATTATATATTTTTGTACATCCTGGATGAACAGATAAGCGACTGCTATGTGCTTCTTTAAATATCAATTGAATGAACACTGAATTTCTTGGAACACAAATCCGATCTTGGAATCTTAGACAATCATCAACATCAACTCAAACTTCAAAATTAGAGTTCAAATCACACTGGGCTCATTTAGCTAACATTTCATTATCAACTTTCTGAGCATCACAAATCTGCTGTAAGAACAGTGGTCTAGCTTTCAATTCAGCCAAAACCAAACCATCATCAGATAGAACCAAATGAGCATTCATCGTACGTAAGGCAAATAATGATTTTCAAAACAAAGCATCAGCAACAACATTTGCTTTTCCCGGATGATAATCTATCACAAGCTCGTAGTCTTTTAACAGTTCTAACCATCTTCTCTGATGCAGATTCAAGTGTTTCTGAGTCATTAGATATTTCAAACTTTTATGATCAGAAAACACATGACATTTTTCACCAACTAAATAGTGACGCCAAATTTTCAAAGTGAACACAATTGCAGCCAGCTCAAGGTCGTGCGTTGGATAATTCTTTTCATGAGGTTTCAATTGTCTCGAGGCATAAGCTATAACTTTGCCTTCCTACATCAAAACACATCCTAGATCATTCAACGAAACATCACTATATATCACAAATTATTTACCAGATTTTGGCTGTACTAACACTGGAGCTTCGGTCAATAGAGTCTTCAACTGATCAAAACTTTTCTGACACTTTTCTGACCATTCAAATTTCACATATTTCTGAAGCAATCTCGTTTACAGAGTTGCAATCATCGAAAAGCCTTTTATGAACTGTCAATAATAGCCAGTAAGTTCCAAAAAACTGTGGACTTTGGAAACATTCTTTGGAGGCTTCCACTCAAAAATAGCTAAAATCTTGGTCGGATCAACTTTTATACTAGATGCTGACAAAATATGCCCCAAAAAGCCAACTTCACGCAACCAAAACTCACATTTACTAAACTTTGCATACAATTGCTTATCATGTAGAGTTTATAGCACAATTCTCAAATGTTCAGCATGCTCAGTTTCATTAAGCGAGTAAATCAAAATGTCGTCAATGAACACAACAACAAATCGATCTAAGTACAGTCTAAAAATTCTGTTGTACAGTCTAAAAATTCTGTTGATTAAGTCCATAAAGATACCAGGAGCATTTGTTAATCCAAAAGGCATAACTAGAAATTCATAATGTCCATACCTAGTTCTAAAACCAATTTCTGGAATATCTGAATCTTTTACTTGCAACTGATAGTATCCCGATCTCAAATCTATCTTTGAAAATACAGAGGCTCCTTTCAATTGATCAAACAAATCATCGATTCTAGGCAGAGGATATTTATTCTTAATGGTCACTTTGTTTAATTGATGATAATCAATACACATTCTCATCGTACCGACTTTCTTTTTCAAAAACAAAATAGGAGCACCCCAAGGTGAGAAACTCGGTCGTGCAAATCCTCTATCTGTAAATTCTTGCAACTGAGACTTCAATTCTTTTAATTCTGTTAGAGCCATTCTATATGGAGCTATTGAGATAGGGGTCATCCCCGGCACTAACTCAATGCCAAACTCAACTTCTCGTATCGGATGTAATCCTAGTAATTCTTCAGGAAATACATCAGAGAACTCACTGACCACAGGTACAGATTCAACTTTCTTTTCCGTCACTTTCAAATCAATCACATAAGCAAAATAAGCTTCATAACCCTTTTTCACATAACTCTGAGCTTTCATCATTGATATCACATCCGGTAACCCATTCAAATCATTAGATTCAACCCGAACTATCTTATCATTTTGACATCTCAAATCAATAGTTTTCCTTTTGCAATTTACAATAGCATCATGTAATGTTAGCCAATCTCCACCCAGGATTATATCAAAATCATCAAAGGGTAATAACATCAGATTAGCTGGAAAACAAATATCTTGAAACATCAACGGACAATTCTTGCACACTTTGTCAATGTAACATCCTGGTTTAGGTCTTAGTTAGAACAGTGGTGTGAGGCCACGAATCTGAGGTGAATTTATGATTTTTTAATGGTTATGTCATTTTTGCAAGCTAGTGTGAAAGTTTCATGAAGCAATTTTGTTAAATTGAGGTTGAATGGTCTAAAAGGACCAAATTGCAAAAGTTGCAAAATATGAGTTTTTAGAAGCTTTTTGTATGAGATAGCTTTAGACTATCAATTAGAAGTCCTTAAGTAGAAATTTTCCCAAATTATAATTTTTGGACAAAATTGGACATGAGTTAGTAAAATAGAAATTTTTAGAGAGAAGGGTATTTTGGTCATTTAATCAATTTAAATGATTAAAATGGGAAAAAG
Source organism: Gossypium rotundifolium (assembly GCA_025506655.1). NCBI lineage: Eukaryota > Viridiplantae > Streptophyta > Magnoliopsida > Malvales > Malvaceae > Gossypium > Gossypium rotundifolium. Next base: position 70,650,406 of record CP106732.1, on the reverse strand, counting down.
ATGATAAAAATATATTAATCTTCTTCCCCTTATTGCTGAAAATTTTAAGACTCCATAGCTAGGGTTCTTCATTTTTTTCAAGCTTACTAGTAAGTTCATTTTAGCCCCGTTTTTAATATTCTTCATATTTTTGAAGTTCTCGTATTATGAATTAGCTATTTTAGCTATAAAATGAGCTAGGATGTATGTTTAAAAATTTACCCATGAATGACATGCATGTTAAATGATGTTTTATGGAAGTTTATGAAAGTTTGTTGTTAGATAAACATCTTTTTCTAAGTGAATTTCATGAAAAATGATAGTATGGACTAATTTGTAATAGTTATGAAAATTGGTCATACATACTAGAAATAGTGAGAATTGATGATTGTTATAGTAGAGAAAATGAATCAACTAAGCGTGAAGTTTAAGAAAGTTTAATGAGAATTATTTTACGAGCCTTTGGGCTAAAGTATAAATATGAGAAAGTATAGGGGAAAAATAATAATTTTTCCAAAAAGTATGAGTAATGAGTTAATTTAGTTAATGTGATTATTAAATGATCTATTTATGATTATAGATCAAGAAAAACGAAGCCTGGATCGAAACCGAGGCAAGAACAAAGTCAAGGACTAAATTGCATATCTACATACATTTTCTATATTGAGATAAGTTTGTATGATTTCTAAGCTTTATGATTTCTATCATTGAATTGCTTAGTATAATGCACATTATTATCATGGAATGCTTATTATTTTGTTAAACAAAGAATTCAATGAGATTAAGTATGAGTAAGTCCCGATTAAAGATGAATTTCCCAGGATACTCGATCTACCACATGAGATAAGAAAGTCCGTATAAAACCAAGCCAATGCATGGCGTCGGCAATCAAGCACAGATATCATGTAAGTCCAAGGCAAGCTTGGCATTGAACAATTATCATGTAAGTCTAAGGCAAGCTTGGCATTGAACAGATATCATGTAAGTCCAAGGCAAGCTTGGCATTGAACAGATATCATGTAAGTCCAAGACAAGCTTGGCATTGAAAAGCTATCAAGAGAAAGAGATCCCCTGTAAGCCCAAGTCAAGGCATGACATTGGTGAGAATAAGAAAGGCTTCATATAAGTTCATGTCAAGACATGGCCTTGAAACCAAGATGAGATATTCCATGTAAGACCGTATCTAGAATATGGCTTTGGCATCAAGATATGTGGGATGAGATTTAGTATCCTCGGTTATTCACAGAAATTCATCGGCAAATGAGTAATGTTAAAATGAGTTAACAAGAAAGCTAGGTAAGCAAAGCTATTACCAAGTTGAAATTGAGTATCATTTATGTTATGAATGATGAATTAGAGATCATGATTATTATGTTAAAGTATGTTGATCAATGTGATCAAGTGATACAGGTACCATATTTACCTTACAAGTATGAGAATAGTAAGAATCATGAGACATGTAAGAATCAGTATGAGTAAGTAAACTCTATAGATGAAATTTATGATACCATTATTGTGTCAAATGGTTTATATTAAGCAAGTTTTTAAATATGTGTTTTACATGAAAACTTACTAAGCTAAATCCTTACGTCTTTAATTATTTCTATCTATGTAGTCGACACGAACGGGTATGAAGTGAGCGAACTTTGTCAACCGATCGACAATCACCCATACCGAATCTTTCCTAGTAGGCGTAAGAGGTAGCCCACTAACAAAATCCATTGTTATCCTCTCCCACTTCCAAGGATGAATCTTCACTGGCTGTAGCAACCCCGAAGGCAACTGATGTTCTACCTTCACCTGTTGACACGTCAAACACTTACTCACAAACTCGGTAACTTCTTGCGTCAGACCTGGCCACCAAAACTGTTCACGCAAATATCGATACATCTTACTCCCACTGGGATGCATAGCGTATGTGCTACTATACGCCTCCTGCAGAATCCTCTACCTCAATTCAGAATCCTTCGGCATACAAACCTTTCCACGAAAGCATAATACACCATCACTGTTCAGACCAAAATCCTCTGTCTCACCACCTTCCAATTGCTGAAGTCGAGAGCTTAAAACTCTTCGGACAACTGTCTCTCTTTAATCTGACTTACCCAAGAAGGCTTCACCTGAAGTTTGGCTAACAGCTTCCATCTTCATACAAACTGAGATGAGCAATCATCGCCCTCAACTGCGATATCACCTTACGACTCAACGCATCCGCCACTACGTTAGCTTTGCCCGGGTGATACTCAATCGAGCAGTCATAATCTCTCAACAATTCAATCCACCTCTGCTGCCTTAAATTCAACTCCTTATAAGGAGATATTGTAGGCTCTTATGATTAGTGTAGATAATTGACTTCTCTCCATACAAGTAGTGTCTCCAAATCTTCAAGGCGAACACTACTGCAGCTAACTCCAGATCATGAGTGGGATAATTCACTTCATGTGGTCTTAATTGTCGAGACGCATACGCTATCACCTTCCCCTCTTGCATCAACACACATCCTAACCATGTGTGCGATGCATCACAATAGACAACAAACTCCTTTCCAGCCTCAGGCTGAATCAACACCGGTGCCTCAATCAAGATCCTCTTTAGCTTCTTAAAGCTTTCTTGTTGCTTATCAGCCCAAACAAATGGTACCCCTTTCCGTAACAACTTGGTTAATGGTGCAGCTATCAATGAGAATCCTTCAACAAACCTTCTGTAATACCCAACTAACCCAAGGAAACTTCAAATTTTAGCTACTGACCTCGATGGTTTCCAATCCAAAATAGCTTTAATATTTCAGGGATCAACCCTAATCCCCTCGATAGACACAACATGCCCTAAGAAGGTAACTTCCTCAACCAAAATTCACACTTGCTGAATTTAGCATACAATTGTTTCTCTCTCAAAATCTGCAAAATTGCTCGAAGATACGAATCATGCTCCTCCTCAGTCCTTGAATATACCAAGATATCATCTATGAACACTACGAAAAATCGGTCTAGGTAGGGTTGGAATACCCGGTTCATCATGTCCATAAATGCAGCTGGTGTATTCGTTAACCCGAACGGCATCATTGAGAACTCGTAGTGACCATAACGAGTTCGAAAAGTAGTTTTGTGAATATTTGCCTCTTTGACCTTTAACTGATGATACCCTGACCTCAAGTCTATCTTCGAGAAGACCGAAGTGCCTCACAGCTGATCGAACAGATCGTCAATCCTAGGCAATGGGTATTTGTTCTTAATCGTCAACTTGTTCAACTTCCTGTAGTCAATGCACATCCGCATCGACCCATCCTTTTTCTTTACGAACAACACTGGCGCTCCCCACGGGGACACACTTGGTCGGATAAAGCCTGGGTCTTGCAATTCTTGAATCTGAGCTTTCAGTTCTGCCAACTCCTTCGGCCCCATTCTATATGGGGCAATGGACACCAGAGCTGTTCCTAGAAGTAGATCAATACCGAACTCCACCTCGCGATCCAGATGTAACCCTGAAATCTCTTCTAGAAAGATTTCAGAGAACTCTTTCACCATTCTAACATCCTTTACAGACAATTCTTTGGCTTCCAAAGCACTGATGAAAGCTAAGAATGCCTCACACCCTTTTGCACCATTCTTTCCTCTTTTAATGCAGACACCACATTGGACAGGTAATTCCTTCTTTCACCTATCACCAGCACCACCTTATCCTCGAGAGTCTTCAATATCATGCACTTAGCTGCACAATCCAAGTTTGCTCGATACTTAACTAACCACTCCATGCCTAAAATCAAATTGAACTCGCCGAACGGCAACTCCATCAAATCAGTCGGGAAAACGACCCCTTGCACTTCCAAAAGCACACCCTAAATAGTTTGTTCAACACTACAGATTGTCCTAAAGGGCTAATCACTGTCATTTCTCTAGAAGCAATCTCTGATTCTATACTCAAAGTCTAAGACACATTACTAGCAACATACGAGTGTGTAGACCCAATATCTATCAAAGCTATAAAGGGTACACCAAAAATAAGAAACGTACCAATTATGACGTCGGTGCATCGCCGTCCTCTTGACGTCTAGCTGTATAAACCAACCCAGGCTATCTTGCATCTGAATGACCGGCACCCTTGCCCGGTGCTCCATGACCTCGACCAACACTATTTCCTCCTCTGGCCGGACCACGACCTCTCGGTGGCTGCTGACCACCTCTTCCGAACTTTGCATAACCTTGACATACTGGCCGCGCCCTATCTGGCTCTTGTGGATAGTCCCTTATCCGATGATCTATAGATCCACACCTGAAGCATCCTCTATTTCTTGTCCAACAGTCCTCGAATGAAAATTTCCACATCGAGCACATGGTTGAGACCGACCAACAGCATTAGGCATCGTAACTTGACCCGACCCATCCAACCTATGCCTCTTTTAAAAACCCCAAGCAGATCCTGATGACCAAAAGTTCCTCTTATTCCTACCTCTATCTTTGTCCCGATTCTACCTCTCAGACCGCTTCACCTCTTCGGCTATCTTTGCCTTCTCAACTAGATTAGCAAACTCTCTTTCCTATTGTAGAGCTATCAGTACTTGGAACTCATCTCACAGACCATCCCCAAACCAAACATAGTGCTCGTAATCAGATGCGACGATACCCCAAGCATAGCAACTTAGACGCAGGAACTTCACCTCATACTTAGCCACTAACTTAGTTCCCTGGACCAAATTTAAAAATGCCTTCCTCTGAGCGTCCACATAACTCGCCCCAACATAATTTCCCTAGAACGCTGTCTTAAAGAAGTCCCAGGTAATTCAGTCCGCTGATATACCATCCCTTACCGTGAGCCACCACTGGTAGGCCTCATCTCGAAGAAGGGACACTACTCCTTTCAACTTTTCCTCCACCGTACAGTCAAGATCGTCCATGATTCATTCAACTGCTTCTAGCCAGTATTCAGCTACATTTGGAGCCACACCAGAAATACCCCTAAATATCTCGGCTCTATTTGCTCGTAGTCGTTCAAGAATAGATTTTCGAGCTACTGATCCTATGCTAGCTCTAGCAACCCACTCCAGAACACGCAACATATCTTGGGACAAAGCATCGTCCCCTCCTGATCGGTCTTGAGACCCCGCTTCTGCTATTGGTGATGCTGGCACCTCACCTTCCAGCCCATGTCCCGATTCCAAGGGTTTAGCCTTAACTCCCCGGCCTCTACCACGTCCACGCATACCACGTCCATGTCCTCTAATACTCATGATTACAGGATCGACTTAATCTGATTAAAATTTTATGAATTAGTATATCTTCCATTGTTTATTGCCGAATAATCTTATGAAAATAGAATTAGAAGTAGTTTTTCGCAAAACATATTTCTAAAGGTCTCAATCTCTAAAGTTGAATCTCTTACAACTATCACTCACAACATAATATATTCTTTCCACAAGAAATCAAGCAATAATCAGAAAACTTATAGTACGGATTGGTACGGGAGACTCGGGTGCCATACTTCCAGAAAGCATGTATTTTTCTAAACTATACTTCAAACCAACTTTGAAAACATTTTTGAACCCATGCCACAGTTGAGTTTTTTAACCTGGCTCTGATACCATAATTATAACACCCCAGACCCAGCCTAAATATTACGGCCAGATCTGGTATGTCACAAGGAAAGGTTGTTTAAAAGAACTCTGGAATTTTATAGAAACTTTACAGTTTTGAAAACTTTTTGTTTTGTGTTTCTATCTTAGAAACGACATTCAGTTTAAGGGTTTCTTACCAACTCTTATTTAAAAGAACTATTAATCAAACACGGTTTAGTGATACGAAAACCTGAAAACTAGTGATATTTCAAAACGTGTCATTTTGAAAAATGTGTGTTGTTTTAAGTAAACTTCCAAATTAGGTTATTATTCAGCATGTTATCCCCTTGTTAGTATTTAGGAAAATGTTTGTTTATATTTTTAGGAAAACCTTGTGCTTAGCAGTTCAAAGTATAATAACAACCGCATTAAGTCCAAAAACCAAATTAAAATTTACGGAGGCCTTATTACATAGAAAAATCCCCAAATTTAAAATCAAGTTTAAAAGAAAGAATGAAATTTACGAAAGAAACATTGCATGGCCACCTCAAAGTCAACCCTAGCTCCAAATCCACAACTAGGGGTTACCTACAAAATTAAGCAGAGTGGTGAGTCACTAAGACTCAGTGTGTAATTTCCCCTTTCCAACAGAATCTGGGCCTAAGCCCATAGAACACCTTGGTCCTTAGCCCTCACAACATCATATATTAAAAGTGTATGCAATGCAGCCCGGCCCAACCTAGTTTTCCATCCTCTACATCACCTGAACCAACTGAACACCTGTGGCACCAAGCCACTATGGTACCAAACCACTATGACAGAGTCACTGGTAAATATATGTGGGGCCAACCCACTGTGGTACCAAACCACTGTGACAGAGTCACTGGCAAATATATGTAGGGCCAACCCACTGTGGTACCAAACCACTGTGACAATCACTGATAAATATATATGTGGTGCCAAACCACTATGGTACCAAACCACTGTGACATAGTCACTGAATCACACTTCCTCTTTCAATCATATCCCAAAACCCATTCAACATGTTATCAATTTGTAATGAATGTAATCATATTTTCAATATACAGCTGATAATAAAATCATACATATTCTTAGGCACTTACCTGGTATCTCCAACCTTACCGACAAGGGTGTCACAACTGCCTTATACAGTTATTTTAGCTTTCAACCAATACTGTTATTAACACAAAGTAATAAAGGAGAGTGTGAACAATGCACTCCTGATTACACGTAAAACTAGACACTCTAGATCGGCAACCCTCTCACTAGTAGGAATAACCGCGATTTTCCTATCTCAAGCCAATGTCGGCTCTCTACCACAACCCGATAGAAAATCTCAAACCGCCGACACAGCACGTCGCTTAAACTTAGGGACAGAGACTACGAGTCCACTCCCCTCCTTGGTTTGACTAGCACTCGCATCCATAAAGACAAATCTTGATCAATACAGTACTATAGTGAAATAGCGAATAAGGGGTTTGATTATGGTAGAGTAAAAAAATAGAGGCTGATCACAAGGAACAAAAGAGGAACTCCTTACCTTTGGTTAACAGAAGCCGCACCACACCAATTTGGCTAAAGATTCTAATTCGATGCGAACATGTCATGTTAAGAGGATAAAAGAGAAGATTAGCGCAAACTACATCAAGAACGAAATAGCCATTCGGCTATGACCACATAAAATTGAAAGAAAATAGAGAAAGAATCGAAAGGGGGTCTCCCTTACCTTGCACAAACAGATACCGATTGAAGAGAAGACCTTCAGTAACCAATAAGCCCTTTGGTTCTTAAGGTTTGGCTAAAGTACACATGAAGAAAAAAATGGGGTTACAAGAGATTGAGTAACCAACTTTAAAAGAGAAACCGATTTGGTTTATGATCAACGCATAAGTGATCGTTTCCTTGAAATGAGTAAAAAGATAATAAGAATGAAGGAGGAATTATTTACCTTCAATAGAGAGAAGCCAAATGGAGTCCAAGAAGATTCGACACAAGCAACAAATACCAACAATGGTTTCGGCTTAAAAGAAGAACAAGGGACGAAAAGAAAAGTAATGAAAGTAGAAGCAGTGTAGAAGAGAAAGAGGGTTTCTGTTTAGTGAAGAATGTAGAGAAATGAAGGAGAAAGGTTTTGGTTATGAAGAACAAACAAAATGTAGGAGATGCAAGAGAGATTTGGCTAACACCAAAACAAGAAGAGAGGAAGAAGAAAATGTGTTGCGGTTTTGGTAAGAAAAAGTGAAAAACTAAATTGCAAGCGAAAGAAAAGCTCCTCAAAAAGGGGTTTCAGTTTTTACTCCTCTTTTCCCAAATGGCAAAAACAGCACACCCTCAATCACTTATGACCGAAAGTTGAAATTAACAATACCCAAAGGAATCAAAAGGAAGGATGGCATACCTCTCACACTAGCTCAAAATCGAAACTCTCTCACAAACCCTTACATGATAGAAATCCTCCCCTCCAAGACCCGACATTCGGCCAACACCTCCACCACACTCCAAATCCCTTATTTTTCTCCACAAGTTGCTCCCCATCACCCATTCAGACTAATTTGACCACTTCAACTCCCCCTATCACCTCTCATCCATCCATTTCAAATTCATTTGACTCATTCAAACTCCTCCTAGAAGAGTCCCAGCTGAATGCTACCTCCTTCACTCCATGAGCAAAAAAATTAAAGCTCTAGCTGCTGCAGATGAGGCTCGAACTCCTTCCCCCGTCCTGCTCCCTTGTGACACCACTCTCTTACTCCTTAAGTGGCATCACCTTGCCACCACACCATGCTCCTTTTTGTGTCAACTAATACAAGTAAATATTCTTAAAGCCTGCTTCTACTAGCTCACCCCTTAAAGTACCCAAAAACAAAATTTTTCCTAAAGCTCTGGCTCGAACCCGAGCCTCCCCAAGACCCCCAAACACACCAAAATAACTTGCTAAACAAGCCAAACACATTGAATAGCATAAAATGTAGAACCCCAAATTCTAGGATGTTACATGTCGATGCTATGTCCCAGACATGGTCTTACACGAGATCTTTCTTTGGTGCCGAGGCCATTCCCAAACATGGTCTTATACGGGACCTTCCTTATTTGGTACAGATGCCATGTCCCAGACATGGTCTTATATGGGACCTACATTCGGTGTCGATGCCATGTCCCAGACATGGTCTTATACGTGACCTTCCTTGTCTCATGTTGTGACATTAGTATCCTTGCTATTCCGAATGTTCATCTGGGACTTCAACTTAACATATTTTCATCACACTCTCATCGAGGCTTCATTAGTCGATTTTTATTGAAGTAATATTCATTTATCATAATATCAAGCAATTAAAAATATAAAAACATTATGTACCTTTGATTTCACACAAACTTACCTTGGTACTCAAAATACGTACAGTTGTTCGATTTAGTCCACAACATTGTTCTTGCCTCGATTTCGATTCGGGCTTCGTGTTTCTTGATCTATAATAACAATTTCACTTGTTTAATACTCACATTGACTAAATTAACCCATGAATCATACTTTGGCAAAATAATAATTTTGCCCCTAAACTTTCACATAATTACACTTTTGCCCTTGGGCTCGTAAAATGTTTTTATTCAATTTCCTTGTATTTTAAGCATAGACGAATCATTTTCATAACTATAAAAGCCCCAATTTCTACTAATTCACTCATGTATGACCATTTTCATGACTTTTACAATTTAGTACTTTTTATGAATTTCTCATGAAAATCACTTTGAAAAAAATGTTTATCATGCATCAAACTTTCATATTCTTCTATAAGTCATCAAAATTCATGCATGTCATACATGGGTAAATTTTTGAACGTAAACCCTACCTCAAAATATAGCCAGAAATAGCTAAATCGAGCTACAAGAATCTTAAAAATACGAAGAACATTAAAAATGGAGCTAGGAGGTACTTATAATCAAGCTTGAAAGATGAAGAAACCCAAGCTATGGAGAGCTTGAAATTTTCAGCTAGCATGAAGAAGATGGACATGAATTTTGACTTCTTTTTCCCTTTTAATTCTTTTTTTAACCAAATAACAAAAATGCCCTTAAGGCCCCTTTCTTGAGATTTTTCCTTCCCATGTATATTTTGTCCATATTGACATATATTGGTCTAATTGCTAAATAAGGACTTCTAATAATTTTTATAATGCTATTTTATACTTAAATCTTCTAGAATCTCATATTTTACAATCTTTGCAATTTAGTCCTAATAGACAAATTGTTCATTAATTTGTAAAATTTCTTCATGAAATTTTCACACAATTATGAAAACATGCTATAGATCTCATAAAAGCCATAAAACACATATTTTTACCTTAGATTTGTGGTCTCACAACCACTATTCTGACTAGGCCCTAAATCGGGTTATTATAATTCTCCCTCTTAAGGATTTTCGCCCCCAAAAATCTTACTGGTAAAAAGGTTTGGATATTGGTTTCTCATAGCCTCCTCGGGCTCCCATGTAGCCTCTTATACCCCATGTATTTGCCACAATACTTTCACATGAGCTATACTCTTATTCCTTAACTGCTTGACTTTCCGTGCCAAAATCTTAACCGACTCTTCGTCATAAGCCATATCAGGTTAAATTTCAACCTCTATCGGTGTAATCACATGCGAAGGATCTAATCGATAACATCGCAACATAGACACGTGGAACACATCATGAATCTTTTCCAACTTGGATAGCAAAGCTAAACGATAGGCTATCAGCCCTATCCTCTCGGTAACTTCATAAGGTCTGATGAAATGCGGACTCAATTTTCCTTTTCGACCAAATCTAAGAACTTTCTTCCATGGTGAAACTTTAAGAATACCTTATCACCAACTTGAAACTTGATCTCTTTCCGTTTCAAGTCTGAGTAGGACTTTTATCTATCCGAAGCAGCATTTAAACAATCACGGATTATTTTTACCTTCTCTCAATTTTTCTAACCAGATCGACCCCGTGAATCTGATTTTCTTTGAGTTCGGTCCAATACAAAGGCGTTCGACACTTCCACCCACACAATGCCTCATAAGGCGCCATTCTCAAACTCGACTGAAAACTATTATTATAGGCGAACTCTACCAATGGTAAGTACTTTTCCCAGCTGCCCTGAAACTCAAGAACACAACACCGAAGCGTATCCTCAAGTATCTGTATTAATCTCTCTGGCTGTCCGTCAGTTTGAGGATGGAAAGCTATACTAAAACTCAGCTTTGTGTCCAAAGCTTCTTGCAACTTTTTCCAAAATCGGGAATAACTGACAAGGGCTCCATGTAGTCTTACAATATCTGAAACATACAAGTCTACCAACCTATCAAGTGAATAATCAACACGCACCGGTATGTAGTGGGCCGACTTTGTCAGTCTATCTACCACAACCCATACGACATCTTTTTTAGTCGGTGTCAATGGAAAACCCGTCAGAAAGTCAATAGCAACACGATTCCATTTCCACTCGGGAACCATAATAGGTTAAAGTAAACCCGAAGGTACCTGGTGTTTAGCCTTCACTTACTGACAAGTCAAGCATTTTGATACAAACTCAGAAATATCTTTTTTCATACTCGACAACCAATACCATTTCATCAAGTTATTATACATTTTTGTGCTGCCCAGATGTACAGATAAACACCCACTATGTGCCTCATGTAAAACTTTTTGAATGAGCTCATCATCTCTTGGTACACAGACTCTGTCTCGGAACATCAAACATCCATCAGAATTAATCCAAAAATCTGATTCAATACCTGACTCACACTGAACACTTTTGGCTTGCAAGTCGCTATCACCTTTTGAGCTTCACAAATCTCTTGGAGAAACATCGATCTAGCTCTCAGTTCAGCTAGGATAGAACCATCATTTGACAAGGTCATCGTGTATTCATGGCTCTCAATGCAAATAAGGATTTCCTGCTCAAGGCATCAGCGACCACGTTCGCCTTTCCCAGATGGTAGTCAATTACTAGCTCATAGTCCTTTATCAATTCTAACCTTCTTCGTTGCCTTAAATTCAACTCCTTTTGAGTAATCAAGTACTTTAGGCTTTTATGATCAGTGAATAGCCGACATTTTTCACCATACAAATGGTGTCTCCATATCTTTAGTGCAAACACAATGGCGGCTAATTCCAAATCATGTGTTGGGTAGTTCTTCTCATACGGCTTTAACTGTCTAGAGGCGTATGCTATCACCTTTCCCTCTTGCATAAGCATACAGCCCAATCCATTTAAGGATGAATCACTATAAACTACAAATTCTTTTCCGGTTCAGGTTGAACTAGAACTGGAGCCTCAATCTACATTGTCTTTAGTTTCTCGAAACTTTGTTGGCAATTTTCTATCCATTCAAATTTTACATATTTTTGTAGCAACGTCATCATCGGAGTAGCTATCATGGAAAATCCCTCAACAAACCATCTGTAATAGTAAGCTAGGCCCAGAAAACTTCTAATTTCTGATACATTCCTCGCGATTTCTAATCAACAATAGCTAAAATCTTGCTCGGGTCAACTCAGACTCCATCTCCTGAGACAATGTGCCCCAAAAATAGAACTTCTTTAAGCCAAAATTCACTCTTACTAAACTTGGCATATAACTGATTATCTAGTAAAATTTGTGAAACTATCCTCAAGTGCTCAGCATGATCATTCTCATCACGAGAGTAAATCAGTATATCGTCAATAAAAACCACAACAAATTTATCCGAATATGACCAAAATATGTGGTTTATTAAATCCATAAACACAGTAGGGGCATTTGTTAAACCGAAAGGCATGACTAAAAATTCATACTGCCCATATCTTATCCAAAATGCAGTTTTTGGCACATTTGAGTCTTTGATAATATCCGGACCTCAAGTCTATCTTGAAAAACACCATGGTTGCCTTCAACTAATCAAACAAGTCATCTATTCTTGGCAATGGGTACTTGTTCTTCACTGTTACCTTATTAAGCTGTCGATAATCAATAAATAATCTCATGGAACCATTTTTATTTTTCAAAAATAATACTGGAGCACCCCACAGAGAATAACTCGGTCGTGCAAAGCCTTTGTCCGTCAACTCTTGTAACTATGCCTTCAATTATTTCAACTCAGTTGGAGACATTCTGTATGGAGCAATCGATTTAGATGCAATACTAGGGGCTAACTCAATGCCAAATTCAATTTCTCTAACCGGAGGCAACCCTGGCAATTCTTTTGGGAATACATCTGGATACTCAAATACTATTGGCACTGATTCAATTCATAACTTAGTTTCTTTGGCATTCATCACAAAGGCAAGATAAGCTTCGTATCCCTTTCTTACATATTTCTAGGCAGACATATGAGAAATCACTACAAGCGATCTGTCCTGTTCATCTAATTCAACACGAAGAGTGATGGTGGTGGAAAAAGTCTTAAAAGTTCTATAATGAATGATTGAGCCTAGAAACTAACTATCACCACGATTGAGGCAAGCGTACCTATCGAACAGTAGTATGTTTAGTGGCAAGACCGGATTGTCGAATCCAAGGGAACCAAAAGTACTAATACTAACTTTCTTCTTGTTATTTAGCCTAAGAATTAAGAGAATTATTTTTTAATCTAAAATTAACTAACTACTAAGCTAAAGATGCTAAGACACAGAGAAGGAATTGGGGAAATACTTGTGGGAAAACCAATTGATTAAGACAATACTCGAGGAAGAATCCACATAGACTTCACTTGCTATCTAAATTTGAACCAGACGATTTATTCACTTGACTTGATTTGTAGGATTCCCTAATTTATATTAATACCTCTCTCGAGGCTACTAACATCTAACCCTAGGTTGATTAATTAAAATCTCTTTCTAATTAAAACCCCTAGAATTGCATTAACTCGATCTATGGACTACCATATTAGGTTTGACCCTAATCCGGTAGATTTTCATCATCCTATCTCTAGGGTTGCAATCAACTCTACGTAACTTGCTAGATCTACTCTTAAACAGGGAATATTCCTCCTCTGCCTAAGCACATCAATACTTGAATCAATATCCTGAAATATCAAAGCAAGAATTAAGAACACATAGTTAAGAACAAATAAAGTATTTATCATATAGTTTAGAAAATAATAACAAGATCCGTCTTAGGTTTCATCCCCCTCAGGTATTTGAAGGGTTTAGTTCATAATCATAAAAGAATACATCTCAGAAGAAAATATAAAACAAAACATAAGAAAAACCCTAAAGCCTTACAAATTCACGCTCATACTCGGTTACTGTTATTCTACCTTGTTTCAGTTCAAGGAATTCCTTTCTCTTTTGATCAATAAATCTTTGGCTAATGTACTTCTTCCAGAACTCTTCCTAGAAAAACTCCCAATTAACTCTCTCCCTTGGTACAACTGACACAAGGGTGTTCCACCACTTATAAGCGAAATCTCTCAAAAGAGACACCATACATTTCACGAACTCTTCAGGTGTGCAAGATAATTCATCAAATACCCTGATGGTATTTTCAAGCCAAAATTCTATTATTTCCAGATCATCATCTTTACGAGCTCTAAATTCCTCTGCTCCTTGTTTCTGGATTCTATCAATCGGAGGCTTTTGTAACAGCATAGTTTAGACCCTAGTCAAAATAGTAGTTTTGAGACCATAAATTCGAGGCAGGAAAAATATTTTAATACTATTTTTTGTGTTTACAGTGTGTAATTAAGCATGTGTGAAAATTTTGTGTGAAAATTTTATCGATTGTGCACTTAATTTGCAAAAGAGACTTAATCGCATAAAGTGAAAAAACTGTGTGCTGATTGTTAAAGTGCTTAATTGTCATGGTTTCTTAAATGGTTAAGCCATTAATAGATTGGATGGACAAAAATGGGCTTACGTTAGTGATTTTTAAACGAAATCAATAAGGTTAATTTGGTAATTTATGAAATAAATGTAAATTAAATTAAACAAAGCCAAAATATACTTTATTCATCTTTGTTTCATCGAATTATCAAGGAAGAAAAAGGGTTTTGAATACTCAAACATTTTGGCACTAAGCTTGGCTAATTGAGGTATGATTTTGATTTATTTTTTATGATTTCTACGTTTTTGTGATTGTTGCTTAGTGTTCTAGCTAGCCTATGCTTTAATTTTTGAAATTGTTGGTGATTTTGAGAAGTTCCATTGATGAATGCTTGAACTTTGTGTTGATAGTTGGTGAAATATGAAAGATATGTAATAGATTAACATATTTTATCTTTGAATTTTTGGTGAAATTGAGTAATTTGGGCTAAATTGTGAAAATGAGAAATTAGAGGACTAAAATATGAAATAAATGAAATATGTGGGCTTATTTGATTTAAGGGAAAATTCGGCTGGGCATGGTGTAATGAAATTGTGCGAATTTTGTGATTTTATGAAATAGGGACTAAAATGTTAAAATGTGTAAATATGAGGGCTATTTTGTAAAAGGCCCTAAATATGTGTGTTTGGATTGAATTGAATGATTTGGTGAATAAATGAGCTAAATTTGAATATGTATAGATCAAGAAAAGAGGAATTCAAACTTAGATTGAGGCAAAAACAAAGTGCTCGATTGATCAACTTGTTCCGGTATTTTTACGTCCGAGGTAAGTTCATTTATAATACAAATTGTTTAAATTATGCTCATGTGCTAGATAATGAAAGATTATGTGGTTGATAAATTAGTAATGTTAAATGTGATTTTAAGAGATGTGGCACTAAGTGTGCGGAATAGAATTGATATAGTAGAGAACGACACTGTGTGTGCGAAATAAAGAAAGTATCACCTACTTTGATTGGCTCTGTGTGTGCGATACCGAGTTAAATTTGGTTTAATGTAAATGCACTGAGTGTACAATGATATTAAAGCTTCAGCTAAGAAACTAGCACTAAGTGTGCGAGTAAATCTAATTATTAACGAAGATTGAACAAAACGTGGTATTGAGCATTGGGTAGCAAAAGTGATCGTTAACTAAGTGTTGGCACAGGTATGTATGGAACCTATGTGGTTGATGATATCATATATGGATAAATGGATGGTTGTGTGAGCATTTGGCTAAGGATGAGATTGTGTATATTTGTGAATTGATCTATGTGATGGTTTATTTTGTATATTGAAATTGAATTATTGTGTTGAATGTATTATATGACGAACTTACTAAGCTTTAAAGCTTACTTTGTGAAGTTTTCTCTATTTTATAGTGTAATTAAAGCTAGCTCAGATCCAAGGATCGTCAACGACTCAATCACACTATCGGCTATCTATTTTGGTACTTGTGGAAAATTGTATATATATTTGGTACATGGCCTGTATAGGTTATTGATTATGGTATATTTTGAGTTGTATAGTTCTTGCCATGTGATATGGATTGAAAGATGGATGATTTTGGTATATGCCTTAGATGTGTGAAAATGATGGTTAATAAGTGTATGTGTGTTCTATGTGAATGGTCTTTATGATAAGTCTTGATGATATGGAAGTAGTATGTTCATGCTATGAAATGCTATGGATTAAATGATGCATAAATTAAATGTTTTTGAATGTGTAATTGATGCTTTGTGTTAGTAAGTTGAGAGAGGTTTGTATGGGAAGATGAATGATGATGTTAAGAGATTAAATTGAGTATGTTTTGGTATGTTTGAATGCTATTTGGGGTATGAAGTTCCATTAGTTTATGCTTGTAGGTGTGACCTTAAGTATGGGTAGCAAATTGGCCTTGCAAATGACCTATTTTTGCCCACACGGTTGAACACATGGGCGTGTCCATTAAATTTGTAATTGATTCAAGTTAGGCTAGCACATGGTCCAGACACATGGGCATATGACAGGCCGTGTGATGCAAGTCAGTGTCGACCACAGCTTGGACACACGGGTGTGTTTGAGGCCGTGTGAGGCACACTGCCTACCCACACGGGCATGTGACCTCTGTAACTTTAAAAAATGTGAAGGTTTTAAAAAATTTTGTATGTGTTCGGTTTAGTCTCGACCCCTTTCTAATGCATGTTTAAGGTTTCGTAGACCATTAAGGGACTATATGCTTGTATTTTTCTATGTTATGACATTAATGTACTTTGTGTTCTAAAATTATTGTAGAAGTTTCGATTTGTACGGTAATGCCTCTTAATTCTAGACTGGCGATGGTTACGAGTTATAGGTGTTACATTTTATTGGTATCAGAGCTACGATTTAGTCGATTCTAGGACAAACGTAGCGTGTGAGAGTCTAGCTATACATGTCATTTATACACTTGTGATAGTGTGATGAATCTTGACAGTTAAAAATGTGTTTTTATATAAGAATGAATCCCGATCGAGCAGTAGCTGATAATGTTGAAAGCAATGCACCTGCTCCCACTCAAGGGATAGTGCCGACTGAATCTAGACCGATAGCTACTAGTCACGAGGGAGAGGCAAAGCAAACCTTCTTCCAAATGATGAGTGAGTGGTTTATAGAGTTCGTTCGAACGAATCTGGCTGCTCACTAACCTCCACCCCCACAAGTTCCTGTAGTGCCACAAATGACAGATCTGATCCGATTGGGTAAACCTCCTGTGGATAAAATTTGAAAGTACGAGGCCGAAGAGCTTAGGGCCACAGTTGATGATGATGCTCAACGAGCTCAGTTTTGGCATGAGAATACAATTCGAGTGTTTGATGAAATGTCATTGACTCCTGATGAATGCTTAAAATGTGTTATTCCATTTTTGAAAGATACAACATATAATTGGTGGAAAACATTAACATCTGTTGTTCCGAGACAGAGAATCACATAAATTTTCTTTCAGGTTGAATTCTAAAGAAATATATTAGTCAACGATTCATAGATTAGAAATGTAAAGAACTCCTAGAGCTGGAATAGGGCCGCATGTCTATTACGGAATATAAATGGGAGTTTGTGAGAATGAGCCAGTATGTGTGAGAATGTGTTTCAACAGAAACTACTTTGTGCAAATGATTCATTGAAGGTTTGAATGAAGACATTAAATTGTTGGTTGGAATGCTTGATTTGAATGAATTTGTAGTGTTAGTCAAAAGAGCTTGCAAAGCCGAGGAGCTTAGTAAAGAAAAAAAGAAAGTGGATTTAGAAGCTAGAGATGAAAGAAAAAGGTCGATGAGCAAGTCGTATCATTTTTTGTCAAAGAGATTCAAAGACACAACCAATTGCTTAAATATTTCATTCGGCCATTCGAGTAAAGATCATGTGAAACAGAATACTAGTCTTAAAATTCAAACTCCAATTGAATCAAGTGTTGGTAGTGTCAGAAATAATAAGCTTGAGTGTAGACAGTGTGGAAGATGTCATATCGGAGAATGCTGGGGCAAGTATAATAATAGAGCTTGCTATAAATGTAGATCACAAGATCATTTTATTCAGTATTGCCCGGAGTTAGTTGAGAAAGATAATGTTCAGAGTGTGAGACTGAGTAACACTAAAGCTAGCGGTAGACTACCCAGAAACACCGAAAATGTGAGTGGTAGTCAGAGAGGAACATTAGATACAGCTATGCGATCTAAGGCGATAGCACTTGCCCTAGCCTACGCTATTCGCGTTCGTGAAGAAGTGTCATCTCCAGATGTCATAACTGGTACTTTTACTCTATTTGATATTGATGTGATTGCATTGATAGACCCAGGATCTACTCACTCATATGTGTGTGTGAATCTGATATCTAGTAAGACTCTACCTGTTGAGTCTATTGAGTTTGTAGTTAAAGTATCGAACCCCTTAGGCAAGTGTGTCCTGGTTGATAAAGTATGCAAGAACTATCCATTGATGTTTAGGGATATTTATTTTCTGACTAATCTGATGCTACTATCTTTTGATGCATTTGATATAATTCTGGGTATGGATTGGCTAACCTTGCATCATGCTATTGTGAATTGAAAACGAAAGAGTATTGATTTGAGAAGCCAGAATGGCGAGATAATTCGAATTGAATCCAGTGATTTGAATGGACTACCAACAGTAATATCTTCAATGAAGGCTTTGAATTATGTGAAAAAGGATGTGAAGCCTATCTTGCATATGTGATAGATGTAACACCCATTACCCGTGTCCAACGTCGTGACAAGGTACGAGACATTACCGTACTTAACCTTACTTGAGCATGTATTATCGGGCTATAAAATTTTGCTCTGACTTAAAACTTTTCCTTCTTAATCATAACATACATATTATGGGCCCATGAGGTCCTAAGCACCTATCCAAAAGGTTTCAGAGTTCAACCGGAAACTTTTGCAATTTTTGAAATTTTTTGCATAGACAGGGGTCACACGCCCGTGTGCCCTTAAGATATGCTCGTATTTTCCACCTGTGGTCGACACTGACTTATTTCACATGGCTGAGCACACGCCCGTGCCTACAACCCGTGTCCTTCACACGACCTAGAAACGCCCATGTTCTCTACCCATGGAGCTCTCTGTTTATGATGTCATCATACATTTAATAGCACACGACTAGGGCACACGCCCGTGTACTGGCCCGTGTGATGAATCGTATTCTCGTAAATTAGTGCAGGGGACACACGGCCTCTTATCACACCTATAGGGCTGGCCATGTGTGAGTAGACACATGCCCATGTGTCTACCCATGTGGATAGTATGAGGCAATTTTCCAAGCCAGTTGGCACCCTAAAACTTCAACACACTTATACCAACTAAAGCAATACATAACATAGTCTTTATACACAATGCATAAACCTCGAAACATCACTTTTGGAATTCATAAAACTCTTCATCAATAAGATATGGGACATAATAATATTAGCCAATTTCTTTGGCTATACAAAAAAGAAGACATAATCCTAATAGCCAAGCCTTTAACTCACAATATGACATTACTCAAAATGATCAAACTCCTATACATGCCATACTCAAACTAAATCAACTTCGCAATACCAAAATAGTGGTTGATAGTGTGATTTGAGCCTCGACGTTCTTTGAACCCCGAGCAAACTTGGCGATACTACAAGGAAGGAGAAAAAGAGAAAAGTAAGCATATAGCTTAGTAAGTTTGCATGAAATCTCACATAGCAACATAATTGCTCAAATTAAACTCATTCATCATGAAACAAGAATACATAAATCTCAAGTGCTTAAGTTTAGTTACTCATACTTACTCTTACTCATACTTACCCATCACATTAGGGTTACCTTAACTTGTATTTACTCATGGTACCTGTATCACTCATCACATAGTTTAGCGCTTAAACTACCATAAACAATAATTTGAGTCTCTACCTTCCTGAACTTGAATGGAATTATCTATAATTCTTATATAACATATCTCATCATCAACTTTACTTACTTTGCTCTTAGTCACTTTTTTATGCTTACTCTTTTGCCACTGAAATACTCGGAATACCAAAGGGTACTCAATCTCATCAAACATGTGTCTCGATGCTAATGCCATATCCCAAATATGGTCTTACATGGGATTGCCTCTTAGTGCCAATGCCATATCCCAGATATGGTCTTACATGGACTTCCTTAGCTTAATGTCGATGCCATGTCCCAAACATTGACTTACACGAGATCTTCCTTATATGGGGTCGATGCCATGTGCTAGACATGGACTTAAATGAGACCTTCCTTAAATGTTTCCTTTTGAAACTTACCATTGCCATGTCTTGACATGGGCTTACGTGGTATCCTTGCCTTATGAACTCACCAATGTCATGCCTTGGCATGGTCTTACATAGAATCCTTGCCTTATAGTAACTTGTCAATGCCATGCCTTGACAAGGTCTTACATGATTTCCTTGTCTTATGAACTCAACAATGCCATGCCTCGGCATGATCTTACATGTTTTCCTTCACTCCTTAATGCCAATTCCATGTCCCAGACATGGTCTTACGCGGGCTTTCCTTGTCTCATTTTGTGACATAGGTATCCTCGCTATTTTGAATCTTCAAACGGGTTTTTCATTTATTTGTTCGCATTGATGTCCTTATTAAACATTGATAATCAACTTCATTAAAATAATAAAATTATTGCAACATAGCAAGTAATATAATCATAATAACATATGTAGCAATGAATTCATACTAACTTACCTCGATACTCCAAAATAGATATAAATGTACAATTTAGTCCACAACTTTGTTCTTGCCTCAGTTTCGATTCGGGCTTCTTGTTTCTTGATCTATAATAACAATTTAACTTGTTATGGTGCCTAGCTATGGTGCCCTTGAAATTTTCGGCTAGCATGGAGAAGATGAACACAAATTTTGACTTCTATTCCCTTTTAATTCTTTAATTTACCGAATGACAAAAATGCCCTTAATGATTATTTCTTGAGATTTTTCCTTCCTATGTCCATTTTTGTCCATCTCAACATATAATGGCCTAATTGCTAAATAAGGACCTCTAATAATTTTTATAATTCTATTTCATACTTAAACCTTCTAGAATCTCATATTTTCTAGTCCTTGCAATTTAGTTCTAATGGGCAATTTGTTCACTAATTAATAAAATTCCTTCATGAAAATTCCACACAACTATACAAATACCTCATAAGCCTTATAAAATCATTTAAACACATATTTATTCTTTGAATTTGTGGTCTTGCACCACTATTTCGATTACGCCCTAAGTCGGGCTGTTACAATTCTCCCCCTTTAGGGATTTTTGTCCCCAAAAATCTTATCGGCAAAAAGTTTGGGTACTAATTCCTCATAGCGTCCTCGGGCTCCCATGTAGCCTCTTCTACCCCATGTCTCTGCTATAAGACTTTCACAAGAGCTATACTTTTATTCATTAATTGGTTGACTTCCCGAGCTAGAATCTTTACTAGTTCCTCAACATAAGTCATGTTGGGTTGTATCTCAGCCTCTGTCGATGTAATCACATGCGAGGGGTCTGATCGATAGCATCACAACATAGATACATGAAATACATCATGAATCTTTTCTAACTCAGATGGAAAATCCAATCGATAGGCTACCAACCCTATCCTCTCAGTGATTTCGTACGGTCCGATAAAATGAGGACTCAATTTACCTTTCCGTTCGAATCAAGAACTTTCTTCTATGGCGACACTTTCAAGAATACTCTATCACTGACTTGATACTCAATCTCTTTTCTTCTTAAATCCGAGTAGGATTTTTGTCGATCAGATGTAGCTTTTAAGTAATCTCGAATCACTTTTACTTTTTCTTTGGTTTCCTTAACCAAGTTAACCTCGTGAATATGGTTTTCCTTAAGCTCAGTCTAATAGAAAGGCATTCGGCACTTACGCACATATAAAGCCTCATAAGGTACAATTTCCAAGCTTGACTGAAAACTGTTATTGTAGGCGAATTCCACCAATGGTAAATATCTTTCCCAACTGCCTTGAAATTCAAGAGCACAACATCTAGCATATCTTCAAGTACTTGAATCAACCTCTCTGACTGACCTTCAGTTTGGGGATGGAAAGCCATACTAAAACTCAACTTTGTGCCCAAGGGCTCTTGCAACTTTTTCCAAAATCTGGATGTAAATCTCAAATCTCTATCAGATATAATTGATAAAGGGGCTCCATGAAGCCTTACTATCTCTGAAATGTACAAGTTTTCCAACTTATCAAGTGAGTAGTCAACTCGTACAGGTATGAAATGGGCTGACTTCATAAGTTTATAAACTACAACCTATACAGCATCTTTCTTACTTGGTGTCGATGGCAAACCCATTACAAAATCCATGATGACTCGATCCCACTTCCACTTAGGTATCATAATAGGTTGAAGCAAACCTGAAGGTACTTGGTGTTTGGCCTTTACTTGCTGACAAATCAAGCATCTTAAAACAAACTCGAAAATATATTTCTTCATACTGGGCCACCAATAGCATTTCTTCAAATCATTATACATCTTAGTGCTACTCAGATGTACAGATAAGCATTCGCTATGTGCCTCATGCAAAATTTTACGAATGATCTAATCATTTCTTGGTATACAATCTCTATCTCTGAATATCAAACATCCATCTAAATTGATCCGAAAGTTGGACTCAACACTCGACTCACATTGTACTCTTTTGGCTTGCAATTCACTGTCACCTTTTTGAGCCTCATAGATCTCTTGGAGAAACATCGGTCTAGCCCTCAACTCAGCTAGAATAGAACCGTCATCAGACAAAGTCATTTGTGTTTTCATAGCCCTCAAAGCAAATAAGGATTTTCTGCTTAAAGTGTCGACGACTATGTTCTCCTTCCCCGGATGGTAATCAATGACCAACTTATAATCTTTTATCAACTCTAACCATATCCGTTGCCTTAAATTCAAATCCTTTTGAGTCATCAAATACTTTAAATTTTTGTGATCGGTGAAAATCCGACATTTTTCACCATACAGATGGTGTCTCTAAATCTTTTACACAAAAACAATAGCAGCCAACTCTAAATCATGCGTCAGGTAATTCTTCTCATGTGGCTTTAGCTGTCTGGAGGCATATGCTATCACCTTGATGCATAAGTACACAACCCAATTCGTTTAAGGATGCATCGCTATAGATCACAAATTCTTTTCCGACTCAAGTTGTACTAAAACTGGAGCCTCTGTCAACATTGCCTTTAATTTCTCAAAACTCTATTGGCATTTTTTCATCCATTCAAACTTTACATTTTTCTGTAATAGTTTCATCATTGGAGTTGCTATCATAGAAAACCCCTTGACGAACCGACTATAGCAGCCAGCTAAGCCCAGAAAACTTCTAACTTCAGATACATTTTTGAGGGTTTCCAATCAACAATGGCTGAGATCCTACTTGGGTCAACTCGGACTCCCTCTTTCTAGACAATGTGTCCCAGAAATCCAACTTCCTTGAGCCAAAATTCACTTTTGCTGAACTTGGCGTACAACTGATTTTCTCGTACAGTCTGTAAAACTATCCTTAAGTGTTCAGCATGCTCAAGCTCGTCTCGGGAATATATCAATATATCATCAATAAAAACAACCACAAACTTATCTAGATATGGCCGAAAGATGCGGTTCATTAGATCCATAAACACCGTCGGGGCATTAGTTAAACCAAAAGGCATGACTAAAAATTCATAGTGCCCATACCTCATCCGAAATGCAGTCTTCGGCACATCTGAGTCTTGTACTCTCAACTGATAGTATCCTGGCCTAAAGTCTATCTTGGAGAACACAGTGGCTCCTTTTAATTGATCAAACAAATTATTGATCCTTGGCAACCGTTACTTTATTAAGCTGTCGGTAATCTATGCACAATCTCATGGAGCCATCTTTCTTTTTCACAAAAAATACTGGAGCACCCCATGGAGAACAACTCAGTTTAGCAAAACTTTTGTCCGTCAGCCCCTGTAACTATGCCTTCAATTCCTTCAACTCAATTGGAGCCATCCTATAAGGAGCTATCGATATCCATACAGTATACCAAATTCAACCTCTCTAACCGGAGGCAATCCTGGCAATTCCTCAGGAAAGACATCTGGGTACTCACATACTATTAGTACTGATTCAATCTTTAACTCAGTTTCTTTGGCATTCATCACAAAGGCAAGATATGCCTTATAACCTTTTCTTACATACCTCTGAGCCGACATGTGAGAGATTACTACCGGTGATCTGTCTTGTTCATCTGCTTTAACACGAAGAGTGTCCCCATTTTCACATCTCAACTTAATATATTTCTTTCCAAAATTTACTGTCATATCATGAGTGGTTAACCAATCTATACCTAGAATAATATCAAATTCATCAAATGGAAATAGCATGAGGTTTGCCTTAAAATGATGACCTCTAATCATCAATAGGCAATCTTCGCATACTTTATCTACTAATACATTTTTGCCTAGTGGATTAGACTCTTTTATCACAAATTCTATAGATTCAACAGGCATTTTCATGCTAGATGCTAATTTTATGCAAATATATGAATAGGTAGACCCCAGATCAATTAAAGCAACAACATTAGTGTCATGAAGAGAAAATGTACCCGTAATTACATCGAAAGATGACGCC
The DNA here is from genome assembly GCA_025506655.1 of Gossypium rotundifolium. Taxonomy (NCBI): domain Eukaryota; kingdom Viridiplantae; phylum Streptophyta; class Magnoliopsida; order Malvales; family Malvaceae; genus Gossypium; species Gossypium rotundifolium. The sequence goes on along the minus strand of CP106732.1, from coordinate 70,625,903 downwards.
CCTTCACGAGTGCGAATGGCATATGTCCTTGCAGGTGCTCTACCCTCGGATCTTACAACTTGCCCTTAGTACTCGCCCCACTTCCCGGGTTCCTTTGTTGTTTTCCCCTATTAGTGGTTCTTGCTCATGCATTCTGAACCTTGTATTTCTCAACCACTTCAGGGCATTCTCTAATGAAGTGATCTTGGGAACTGCACTTAAACAAGCACTCTCATGTGCACGACAATCACCGGGGTGACGTCTGCTACACTGTGGGCATTCTGGTCTATTAGGTCGAACGTTTCCAACACTAGCGACTGAAGTAGTCAGAGCCTTATTCCCCGAATACTGTTTTCTCTTGCCTTTGGTTGAAAACCCGACTGAAATAGCTGATCGGGTAGAGAAATCTCTTGACTTATTGGATGAGGATTGAAATGACTTACTCCACTATCTTTTTCTTAAGTCACATGACTCCATCTCAGTTTTTCTTTTCCCTTTAAGTAATTATTCGGCTTTACAAGCCCGGTTCACTAGTAGAACAAACTCCTTCAACTCGAGGACACCAACAAACAACTTAATGTCTTCATTTAGTCTATCCTTAAATCTCTTACACATAATTGCCTCAGTGGATACACACTCTTGAGTGTATTTGTAGAGCCTTACAAACTCACGCTTGTACTCGGTTATTGTCATTTTACCTTGCTTCAATTCCAAGAATTCCTTCCTTTTCTGGTTGATGAACCATTGACTAATATACTTTTTCCTGAATTCTTCTTGGAAAAACTCCCATGTGATCCTTTCCCGTAGGACAACGGATACCATGGTGTTCCACCACTGATAAGTAGGATCTCTTAAGAGAGAGACTACACACTTCATGCACTCTTCAAGTGTGCATGATAACTCGTCAAATACCCTGATGGTATTTTCAAGCTAGAACTCAGTTCTTTCCGGGTCATCATCTTTACTAGCCTAGAATTCTTCAGCTCCTTACTTCCGAATTCTGTCTACCGGAGGCTTTTCTCTTCTTGTCACTTCTGCCACTTGAGGGGCTATGGGGGTAGGTTGAGGAATAGGCGGGGGTGGAGGGGTGGTGTATTCGGGTTCGTATGAATGAACTCCGTATACCAAGCATTCATTATATGGAGGAAGGCTTCCCTAGCCTCTTCTCTTCCTTTTTGACTTACAGTCGTGGGTCTGTTCTCATTCTCATTTGGTGCCATCTCTTCAGCGGGAGCCGGCATATTACTTTCAACATCATCCTCCATGGCTCTTTCGGGATCCATTTACTATATTAAAACACAATTTAAAACGTCAAGAGTCATCACACTATCATTATATAAATACTCTTATGTATGGCATGTATAGCTAGACTCATGCTTACGCCACGTTAGTCCTAGAATCGACTAAATCGTAGCTCTGATACAACTAAATGTAACACCCCTTACCCGTGTCCAATGCCATAACAGGGTACGAGGCATTACCGTACCTAACCTTTCTTGAACATGTATTATCGGGCTATAAAATTTTACTCCGACTTAAAACTTTTCCATCTTAATTGTAACATGCATATTATGGGCCCACGAGGCCCTAAACACGTATTCGAAAGGTTTCAGAGTTCAACCGAAAACTTTTGCACTTTTTGCAAATTTTTGCCTAGACAGGGGTCACACATCCGTGTGCCTCTAAGATATGCCTATGTTTTCCACCCGTGGTTGACACGGACTTATTTCACACGGTTGAGCACATGCCCGTGTCTATAACCCGTGTCCTTCACACGACCTAGACACACCCGTGTCTTCTGTTCGTGGAGCTCTCTATGTATGATGTCATCATACCCTTAATAGCACACGGCCAAGGCACACGCCTATGTACTGGCCCGTTTGACAAATCGTATTCTCATAAATTAGTGCAGGGGACACACGCTCATGTGTCTACCCGTGTGGACAGTATGAGGCTATTTTCCAAGCCAATTGCCACCCTAAAACATCAACACAATTATACCAACTCAAGCAATACATAACACAGTCTTTATACACTATGTAACACCCTTAACCCGTATCCGTCGCCGGATTAGGGATACAGGTGTTACCAATAGCCAAATCTTTTTCAATTTATTAATTAATATCCTAAACAGATAAAACACATGGGCATAATAAATATATATAAATATACTTAATGTACAAGTTAAAACATATTCAATGTAATCATCTACAAATACAAAATGATCAAACAATATACTTCTATCCTCATTATTAGCATATTTATCTATTTTATTCTATGATACCAACACCTAATTAGTACCACTACTTTGTAAACATTTCATGCAAACATGCCTCACGTACCATTTCGTTTTAAACCAAAACACACCGAACTTGGTAATTGGAACTACTAATAAGCATCTTTACGATTACATGCATACATCACTTGACATTACACCTATGGACTAAGAGACAATACACTTCACATATATATCTATATACTTATATCCGAATATGCATAACCTTAGTTTTTAATGCATAACCCCAATATAACTTTGCATGTTATATGCATAGATCAAAGACCGAATGTACCAACTAAACTTCCATAATTCATGCAAAGTTTACGTTACTTATTTATACTACAATTGACCATACTTAAACATAGGTCTCAAAACCAACTTAACCTAAAAACACAAGCATATAAACCATGCCTTGACCGAACATTCATTACCAATTTTCCATAATTTATAACTACTTATACTTATCATTAACAATGAATCCAACAAGTTAACTTATACATATATATATAATCATTTCTATACAACTACAATTAACTTCCAAGCATTATAAACATACGTCTTATACCAAAGTTTAAAACAGACTATTATATCAAGCATATAAACAATGCTTAAACCAAAAGTAACAGCCTTATTCGTAAGGCCATATATATACATTTACAAAACCGAACATCATTCATTACTTATCAAAATACAGCCTATACATGCCTTTGATTCAAAAAGTATACAAAACATATATATACCAAAGAGAGTGATAGTGTGGTCGACTTTCTTGATGATCCCCGAGCAGTAGTTGAATCAATGATCTATAAAATAGAAATACAAACACATACGAGTAAGCTCACTAGCTTAGTAAGTCTTAAGCAAAAGATAATTCACTAATCAAGCACTTTAACATTTTTAATCAATAAATGTAGAACATTGTATATGTATATTTTGATACGCAATTGATACAAAACCGAATACTAGGGATGTATTAACTCAATTACTTATACATCACTACCATCAACCTGCAACTCATCAAAGCACAAAGTACATATATTACATGTCGAGTACTAGCTCAAATTCACATAACACCATTCTTATCATAATATTTCAACTCAAATAACATTAATCACAACTTACCTTACTTCTGATGAATTCAGGGACTTAACTTACATGAGTTTTTAACTCAATAGTTTCACTATGTTACACCTCGATCAATTATGGTTTCTTCATTTTAAAGTATCACCCAGCATTAAGCACATTAAGCCGAAGCCGAATATATCACCGGCACTAAGCCTGCTAGGCACGAAGCTCGAATATGTCACCAGCACAAGGCCTGCTAGGCACAAAGCCCGAATATGTCACCGGCACTAAGCCTACTAGGCACGAAGCCCAAATCCATCACCGGCACTAAGCCTGCTAGGCACGATGCCCGAATATGTCACCGGCACAAGGCCTGCTAGGCAATAAGCCTCTAAATAATTCATAAACCAGTCCATCAAATTTTATTCCTTAACACTATCATCATTAACTAAACATATACCCAATTCACATTCACATATCACCACTAATGTACAAATTCTTATCATATATACAAAAACACATCTAATCCATTTTAAAGCCTTTACATTGGGCTAACACATATATTCATACTCAAATTTATCAAATAATTTCATTGAACCTATTCATAAATAATTCTTTAACATACTTTAGCTTAAGGACTTACCTCGACTATCGACGGACAACTTAGACCGGCTATTCGAGAACTTTCGTCTTTCCCCGATCCAATTCCGTTTTTCTTTGCTCTTGATCTAATTGAGCTTGATGATGGCCGAATGTTTCAAGCCTTTAAACCCCTTTTTCTTAGCTAACACACGGCAATGGAAGAAGAAAAAAAACTAAAATGGCTTTTAATTTCATGCATTTTAACATATAATAATATTTTAATGATTTACCATTTTAACCTTTATTTAATAATAAAACAAAATATAATATAAGGTTAATCTTGTCATAAACCACCCACTAACTTAAAAATGGGCTATTTACTCTTTTAATACCCCACTTTAAAAAGCCATCATCAAATAGGCACTTTTCACTATAGTTTGCTACTTTTACCTTTTACGCGATTAAGTCCTTTTTCTAAATTAAACACACAAACGATAAAATTTTTCTACGAGACTTTCACACGCATTAATTCACATCTAATAAACACAAAATATAATATTAAAATATTTCTTAGACTCAAATTCGTGGTCCCGAAACCACCGTTCTAATTAGGGGTAAATTCGGTCTGTTACAACTCTCCCCCTTAGGATTTTTGTCCCCGAAAATCTTACCGTTAAACAACGTCGGATATTGTTGCCTCATTGAGTCCTCAGGCTCCCACGTAGCCTCTTCAACTCCATGCCGATTCCATAGTACTTTCACTAATGGAATCCTTTTGTTTCTTAACTCTTTCTTTTCTTGAGCTAAGATAGGATCGGTTCTTCCTTATACGTCATATCGGGTCAGATTTCAATCTCAGATAGAGCAATCACATGTGACGGATCTGATCTGTATCTACGGAGCATCGAAACGTGAAATACATCGTATATCTTCACTAATTCAGAGGGTAACTTCAATCTATAAGCAACAGGCCCAATACGTTCGATGATTTCATACGGTCCGATAAATCTCGGACTCAGTTTTCCTTTCCGACCAAAACAAAGTATTTTCTTCCATGGAGATACTTTCAAGAATACCCGATCTCCGACTTGAAATTCTATATCTTTACGTTTCAAATTAGCATAAGACTTTTGACGATCGATGCGACTTTCAAACTATCTTTGATTATAGCCACTTTCATCAGGTCTTTTAATCAAATCAACCCTTGTATCTTGTTCTCCTTGAGCTCGATCCGGACAATGGCGTACGACACTTGCGGCCATATAGAGCTTCATAGGGTGCCATTTTGATACTTGATTGAAAACTGTTATTTTAAGCAAATTCAATCAAAGGTAAGTATTTTTCCCACGTACCTTCAAAGTCGAGAACGCAACATCTCAACATGTCCTCAAGTGTTTGAATGGTTCATTCAAACTGACCGTCTGTCTGCGGATGAAAGGCTGTGCTAAAGTGAAGTTTAATACCTAAAGCATCTTGTAGCTTCTTCCAAAACTGCGATGTGAACCTCGAATCTCTATCTGAAACAATGGAACTGGGCACACTATGCAATCTCACAATCTGTGATACATACAACTCAGCAAGTTTATCAAGTGAATAATGCATGCAATTGGCACAAAATGAGTGATTTGATCGATCTATCCACTATAACCCAAACTGCATCTTTCTTACTCGGTGTCGTAGGCAATCCGGATACAAAATCCATAGTGATTCTATCCCATTTCCATTCGGTATCATGATCATTTGAAGTAACCACGAAGGCACTTGATGCTCGCTTTTACTTGCGACAAACTAAGCACTTGAGACAAATTCAGATATATCCCATTTTATGCTAGGCCACCAATAGAACTATTTCAAATCATTATACATTTTCGTGCTACCCGGATGTATCGATAATCGACTATCATGAGCCTCGCTCAAAATCATCTAAATCAAGTCCACATTCTTCGGAACACATATTGGGCCTTTGAAATTCAAACAATCATTGGCATCAATTCGAAACTCTGACTCTACATCATTTTCACATTGAACTCGTCTAGCAACCAAGTCTTTGTCAATTCTTTGCGCATAACAAATTTGTTAAATGAACATTGGTCTTGCTTTTAACTCGGCTATGATCGAACCATCACCAGACATAACCATCTGTTCGTTCATCGCACGAAGAGCAAATAATGATTTTTGACTTAACGCATCTGCAACAACATTCGCTTTTCCCGGATGGTAGTCAATCACTAACTCATAGTCTTTCAACAATTCTAACCATCTGCGTTGTCTCAAGTTCAGATCTTTCTAAGTCATCAAATACTTTAGACTTTTATGATCCGAATAAACATGACATTTCTTGCCGAATAAATAATGATGCCAAATTTTTAATGCGAAAATAATGGCTGCTAATTCCAGATCGTGAGTCGGATAATTTCTTTCGTGCGGCTTCAATTGTCTCGAAGCGTAGGCTATAACTTTTCCTTCCTGCATCAAAATGCAACCCAACCCATTCAAAGAAGCATCACTAAAAATGATAAATTCTTTACCCGATTCAGGCTGAGTTTACACTGGAGCTTCGGTCAAAAGAGCTTTCAGCTGTTTGAAACTTTTCTGACACTTTTTTGACCACTCAAACTTGACATCTTTCTGTAGTAGCCTTGTCAAGGGTGTAGCTATCACAAAAAAACCTTTTACAAACCGTCTGTAATATCCCGCAAGGCCTAGAAAACTTCAAATTTCAAAAACATTCTTTGGTGGTTTCCAATCGAGTATAGCCGTTATTTTGTTTGGATCCACCCGAATACCTGATGTTGAAACAACATGACCCAAGAAACTGGCTTCATTCATCTAGAACTCACATTTACTAAACTTTGCATACAGCTGTTGATCTCGTAAAGTTTGTAGCACTAATCTCAAATGCTCGGCATGCTCGGTTTCATCTTTGGAGTAGATTAGTATATCATCAATAAACACTACTACAAATCGATCCAAAAACTGTCTAAAGACCCGATTCATTAGGTCTATAAAAATAGCAGGTGCATTAGTGAGTCCAAAAGGCATAATCAGAAACTCAAAATGTCCGTACCTCGTGCGGAATGCAGTCTTTGGCACATCTGTATCTCTGACTCGTAACTGATAATAACCCGATCTCAAATCTATTTTCGAAAATACCGAAGCCCCTTTCAACTGATCAAACAAATCATCAATCTGAGGTAATGGGTACTTATTCTTTATAGTTACCTTATTCGATTCTTAGATAATCAATACACATTCACATCGTTCCATCTTTCTTCTTCACAAAAAGAACTGGTGCACCCCAAGGAGAGAAACTCCCCTATCTGTTAACTCTTGCAATTGTGCTTTCAACTCTTTTAACTCAGTAGGTGTCATCCGATACAGAGATATCGAGATTGGAGTCGTTTCCAGTGCTAATTCAATACCAAACTCAATCTCTCGTACTGGTGGTAAACCTGGTAGTTCTTCAGGAAACACATCGGGTATTCACACACAAGCAGTGCAGATTTAATATGATTTTGGACATTTTATTATCCAAATTACATAGGCCAAATAAGCTTCGCACCCTTTTCTCACATACTTTCAAGGCTAACATCGAGGATATTATCAGAGAAAACTCACTTAAATCATCGGATCCAATTCGATGATCTCACCGATTCGACATCTCAAATCAATAAGCTTTCTTTTGCAATTCACCTTTGCATCATGTGAAGTTAACGGTCCATTCCCAAAATTATGTCGAACTCATGAAGGGCAACAACATTAAATCGGCTGGGAAGCAAGAATCCCGAATCATCAATGGGCAACCTCTACACACTTTATTAACAAATACACATCTACCCAAAGGGTTGGACACACGAATCACAAACTCAGTAGACTCAACTAGCAAGGTCTTACCGAATACTAGAGTTTCACACACATATGAATGAGTTGAACCAGGATCAATTAATGCAATCACAGTAGTATCATAAAGGGTAAAAGTACCGATAATGACATCGGGGGAGGAAGCATCCTCTCTGTCTCATGTAGCATAAGCTCTAGTTGGAGCTCTACCCTCTGATCGTATTGCGGTGTCCTTCGTCCCTCTCTGACTGCCACCTATATTGCCTGAATGTCTGAGTGGTCTACCCCGTGTTGGCACCTGCTCGGTCTAGTGTTCTGAGTTGCATTTTGCTTGGCTAACATCGGGCACTCTCGAATAAAATGATCCGACGATCCACATTTAAAGCAGGACCGATCATGAACTCTACAACTCCCAGGATGCCATTTCCCACAATGTTTACACTTAGCCTGGTTCTGCGGAACATTACCGACACTAGCTATCGATGTGGCTCGGGATCTCACTGGAGGTTGATCACGTATAGGCAAGTCTGAAGTGGCTTTATGTCGATTGGGGTCATCTCTGAACTTCTTATGCACAGAATGGAAAATTTTACTCGATGATCTTTTTCGAGTGTCTCTAGCTTCTACTTCAGCTTTTCTTTTCTCCTTTTCGAGCTCTTCGGCTTTACAAGCTCGCTCGACTAATGTCACAAACTCTTTGATTTCAAGAATGCCAACAAGTAACTTTATGTCTTCATTCAGGCCGTCTCCAAATCTTTTACACATAATGGGTTCGGTAGATATACACTCTCGAGCGTAACGGCTCAATCTGACAAACTTTCGCTCATATTCCGTCACAGTATTGCGACCCTGTTTTAATTCCAAAAATTCTTTCCGTTTCTGATCGATGAATCTCTGACTGATATATTTCTTACGGAACTCAATTTGGAAGAAGTCCCAAGTTACTTTTTCTTTCGAACTGCGGATTCCATTGTGTTCCACCAGTGATAGGCAGTGTCCCGAAGTAGAGATATAGCACACTTTAGGCATTCATCTAGAGTACAAGATAACTCATCGAGTACCCGAATAGTGTTATCAAGCCACATCTTGGCTCGTTCTGCGTAATCATCATCATTGGCCTTGAATTCCTCGGCCCCATATTTCTTGATTTTATCAACGGGGGGCCTGCTAAATCTCATTGGATCTATCATCGGGGGTGCTGAAGGTACCAGAGTTGGATTATTCAGGGGTGGAGGTTGTTGTACAGCCGGATTAGTCTGAATAAACTGGGTAAACCATTCGTTCATCATCTGATAGAAGGCTTGTTTAGCCTCTCCCTCATGGCTACCCGAAACTGGTCGAGAGTCTAATGGCGCTGATCCACGTGCGAGACCAGGCGCAACGCTCTCCACATCATCAGCAACGGCTCTATCAGATCGAAATCCATTTACTATATAAAATACAACTGAAATTGTCAGAAGTCACCACACTATCATATATACAATTCAAAGGCATGTATAGCTAGACTCTTATACATTACGGTAGTCCTAGAATCGACTAAACCATAGCTCTGATACCAATAAAATGTAACACCCTTAACCCGTATCCATCGCCGGATTAGGGTTACAGGCATTACCAATAGCCAAATCTTTTTCAATTTATTAATTCATATCCTAAACAGATAAAGCACATGGGCATAATAAATATATATAAATATACTTAATATACAAGTTAAAACATATTCAATGTAATCATCCACAAATACAAAATGATTAAACAATATACTTCTATCCTCATTATTAGCATATTTATCTATTTTATTCTATGATACCAACACCTAATTAATACCACTCCTTTGTATACTTTTCATGCAAACATGCCTCACGTACCATTTTGTTTTAAACCAAAACACACCGAACCTGGTAATTGGAACTACTAATAAGCATCATTACGATTACATGCATACATCACTTGACATTACACCTATGGACTAAGAGACAATACACTTCACATATATATCTATATACCTATATCTGAATATGCATAACCTTAGTTTTTAATGCATAACCCCAATATAACTTTGCATGTTATATGCATAGATCAAAGAACGAATGTACCAACTAAACTTCCATAATTCATGCAAAGTATACGTTACTTATTTGTACTACAATTGACCATACTTAAACATAGGTCTCAAAACCAACTTAACCTAAAAACACAAGCATATAAACCATGCCTTGACCGAACATTCATTACCAATTTTCCATAATTTATAACTACTTACACTTATCATTAACAATGAATCCAACAAGTTAACTTATACATATATATATAATCATTTCTATACAACTACAATTAACTTCCAAGCATTATAAACATACGTCTTATACCAAATTTTAAAATAGACTATTATATCAAACATATAAACAATGCTTAAACCAAAAGTAACAGCCTTATTTGTAAGGCCATATATATACATTTACAAAACCGAACATCATTCATTACTTATCAAAATACAGCCTATACATGCCTTTGATTCAAAAAGTATACAAAACATATATATACCAAAGAGAGTGATAATGTGGTCGACTTTCTTGATGATCCCCTGAGCCCGTAGTTGAATCAATGATCTATAAAATAGAAATACAAACACATACAGAGTAAGCTCACTAGCTTAGTAAGTTTTAAGCAAAAGATAATTCACTAATCAAGTACTTTAACACTTTTAATCAATAAATGTAGAACATTGTATATGTATATTTTGATATGCAATTGATACAAAACCGAATACTAGTGATGTATTAACTCAATTACTTATACATCACTACCATCAACTCGCAACTCATCAAAGCACAAAGTACGTATATTACATGTCGAGTACTAGCTCAAATTCACATAACACCATTCTTATCATAATATTTCAACTCAAATAACATTAATCACAACTTACCTTACTTCTGATGAATTCAATGGGACTTAACTTACATGAGTTTTTAACTCAATAGTTTCACTATGTTACACCTCAATCAATTATGGTTTCTTCATTTTAAAGTATCATCGGCATTAAGCCTGTTAGGCACGAAGCCCGAATATATCACCGGCACTAAGCCTGCTAGGCACGAAGCTCGAATATGTCACCAGCACAAGGCCTGCTAGGCACAAAGCCCGAATATGTCACCAGCACTAAGCCTACTAGGCATGAAGCCCGAATATGTCACCGGAACTAAGCCTGCTAGGCACGAAGCCTGAATATGTCATCGGCATTGAGCCTGCTAGGCACGAAGCCCGAATATGTCACCGGCACAAGGCCTGCTAGGCAATAAGCCCGAAATAATTCATAAACCAGTCCATCAAATTTCATTCCTTAACACTATCATCATTAACTAAACATATACCCAATTCGCATTCACATATCACAACTAATGTACAAATTCTTATCATATATACAAAAACACATCTAATCCATTTTAAAGCCTTTACATTCGGCTAACACATATATTCATACTCAAATTTATCAAATAATTTCATTGAACCTATTCATAAATAATTCTTTAACATACTTTAGCTTAAGGACTTACCTCGACTGTCGACGGACAACTTAGACCGACTATTCGAGAACTTTTGTCTTTCTCCGATCCAATTCCGTTTTTCTTTGCTCTTGATCTAATTGAGCTTGATGATGGCCGAATGTTTCAAGCCTTTAAACCCCTTTTTATTAGCTAACACACGGCAATGGAAGAAGAAAAACAACTAAAATCGCTTTTAATTTCATGCATTGTAACATATAATAATATTTTAATGATTTTTCATTTTAACCTTTATTTAATAATAAAAACAAAATATAATATAAGGTTAATCTTGTCATAAACCACCCACTAACTTACAAATGGGCTATTTACTCTTTTAATACCTCGCTTTAAAAAGCCATCTTCAAATAGGCACTTTTCACTATAGTTTGCTACTTTTACCTTTTACGCGATTAAGTCCTTTTTCTAAATTAAACACACAAATGATAAAATTTTTCTACGAGACTTTCACACACATTAATTCACATATAATAAACACAAAATATAATATTAAAATATTTCTCAGACTTGAATTTGTGGTCTTGAAACCATCGTTCTGATTAGGGTCAAATTCGGTCTGTTACACACTATGCATAAAACCTCGAAACATCACTTGTGGAATTCATAAAACTTTTCATCAATAAGATATAGGACATAACAATATTAGCCAATTTCTTTGGCTATACACAAAAAGAAGGCATAACCCTAATAACCAAGCTTTTAACTCACAATATGACATAACTCAAAATGATCAAACCCCTATACATGCCATATTCAAACTAAATCAACTTCGCAATACCAAAATAGTGGTTGATAGTGTGATCCGATCTCTGATGTTCTTCGATCCTCGAGCTAACTTGGCGATACTACAAGGAAGGAGAAAAAGAGAAAAGTAAGCATATAGCTTAGTAAGTTTGTATGAAATCTTAAATAGCAACATAATTACTCAAATTAAACTCATTCATCATGAAACAAGAATACATAAATCTCAAGTTCTTAAGTTTAATTACTCATACTTACTCTTACTCGTACTTACCCATCACATTAGGGTTACCTTAACTTGTATTTACTTGTGGTACCTATATCACTCATCACATAGTTTAGCGCTTAAACTACCATAAACAATAATTTGAAACTCTACCTTCCTCAACTTTAATGGAATTATCTATCATTCTTATATAACATATCTCATCATCAACTTTACGTACTCTGCTCTTATTCACTTTTTCATGCTTACTCTTTTGCTGTTGAAATACTTGGAATACCAAAGGATACTCAATCTCATCAAACATGTGTCTCGATGGCAATGCCATATCCCAAATATGGTCTTACATTGGATCACCTCTTTGTACTGATGCCATATCCCAGATATGGTCTTACACGGACTTCCTTAGCTTGATGTCGATGCCATTCCCCAAACATGGACTTACACAAGACCTTTATTATATGGTGTCGATGTCATGTGCTAGACATGAGCTTACACGAGACCTTTCATAAATGTTTCCTTTTGAAACTTACTGTTGCCATGTCTTGACAAGGTCTTACGTGGTATCATTGCCTTATGAACTTACCAATGCCAAGCCTTGGCATGGTCTTACATGGAATTCTTGCCTTATGAACTTACAAATGCCATGCCTTGTCATGGTCTTACATGGAATCCTTGCCTTATAGTAACTTGTCAATGCCATGTCTTGACATGGTCTTACATGATATCCTTGTATTATGAACTCAACAATTCCATGCCTTGGCATGGTCTTACATGTTTTACTTCACTCCTTAATGCTAATTCCATGTCCCAAACATGGTCTTACTTGAGCTTTCCTTGTCTCATGTTGTGACATAGGTATCCTCACTATTTCGAATCTTCAAATAGGTTTTTCATTTACTTGTTCTCATTGATTTCCTTATTAAACATTGATAATCAACTTCATTGAAATAATAAAATTATTGCAACATAGCAAGTAATATAATCATAATATCATATGTAGCAATGAATTATACAAACTTACCTTGGTACTCCAAAATAGATGTAGATGTGCAATTTAGTCTACAACTTTGTTCTTGCCTCGATTTTGGTCCAGGCTTCGTATTTCTTGATCTATAATAAAAATATAACTTGTTTAATACTTAATTGACTAAATTGACTCATAATTCATACTTTGGCTAAATTTACAATTTTACCCTAAAACTTTCTCAAAATTACACTTTTACCCTTAAGCTTGTAAATTGATTTTCATTCAACTTTCTTTCATTTCAAGCCTAGCCGAATCATATTCTCAACTATAGCAACTTTCAAATTTTACTATTTCACCCATATATGACCATTTTATAACTTTTACAATTTGGTCCTTTTATGGATTTTCCATGAAAAATCACCTAGAAAAAAATGTTTATCCTACCTTAAACTTACATATCCTTCCATAAAATATCAAAATACATGCATGTCACACACGGGTAAATTTTGGACATATAACCCTAGCTCAAAATATAGCTAGAAATAGCTAAATCGAGCTACGAGGATATCAAAAATACGAAGAACATTAAAAACGGGGCTAGGATGCACTTACTATCAAGGTTGGAAGATGAAGAAACCCTAGCTATGGTGCCCTTGAAATTTTTGGCTAGCATGGAGAAGATGAACACAAATTTTGACTTCTTTTCCCTTTTAATTCTTTAATTTACCAAATGACAAAAATGCCCTTAATGATTATTTCTTGAGATTTTTCATTCCTATGTCCATTTTTGTCAATCTCAACATATAATGGTCTAATTGCTAAGTAAGGACCTCTAATAATTTTTATAATTCTATTTCATACTTAAACCTTCTAGAATCTCATATTTTCTAATCCTTGCAATTTAGTCCTAATGGACAATTTGTTCACTAATTAATAAAATTCCTTCATGAAAATTTCACACAACCATGCAAATACCTCATAAGCCTTATAAAATCATTTAAACACATATTTCTTCTTCGAACTTGTGGTCCCGCACCACTATTTTGACTAAGCCCTAAGTCAGCTGTTACAATAGATACAAAAGTGACAAAAAAAAGTTAAATTTGAACCTGTGGTTTGTGAGTTTCCAAATGTGTTTTCTGAAGAACTGCCAGGATTACCTCCGATACGAGAAGTCGAGTTTGTCATTAAATTAGTACCGAGGACAACTCCTATCTCAATAGCTTCGTATAGAATGGCACTAACGGAATTAAAAGAGTTGAAATCTCAGTTGCAAGAGTTGACGGATAGAGGATTTGCACGACCAAGTTTCTCGCCCTGGCGTGCTCCTGTGTTGTTTTTGAAAAAGAAAGACAGAACTATGAGAATGTGCATTGACTATAGACAACTCAATAAGGTAACTATAAAGAATAAATATCCTTTGCCACATATTGATGATTTGTTTGATCAGCTGAGAGGAGCTATAGTGTTTTCTAAGATAGATTTGAGATCGAGCTATTATCAGTTACGAGTTAAAGAAGTAGATGTGTCAAAAACTGCTTTTAGAATGAGGTACGGACATTATGAATTCTTAGTTATGCCTTTTGGACTAATGAATGCTCCTGCAGTATTTATAGATTTGATGAACCGGATATTCAGACCGTATTTGGATCGATTTTTCGTTGCATTTATTAAAGATTTTTTGATTTATTCCAGTGATGAAATGTAACATGCTAAGCATTTGAGGATTGTGTTACAGACTCTATGTGAGAAGCAATTGCATGCAAAGTTTAGTAAATGTGAGTTCTGGTTGCGTGAGGTTAGTTTTCTAGGACATATAGTGTCAGATGCAGGAACACGAGTTGGTTCAAGCAAGATTTCAGTAATTTTAGATTGGAAACCTCCGAGAAATGTGTCTGGAGTCTGTAGTTTTCTAGGACTAGTGGGATATTATAGATGATTTGTGAAAGGCTTCTCGATGATTGTGACTCCGTTGACGAAATTGCTACAGAAAGATGTTAACTTTGAGTGGTCAAAAAAATGTCAGCAGAGTTTTAAACAGTTGAAAGCATTGTTGACTGAGGCACCAAGGTTAGCTCAACCTGCATCGGGTAAAGAATTCATAGTTTACAGTGATGAATCGTTGAATGGTTTGGGCTGTGTGTTGATGCAAGAAGGCAAAGTTATAGCCTATGCTTCGAGAAAGTTAAAATCGCATGAAAAGAACTATCCAACTCACGATCTTGAATTAGCAGCTATATTTTTTGCACTAAAAATTTGGCGTCATTGTTTATTTGGTGAGAAGTGTCACATTTATACAGATTACAAGAGCTTGAAATATCTGATGACTCAGAAAGAATTGAATTTGAGATAGTGGAGATGGTTAGAATTGCTAAAATATTATCATTTAGTAATTGATCATCATCTGGGGAAAGCAAATGTTGTTGCTAATGCGTTGAGCCTAAAGTCTTTATTTGCTTTACGAACAATGAGTACTCAGATAGGTCTGTGTGATGATGGTTCGATTTTGACTAAATTGAAAGTGAGACCAATGTTTATACGTCAAATTTGTGATGCTCAGAAAAGTGATGCTAAGTTGATGGCAAAATGAGGTCAGTGTGGTTTGAATGTCAATTCAGAATTTCAAGTTGATAATGATGATTGTTTGAGATTACGAGATCAGATTTGTATTTCGAGAAAATCAAAGTTAATTCAATTGATTTTGAACAAAGCTCATAATAGTAGTATGTCTATTCATCCGGGAAGTACGAAAATGTATAATGATCTAAAATAATTTTTGTAACAGCCCGACTTAGGGCCTAGTCAGAATAGTGGTGCGAGACCACAAATCTGTAGAAATATGTGTTTAAATGATTTTACAAGGCTTATGAGGTATTTTCATAATTATGTGAAAATTTTATGAAGGAATTTTATTAATTAGTGAATAAATTGTCCATTAGGACTAAATGGCAAAAATTAGGAAATATGAGATTCTAGAAGATTTAAGTATGAAATAGTATCATAAAAATTACTAGAGGTCCTTATTTAGTAATTAGGCCATTATTTGTTATGATGGACAAAAATGGACATGGGAAGGAAAAATCTCAAAAAAAGGCATTAAGGGCAATTTGGTCATTTGGTAAATTAGTGAATTAAAAAGGGAAAAACAAGTCAAAACCTTGTCCATCTTCTTCCTCTAAGTGCCAAAATTTCAAGGAGCCATAGCTAGGGTTTTGTTCAACTTCCAAGCTCAATAGTAAGTGCATCCTAACCCCGTTTTTAATGTTCTTCGTATTTTTGAAATCCTTGTAGCTCAGTTTAGCTATTTCTAGCTATATTTTGAGCTAGGGTTTATGTTTAAAAATTTACCCATGTATGACATGCATGTTTTTTAATGATTCATGGAAGATTATGAAAGTTTTATGTAGGATAAACATCTTTTTCTAAGTGAATTTCATGAAAAATGCATATAAGGACTAAATTGTGAAAGATATGAAAATGGTTATACATGAGTGAAATAGTAGAAATTGAAGGTTGCTATAGTTAAGAAAATGATTTAGCTAGGCTTAAAATACAAGGAAGTTGAATGAAAAATATTTTACGAGCCTAGAGGCAAAAGAGTAATTATGATAAAGTTTAGGGGCAAAATTGTAATTTTTATAAAGTATGAATTATGAGTCAATTTAGTCATTGTGAATATTAAACAAGTTAAATTGTCATTATAGATCAAAAAATGCGAAGCTCAGATCGAAATCAAGGCAAAAATAAAGTCGAGGACTAAATTGCATAATTTTACACTTTTTAAATTTCGAGGTAAGTTTGTATGAAATTAAGGTTACAATTGTTGCTATGATTAAAATTATTTATTATTTTTGTAAAATATATTTATTCTTTACATGAAATTATCGTTAATATTGTGATTATAAAGTGAAGGAGAATAAGTAAGCAAGTAAAAGTCCCGATCGAAGTCTTGGAATAGCGAGGATTCCTACGTCATAACATGAGCCAAGGAAAGCTCGTGTAAGACCGTGCCTGGGACATTTCATCAGCATTAAGGAATGTAGGTCTCGTGTAAGACCATGTCTGGGACATGGCATCGGCACCGAACGTTGATCCTGTATAAGACCATGTTTAAGACATGGCATCAACATCGAATAAGGAAGGTCTCATGTAAGACCATGTTTGGGACATGGCATTGACACCACATAAGGAAGATCTCATGCAAGACCATGTCCAAGACATGGCATCGAAACCATGTAGGTCCCGTATAAGACCATGTCTAGGACATGGCTTCGGCACCAAAGGAAGATTTCGTGGAAGACCATGTTTGGGACATGACATCGATATTAAGCTAAGGAATCCCATGCAAGGCCATATTTGGGATATGGCTTCGGAATATGAGGCAATCCCATGTAAGACCATATCTAGGATATGGCATTGGCATCAAGATATATGTTTGAAAAGGATGAGTATCCTTCGTTATTCTGGGAAATTCAACAGGCAAAAGAATTAAGTATGAGAAAGGTAATAGATGAGATGAGTAAGTAAAAATTACTGATGAGATAAGTTGTATGAGAATGATTAAAAGTCCATGTAAGCTAAAAGGATTAAGATTCAAATTTTGACCATGATAGTTTAAATACTAAACCATATAATGAGTGATACAAGTACTATGAGTAAATACAAGATAAGGTAACCCTAAGGTGATGGGTAAGTATGAGCAAGAGTAGGTAAGAGTAACTGAGTCTTATTATTTGAGTTTTATGTGTACTTATTTCATGATGAATGAGTTTATTTAAAGTAATTATATTGTTATTTAAGAATTCATGCAAGTTTACTAAGCTATAAGGTTACCCCTTTCTTTTCCCTTTTCCTTGTAGTTTCACCAAGCTAGTTCGTGACTCGAAGGACGTTGGAGCTCAGATCATACTATTGACCATTATTTTGGTATACCAAAGTTTATCATTTTGAGTATGGCATGTATAGGAGTTTGACCATTTTGAGTTATGTCATATTGAAGGAAAATGGTTAGTTGTCAAGTTTGTGCATTCTTTTGTATATGGCCATTAGAAATTTGTCGATATTTGCTAAGTTTATACCTTTAATGATGATGAGGTTATGCATTTAAGTTTATGAAATGAATGGAATAATTGAGTTTCTTGAGAATGTATAAGTGTGTTTATGTTTCTGGGTGGCAATTGGCTTGGAAAATAGCCTATAATTGTCCACACGGGAGACATACGGGCGTGCGTCTTGGCCGTGTTTGACTCATGGTCAACCCCATGGGCATGTAAATAGGCCATGTCTCCCCTGCATCAACCCACAAGAAAATGATTTGTCACATGGGCGTGTGCCCTGGCTGTGCGCTATCAAGGGTTTAATGACGTCATAAACAGAGAGCTCTATTGGTGGGAGACACAGGCATGTTTAGGCCGTGTGAAGGACACGAGTTATAGGTACGAGCATGTGCTCAGCTATGTGAAATAAGTTAGTGTCGACCACGGGTGTCAAACACGGGCATGTCTCAAGGGCACACGGGCGTGTCCCTTGGACCACACACGTGTGGCCCCTGTTTAGGCAAAAAGTTTTTAAGAGCTTTTAAGTTTCTGAATGAAGTTTGAATCCCTCCGAACGTACAATTAGGGCTCCGTAGGCCCATTATATATACGATATGATTTAAGAAGGAGAAGTTTTAGAATGGAATGAAATTTTATGTCTTGTGAATGTATGATTGAGTAAGGATAAGTATGGTAATGCCTCGTACCTGGTTCTAGCGTCGGCCTCGGGTAAGGGGTGTTTCATTTAATGGTATCAGAGCTGCAATTTAGTCGGTTCTAGGACTAATGTAGCAGCGTAAGCATGAGTCTAGCTATACATGCCATACCTATGAGTATTTATGTAATGATAGTGTGATGACTCCTAACGGCTTAAATTGTATTTTTGTTATTGTAAATGGATCCCGAAAGAGCTGAGGCTGATGATGTAGAAAGTAATGTGCCAGCTCCCGTTGAAAGGATAATGCCAAATGAAAATGATAATAGACCCACAACAGTAAGCCAGAGAGGAGAAGAAGAGGCTAGAGAAGCCTTTCTCCACATGATGAATGCTTGGTACACGGAGTTCGTTCGTACAAACTGAATGCGCCACCCCCTCCACCCCTGCCTATTCCTCAGCCTACCCTTGTAGCCCCTCAGGTAGTAGAAGTGGTAAGAAGCGAAAAACCTTTGGTTGATAGGATCCAGAAACATAGAGTAGAGGAATTCTGGGCTAGTAAAGATGATGATCTAGAAAGAGTAGAGTTTTGGCTGAAAAATACCATCAGGGTATTTAATGAATTGTCTTGCACACCCGATAAGTGTATGAAGTGTGTAGTTTCTCTTTTAAGAGATTTTGCATATTAGTGGTGGAATACCCTTATGTCAGTTGTACCAAGGGAAAGGGTCACATGAAAGTTTTTCTAAGAAGAATTCAGGAAGAAGTACATTAGTCAAAGGTTTATTGACCAAAAGTGAAAGGAATTCTAGGAACTAAAACAAGGTAAAATGTCAGTAACAGAGTATGAGCGTGAGTTTATAAGGCTCAGTAAATACACTTCATAGTGTGTATCCACTAAAGCCATCATGTGCAAGAGATTTGAAGATGGATTAAATGAAGACATTAAATTGTTTATTGTTGTCCTAGAGTTGAAAGAGTTTGTTGTGCTAGTGGATCGGGCTTGTAAAGCTGAGGAATTAGTAAAAGAGAAAAGAAAAGCTGAGATGGAGTCTCGTGACTCAAGGAAGAGACAGTGGAGTAAGTCATTCTAGTCTTCGTCCAAGAAGTCAAGAGATTTCTCTACCCGATCAGCTACTTCTGCCGGGTTTTCAAGTAGAGGCTAGGCTAAACAGTACTCCGGGAATAAGGCTCAGACCACTTCAGTCACTGGTGTTGGGAACGTTCGATCTAGTAGACCGAAATGCCCACAATGTGGTAGATGACATGCAGTGCACATGAGAATGCTTGTTTTAAGTGTGACTCCCGAGATCACTTTATTAGAGAATGCCCTAAAATGGGTGAGAAAGACAAAGTTCAGAGTGTAAGAGCAGGGAACACTAATAGAGGAAGACAACAAAGGAACCCGAGAAGTGGGGCAAGTAGTAAAGGTACACCCCAAGAGCAGGCTGCAAGGTCCGAGGGTAGAGCACTGCAAGGACTTACGCCATTCTTGCTCGCAAAAAAGCATCATCTCTCGATGTAATTACCAGTACATTTTCTCTTCATGACACTAATGTTGTCACCTTAATTGATCCGAGGTCTACCTATTCATTCATTTGCATGAAGTTAGCATCTAGCATGAGTATACTTGTTGGACCTACAGAGTTTTGTCTAACCCTCTAGGAAAAAGTGTTTTAGTAAGTGAAGTATGCAAATATTGCCCATTAATGATTAGAGGCCATTATTTTAAGGCAAACCTTATGCTATTACCATTCCATGAATTTGATATTATTCTTGGTATGGACTGGTTAACCACTCATGATATGACAGTAAATTGTACAAAGAAATATATTGAGTTGAGATGTGAAAATAGGGACACTCTTCGTGTTGAATCAGATGAACAAGACGGATCACCAGTAGTGATCTCTCACATGACGGCTCAGAGGTATGTAAGAGAAGGTATGAGGCATATCTTGCCTTTGTGATGAATGCCAAAGAAACTGAGCTAAAGATTGAATAGTACCGATAGTATGTGAGTACCCTGATGTCTTTCCTGAGGAATTACGAGGATTACCCCCAGTTAGAGAGGTCGAGTTTGACATTGAGTTAGCTCCCGGTACTGTACCGATATCGATTGCTCCTTACAGAATGCCTCCAACTTAGTTAAAGGAATTGAAGACGCAGTTGCAAGAATTGACAGCCAAAGGTTTTGATAGACCAAATTATTCTTCATGGGGTGCTCTAGTATTATTTGTGAAAAAGAAGGATGGCTCTATGAGATTATGCATAGATTACCGACAACTTAATAAGGTAATAGTGAAGAACAAGTACCCATTGCCAAGGATTGACGATTTGTTTGATCAATTGAAAGGAGCCACTGTGTTCTCCAAGATAGAATTGAGGTCGGGATACTACCAGTTGAGGGTAAAAGACTCAGATATGCCTAAGACTGCTTTTCAAACAAGGTATGGGCATTATGAATTTTTAGTCATGCCTTTCGGTTTAACAAATGCTCCTACGGTGTTTATGGATTTAATAAACTGTATCTTTCGGCCATATCTAGATAAGTTCGTAGTTGTTTTTATTGATGATATATTGGTATATTCTCGAGATGAGTCCGAGCATGCTGAGCACTTGAGGAACGTTCTACAGATTCTATGGGATAATCAGTTATATGCCAAGTTCAGTAAAAGTGAATTTTGGCTCAAAGAAGTCAGATTTCTGGGATACATTGTCTCTGGAGAGGGAGTTCTAGTAGACCCAAGTAAAATTTCAGCTATTGTTGATTGGAAACTGCCTAAAAATGTATCTGAGGTTAGAACTTTTCTGGGCCGAGTTTGCTACTATAAGCGATTTGTCAAGGGTTTTCCATGATAGTGACTCCAATGATGAAATTATTACTGAAAAATGTAAAGTTTGAATGGACAGAAAAATACCAACAGAGTTTTGAGAGATTAAAGGTAATGTTGACAGAGGCTCCGATTTTAGTACAACCTGAGTGAGGAAAGGAATTTGTGATCTAATGCAATGCATCTTTAAACGAATTAGGCTGTGTACTAATGCAAGAAGGCAAAGTGGTAGCTTATGCCTCTAGACAGCTAAAGCCACATGAGAAAAACTATCTGACACATGACTTAGAGTTGGCTGCCATAGTTTTCGCATTGAAGATTTGGAGACACCATTTGTATGGTGAAAAATGTCAAATATTCACTGATCACAAAAGTATAAAGTATTTGACAACTTAGAAGGAATTGAACTTAAGGCAACGAAGATGGTTGGAGCTGTTAAAAGATTATGAGTTAATTATTCATTATCACCCAGGAAAGGCGAATGTAGTTGCCGATGTTTTGAGTAGAAAGTCTCTGTTTTCTTTGAGAGCTATGAACACACAGATGACCTTGTCTAATGATGGTTCCATTCTAGCTGAGTTGAGGGCTAGACCAAAGTTTTTTCAAGAGATTTACGAAGCTTAGTGAGATGACAGTGAGCTACAAGCCGAAAGTGTTAGTAGGGTGTTGGACTAACTTTCTAATCAATTCTGATGGATGCTTAATGTTCAGAGATAGAGTTTGTGTATCGAGGAACAAGGAACTTATTCGTAAAGTTTTGCATGAGGCACATAGCAGATGTTTATCTATACATCCGGGTAGCACCAAGATGTATAATGACTTGAAGCAACGGTATTGGTGGCCGAGTATGAAGAAAGATATTTCAGAATTTGTGTCGAAATGCCTAAGTTGTTAGCAAGTGAAAGCTGAGCACCAAGTAACTTCAGGTTTGCTTCAACCTATAATGGTACCGAATGGAAATGGGACTAAGTTACCATGGATTTTGTAACGGGTTTACCGTTGACACCAAGTAAGAAAGATGCTATATGGGTTGTAGTCATAGACTTACGAAGTCAGCCCATTTTATACCTGTTTGAGTTGACTATTCACTTGACAAGTTGGCGAACTTGTATGTCACAGAGACTATAAGGCTTCATGGAGTACCGTTATCGATCATTTCGGATAGAGATCCGAGATTCACATCCAGATTCTAGAGAAAGTTGCAAGAGGCCTTAGGTACAAAGTTGAGTTTTAGTACGGCCTTTCACCCCTAAACCGACGGTTAGTCGAAGAGGTTAATACAAGTACATGAAGATATGCTTAGATGTTGTGTTCTTGAGTTCCAAGGCAGTTGGGAAAAATGTAAGAGTATGCCCAAAGATCAATCATGAGATGGTTGTAATAACATACTTGATTTACCATGTTTATTAATATAAAGCGTTGTCATTATTATTTCAATTTTTCCTTCTATGTGTACAAATAAACTGTTTTATAATAATGTCCTGATAATAATATGATTATTCTTAAAATATCCTTAGTCAAGTAATATTGTTGACTAGGACAACAATAATGCATTAAGACTAACATGTAGTTGATTGATGATAAAGAGTTGTCATTGATATGGAGTGTCAAAATCAATGCATGAATATGTGTGTTAGAGAAAAACATATTGGACTGACCCACTATGAGTATGTTTCTTGGATTATTATGTAATTGTCACAACATTACTCATAGTAATTAATATGTATATGATCCTTAGACTTGAGATAATCATTATCCCAACATCGTGAGTCGTATATTTTGATACAGTCAAACGTACATCGTAATTGGTTATTCTATAAAGGCTAATGTTGGATATACCCCAATCTATGTAGAGGGATATTGTTGATCAATATAGGATAAGTCCCTCCCACATAATGGGAGTAATATCTTAGGCCACTTAATTGAGTGAAACTAGAAATGCATGGCCATGCTCAAATAAGCTGACATGAGATGTCATACTAATTTGTATATCATAGTTTACTCAAGATATCAAGAAACATGGAATGGACTATACAAGTGTGACTATTCCATGACTTGTATCCATTCCAGAGATAAAGGACTTACGGATTAATGCATGAAAGGTTAATCACAAAAAGTTATGTCGAATCATGACTTTTTGTAACTTAGGTAGCAATGATGCATTGCTAGATGCCACTCATTGTTTGTGACATTAGAATCGTTCTAGTATTATTGCTAACGTTAGAAGAACCTACAGGGTCACACCCTATGGTTGAAATGAACGAAATGAAACATAGTTGGTATTGTGTTTGATTGTCACATGAATTAAATTAATTAATTAATTTAATTAGGCAATCAAATATTGAATATATTATATGTACAAGGATGTTGTACACTTAATGAGAATTAATATTTGAATTTGGTTCGTATATAAATGTAAATAAATATAGTTTACCGAAATCTATGTTATAATTATTGTAATTATAACTTTTTGGGTATAATTAATGTAATTATAATTTTAAGTTAAAACATTATTATATTTATTTAATTTTATATTTCATAAAAGAAATACCGATTATAAAAGGTAATAAGTGAAGAAAAGCCCTAAGAATTTGCTTGGAAAAGTCTAGCAGCCGTCAAGCAAATAAAACCTCTGAAAATAGTTTTTGGAGATTTCTGCCGTTCATAGTCAAACCGGGTGGATTACGTAGAGGCCGGCATCGTAAAGGTTGCGGCTTGGTTCGACAGTAGATCGGAACTCTTGTTGCCGAGGCGTCGTTGTCTACTTAGATTGAAATTTTGGTAACTTCAAAACCTTTATTTCACCCCGATTCGTTCCTAACACATGGATTCATGGTTTGGATCGTCGGGATTAATTTTATTTCGCTACGCCATGGGGGTGCCGGCGTTTCAATAGTGGTATCAGAGCCACTTGTGTGATACGGACTCGGGTTTAAATACTTGGGTGATGCAATTGTATGAGATGCATGCTTTAATTTTACTACGTTTTCGATTGTTTAAATCGTTTAAGCATAACCTGATAACTGTTCCTTTCGATAATTGATTAAATGTTAATCATGGTGTTGTGGCCTATTCAATTTTATATTTACTGTTAACTATTAACAAATCTGCAATATTGCGACGGTGGTATTTACAGTTTCCAGTAAGGTTAACTGGCTAGTGAAACAAGGGTTGTTCCGATATGAAACCTCAAGGATTAAAATCCTGAAAACACGATTCTATTGATAAAAGTTATCAAATCGTGAGGTTTCATTTGACTGGGGTATGCGGTTTGTACCGCGGGTGCTCCACCCCCGCACCCCTGGCTCCTACCGTGACGTCCCCTCTTATATTTTGGGGATGGGGATCTGAGGATGGCTCCGGCCACCTCAGACCCCATCTTCTTATTACAGTATGTTTTGTTAATAAAAGAAATTTATAAATTTGATGGGCCACAAAGGGTTGAAAGGATATTTTATAATTCACCTTAGCAAAATCATTGAATTATGTATGCTATTTTTGACATGCACGGTGTTTGAAATGCATAGTTATAGCCTGATGACCCATTTGATAAAAGGTTGTAATTTTATATATATAAATACGGGCTGCGTGTCGTGCCTTACTACTATTCTCTTGTATTTTTCTTCTCATCTTACTCCCTTGTATATAAAATGAGTTTCTACATATTGTAATTTGCAAGAGTTTCTATGGGCTAGATGAGAAAGAAGTTCGGACAACTATTGTGGATTGATAGTTTGTGAAACTGCTTACACCTTTAGGTTTGCTTTTGGTTCTCCTATTGGCTTGGGTTGAATCACCTTAGTTTATGAGCTATAACTATTGCATTTATTTATTGCTTTATTTATTCATGTATGGGATGCTATGGATGTCTAAAGCATGACAATTTTATATATTAAAATTTAATAGTAAACCCTATTAGTTGATGAGATCAATTAAAAGACTAAATGGACTAAAGTAGACCATAATTGGTGAGATGAAACATCCTTAATAACATCCCTCTATTAAAATATTAAGTCAATATGGCCTAACAATTTTGCCCTCGTTAAGGCCTCGATCAATACTATGTAGGTTATGCTAAAGCGAAGTACTAGTATTTATCTTGGTTAAATGCGAAGAATAAACAAGTGATATTCGCTGGTTAAAAATTTGTTAATGACTTAAGTAGGTTACTCTAATAGGATTAGAAATCTAGAGGCAATTAAATTGGATAAATCATAAGATGATTAGAACAATAGTTGTTCACCAAATATTAGGAGTTACATATGATGTAATTAGAAAAGGTTGCTTACCTAAATAACCATAGTCTTAAGAGTAAAGCCAAAGTGACTTAAAGGAGGTGAAATATGGATCCTTAACCTACTAGAAATACTTTGGAGAAAGTTTTCCGAAATTAATATATGAGGGTTATTAATTTTGAAATAAAATAGTGGGATCATCATTTAATAAAGTCTTTTAATGATTGATATAAACTTGGTAAATTTACTCACACGCATATTTAATTGTTGTAGATATATTATGGCTGCAAATACTAGCACACTCTCATTGCGATCGGTCCTTGAGAAGGACAAATTGAATGGTTTGAATTTTCTTGACTGGTTCCGTAACTTGAGGATTGTCCTCAAACAAGAACGAAAATTGTATGTCATTGAACAACCACTTCCTAATGAACCACCTGTTAATGCCTCGAGAACTGATAGAGATGCTTACAAGAAGTATCTCGATACATGGTAGATGTTGGATGTCTTATGCTTACCACTATGAATCCTGAGCTTCAGAAGCAACATGAGAACATGGTTGCTTATGATATGATCGAGCACCTGAAAGAACTTTATTAGGGGCAAGCACGGCAAGAGAGGTTCGATATCTCTAAAGCCCTATTCCAATGTAAGTTGGCTGAAGGAAGCCCAGTAGGACCTCATGTCCTTAAGATGATTGGCTTTATTGAAAGTCTGTCTAAGCTTGGTTTTCCATTGGGCCAAGAGTTGGCCACTGATGTTATTCTGCAAACGTTGCCGGTTAGCTATAGCCAGTTTGTCCTTATTTTCAATATGAATGAAATTGACAAAAATCTGCCACAGTTGCTCATTATCTTACGAACTGCTGAAGGTAACATGAAAAAGGTTAGACCCAAGCCCATACCGATGGTCCGTAATAACAAGGGCAAGGAAAGGCCAAATTTTCGACAAAGCCCAAGGGCAAAGGTAAGCCAAGCTGGCAAAGGAAAGGCGCAATGAAACCTAAAGGTGGAGTGTCTAAGGAAGGAAGCGCTTTCATTGTGGTGTATTTGGACATTGAGCGGAACTACCCTATCTAACTTGAGGAAGTTAAGAAGGCCAAAACAAGCGGAACATCTGCTTCAGGTATTTATGTTATTGATATTAATTTATCAACTACTACTTCTTGGGTATTAGATACTGGTTGTGGTTCTCATATTTGTACTTCTGTATAGGGACTACAAAGAAGTAGGACGTTGGCTAGAAGAGATGTGGACCTGCGAGTTGGAAATGGAGCAAAGGTTGCTGCATTAGCTGTGGGAACATATACTTTATCTTTACCTAGTGGACTTGATTTATTTTTAGAGGATTGTTATTTTGTGCCCAGTTTGACTAAAAACATTATTTCAGTTTCTTGTTTAGACAAAATTGGTTTTGAGATAATTATTAAGAACAATTGTTGTTCCTTTTATCTCAATAATGTTTTCTATGGTTCGGCACAATTGATTAATGGCCTCTATATTTTAGATCAAATGAATCCTATTTACAACATAAATACTAAAAGATCTAAAATAAATGACTCAAATCAAGCTTATCTTTGGCATTGTCGTTTGGGCCACATAAGTGAGAGACGCATATCCATACTCCATAAAGATGGTTTCTTAGATTCATTTGTTTCTGAACAATTTGAAGTATGTGAATCTTGCTTATTGAGAAAAATAACTAAATCTCCTGTTACTGGTAAAAGTGAACGAGTTAGTGATTTATTGGGCCTAATACATTCTGATGTGTGTGGACCAATAAATACATAGGCCAGAGGTGGATTTCAATACTTCATTACTTTCATGATGATTTGGTGAGATATGGGTATGTTTATCTCATGCGCCATAAGTCCGAGTCCCTTGAAAAGTTCAAGGAATTCAAAAATGAAGTACAAAATCAACTAGACAAAACTATCAAGTCACTTCAATTTGATCGAGGTGGAGAGTATTTGAGCCTAGAGTTTGATGATCTATTGAAGGAATGTGGGATTGTCTCACAACTTACTCCTCCTACTACTCCTCAATGGAATGGAGTTTCTGAGAGAAGAAATCGAACTCTATTAGACATGGTTCGATCCATGATGAGTCATGCTGATCTACCGACTTCCTTTTGGGAACATGCATTTGAGACAGCTACTTTCACACTAAATCGTGTTCCATCTAAATCGGTTCTAAAGACGCCATATGAGATGTGGACTGGGAAGCATCCCAGTATGTCTTTTATGAAAATTTGAGGTTATGAAGCTTATGTTAAACGTCAGACGTCTACTAAGCTTGAACCCAAATCTGAAAGGTGTATTTTTGTAGGGTATCCTAAAGAAACCAAAGGTTATTATTTCTTTAATCCCACTGAGAACAAAATGTTTGTTGCTCAGACTGGTGTCTTCCTAGAGAGAGAATTTATTTCTAGAAAAGGAAGTGGGAGAAAGATTGAACTTGAAAAAATTCAAGAATCACAAGATACCACTGAACCAGAGATAGAACAACAGCAAATTCCATAAGAAATTGAGGAACAAGTAACTGCTGTAGAAACACAACCACCGTGAAGATCTTTAAGAGAACACCATGCACCTGAGAGATATGGATTTCTCATTACAATGCATGGTGACGTTCTTCTTATAGATCAAAATGAGCCTAGGACTTATCAAGAAGCGGTGTGAGCCGGACTACGAGAAATGGCTTGAGGCCATGAGATGCGAGATGGATTACATGTATGAAAATCAAGTATGAACTTTGATTGACCCACCCGAAGGGGTTAAACCTATTGGGTGCAAGTGGGTTTTCAAAAAGAAAATCGACATGGATGGTAATGTACAAACATACAAGTGGCAATTTATCACTAAAGGTTTTCGCCAAATTCATGGTGTTGACTATGATGAAACCTTTTCTCCTCTAGCGATGTTTAAATCCATCTGGATCTTGCTCGCCATGGCTACATTTCATGATTATGAAATCTGGCAGATGGACGTCAAAATAGCTTTCCTTAATAGGAAACTTGAAGAGGATGTGTACATGACACAACCTGAAGGTTTTGTCAATCCAAAGGATGCTAGAAAGATTTGTAAGCTATAAAGATCCATTTATGGATTAAAGTAAGCGTCTCGAAGTTGGAATCTTCATTTTAACGATGCAATCAAAGAGTTTGGTTTTATCAAAAATGAAGATGAACCATGTGTTTACAAGAAAGTTAGTGGGAGCACTATCACATTCTTGGTACTATATGTGGATGACATACTTATCATGGGAAGTGACATACCTATCTTGTAGTATTTAAGACTTGGTTAGGAAGTTGTTTTTCTATGAAGGACTTGGGCGAAGCTACTTACATCGTAGGAGTCAAGATCTATAGAGATAGATCTATAAAATACTGAAAAGGTTTAGTATGGAAGAATCTAAAAGAGGATTCCCACCTATGAGACATGGTATTTCACTCTCGAAGGAAATGTCTCCTTCAACTCCATAAGAGAGAGAACCCATGGGTAAAATTCCATATGCTTCTGCTATTGGATCTATCATGTATGCCATGTTATGTACCCGTCCAAATGTCTCGTATGCCTTAAGTATGACGAGTAGGTACCAAGTAGATCCTGGTGAAGGTCACTGGACCACAGCCAAGAATATCCTTAAGTACTTAAGAAGAACCAAGGATACGTTCCTAATATATGGAGGTGAGGAAGAGTTAAGTGTAAAGGTTACCGATGCCGACTTCAAACTGACAAGGACGATTCTCGATCACAATCAGGATTTGTGTTTTGCCTTAATGGTGGTGCTATGAGCTGGAAGAGTTCAAAGCAAAGTACAGTAGCCAATTCTACAATAGAGGCCGAGTATATTGCAGCCAGTGAGGCAGCAAAAGAAGCGGTTTGGACCAAGAAGTTCACAACTGGACTAGGGGTTGTGCCTAGCATATCAAATGCTATAGAACTCCGATATGATAACAATGGAGCTATTGCATAAGCTAAAGAACCTAGATCTCACCAATGATCCAAACATATACTTAGGCGCTATCATCTTATTCGAGAGATTATCGATCGAGGAGATGTTGAGATATGCAGAGTACCTACAGATGATAACATTGCTAATCCTCTGACCAAGCCTCTGACATAGCAGAAGCATGTTCGTCACACTAAGTCGCTTGGTATTAGATATATGAGTGATTGGTCTTAGTGCTAGTGGGATATTGTGAGAGTATGTCCAAAAATCAATCATGAGATGGTTGCAAAAACATACTTGATTTACCATGTTTATTAATATAAAGCGTTGTCATTATTATTTCAGTTTTTCCTTCTGTGTGTACAAATAAACTATTTTATAATAATGTCCTGAGAATAATATGATTATTATTAAAATATCCTTAGTCAAGTATTATTGTTACTAGGACAACAATAATGCATTAAGACTAACATGTAGTTGATTGATGATAAAGAGTTTTCATTGATATGGAGTGTCAAAATCAATGCATGAATATGTGTGTTAGAGAACAACATATTGGACTGACCCGCTATGAGTATGTTTCTTAGATTATTATGTAATTGTAACAACATTACTCATAGTGATTACTATGTATATGATCCTTAGACTTGAGATAATCATATCCCAACATCGTGAGTTGCATATTTTGATACAGTCAAACGTACACCGTAATTGGTTGTTCTATAAATGCTGATGTTGGATATACCACAATCTATGTAGGGGGATATTGTTGATCAATATAGGATAAGTCCCTCCCACATAATGGGAGTAATATCTTAGGCCACATGATTGAGGGAGACTAGAAATGCATGGCCATGCTCAAATAAGTTGACATGAGATGTCATACTAATTTGTATATCATAGTCTACTCAAGATTTCAAGAAGCATGGAATGGGCTATACAAGTGTGACTATTCCATGACTTGTATCCATTCCATAGATAAAAGACTTAAGAATTAATTCATGAAAGGTTAATCACAAAAAGTTATGTCGAATCATGACTTCTTGTAACTTAGGTAGCAATGATGAATTGCTAGATGCCACTCATTGTTTGTGACATTAGAATCATTCTAGTATTACTGCTAACGTTACAAGAACCTACAGGGTCACACCCTATGGTTGAAATGAAGGAAATGAAACATAGTTGGTATTGTGTTTGATTGTCACATGAATTAAATTAATTAAAGAATTAATATAATTGGGCAATCACATATTGAATATATTATATGTACAAGGATGTTGTACACATAATGAGAATTAATATATGAATTTGGTTCAGTATATAAATTTAAATAAATATAGTTTATCGAAATCCATGTTATAATAATGTAATTATAACTTTTGGGTATAATTAATGTAATTATAATTTTCGGTTAAAACATTATTATATTTATTTAATTTTATAATTCATAAAAGAAATACTGATTATAAAAGGTAATAAGTGAAGAAAAGCTCTAAGAATTTGCTTGGAAAAGTCTAGCAGCCGTCAAGCAAATAAAACCTCTGAAAATAGTTTTTGGAGATTTCTGCTGTTCATAGTCAAACCGGGTGGATTATGTAGAGGCCGACATCGTAAAGGTTGCGGCTTGGTTCGACAATAGATCAGAGCTCTTGTTGCCGAGGCATCACTGTCTACTCAGATTGAAATTTCGGTAACTTTGAAATCTTTATGTCACCCCAATTCGTTCCCCCACATGGATTCATGGTTTGGATCGCCGGGATTAATTTTATTTTGCTGCGCCATGGGGGTGCCGGCGTTCCAACAAAAATACCTACCGTTGGTAGAATTCGCCTACAATAATAGTTTTCAGTCAAGCTTGAAAATGGCACCTTATGAGGCTTTGTATGGGCATTGATAAACCGTAAAAGTAACATATTTTAATCCCACATTTAGTATGCTTTTGGATGAATTTATCCTCGATTTATGTAAAAAGGTGCTCTTAATCCTTTCTTTTCATGTCTTATACTCAGGAGAACACCTAAGGATAAAAAGAACGTAAAACAGGCTTAATACGGACCAAATTGGGCCCACCCAAGAAGTTGACATGGCCTTGGCTTTATTCCACACGGTCGTGCCTTGCTATCCACCTAGAACACGGCCTGTCACCAATTTACACGGCCGTGTCTCGTCAACAAAAAGCCCAACACGGCCTATCCCCGATCTGCATGGCTATGCCCCAATTGACAGACCCTAAGCATGTCTTGACCCTCAACTTACACAGGCATGCCACGGCCGTGCCTAAATCAACAGAATAGAGACACGGGCTGAGCCTTAATTTACACGGGTGTACCTTAGCCGTGCCCCTGCCGCGGGAAAGAGCAATTTCACTTGGAATAGGATCTTGGAGCCCAAGAAACGCAATCTTAAGTCTACTCAAACACCTAGGATGAATTGTACTTAAATTATGAGTACTTAGGAGACAAGTAAAGCATCCCAAAAGTCTATAAAAACACACCAAGGCGGCTATTCAAGGGGTCGATCATTGAGCAGAGTTTTCTGCCAAGCCTTTCTCGTTTAGGGATTGTCTCGAAGATAGCCAATTCATCCATCTCGAAGAGTCGGAGTTCTACTCAAGACGGAGGATCTCCTCTTCAATTCCTTTAGGGGGTTTTAGGGAGTTCCTATGTTTTTTTTATCTTTTCTCTTGAGATGTTTTCTTGTTTAGTTATGAACTAAACCCCTTAGATACCTGAAGGGGATGAAACCTATGATAGATTTTGTTATTTAATTCTTTCGGTTTATATGATAAATACTTAGTTTGTTCTTAATTATGTGCTTAAATTTATCTGATGTGCTTAGGTGGAGGAGGAATAGACCCTGCCTAAGAGTAGATCTAGCATAATTAAGCGGAGCTAATCGGGCGCCTAGAGATAGGGTTACGAGATTTTGTCGGATTAGGGTGAAACCTAATATGGGAGTCCATTGATCGATTTACTGCTTCCTTAGGGGGTTATTATAAGAGAACAGGAGTTCCACTAATTAACCTAAGGTTAGATGTTATTCGCTTCGAGAGAAGGTTTAATATAGGTTAGGGAGTCTCATGGATCAAGCTAAGTAAAGAAATCATATGAATTGAAAAGGTAGATAATAAGTGAAGTCATAGGTGGATTCTTCCCGAAGGTATCGTCTTTATCAATTGAGTTTTCTTCAAAGTCTTTTCCCAAAGTTTTGTTCTTTTGTCTTTGCAATTAAGTTTAAGTATTTCATTTTTTTAGATTAATAAACCAATCACTCCATATTCTAGGCTAAATAATAGAAATAAAGTGAGTAGTAGTACTTTTAGGTTCCTTGGGTTCGATAAGATATTCTTGCCTGAGCTATACTCTTTGCTCGATAGGTGCGCTTTTCTCTATCATTGTCATGATCGGTCTGAGTTCGATCACTCTTTTATAAATATTAAAACTAGACTATTTTGCAGCGATCAAGTTTTTGGCGCCATTGCCGGGGACATCTAAAATATTACGAAAGCTCTATTTCTATTACTTTATTATATTTTTATTTTATTTTTTATTATTTTTATTTTTAGATAAAAATTTTATTTCTTATTATTATTACAATTTATTTTAATTTCTATTCTTTGATTATTTTTCTTTTATTTAATTTTGGCAGATAATTCTTGGAGATGGCACTAAATAGTTACCAGTGGTAAATCATGAGGACAACACCAACAAAAGCAGACAATGTCCTCAACCTCGACTTGGTCACTAGGTTATCTAACCAAATAGAGGTGATGAATAAAAAGATTAATAATTGGTATAGTCCCTCGCAGGTACACCCAGAAATACAATATGATTCAAATCTAGGAGGCGTGGCAAATCCTGAGTACCCACCCTACAGATATGGCATGGAAAATGAGCAAGCTCACTATACAGGTAACTATTTTAGATATCAAAATAATTTTTATAGTGACACTTATAATGCAGGTTGGAAGTACCATCCTAATTTCTCGTGGGATGATCAAAATAGCCAAAGACCGAAACTTCCTCCAGATTTTCAACAACCACCTCACCAACAAGAAGAGGAGTTGAACCTCGAGGAGATGCTAACAAAATTTATCGCGGCGACAGAAACTCATCTCCAAAAAACCGATACAACACTTGATAACTAAGAAATATCGATCAAAGAGATCAAGGACCAAGTCAGGGAAATCACTAAGTCGGTTGGACAACTCGAACAGCTGATGTCTGAAATACCACAAGGTCTCTTACCAAGCAACACTGAAACTAACCCAAGAGAGCAAAATCAAGCCATTTACGATAGTGAAGGGTTAGACGAACCAAACTCAAGGGAAAAACCTGTGGTAAGTGAAGGTAAGGTTGAGGTAAGCCAGGATTTACTAAACCCGGTAATTACAAAGTACCAAGCTCGTGCACCATACCCCAATGCGGCAAAGAAAGACCACACAGAGGAAGAATTCGGTAAGTCTCTTAGCCTTCCAAAGAAATTTCATATTAACTTGCCATTTTTTAAAGCTCTTTCGCAGATGCCAGATCATAGACCTCGTGCCAATAAAGAAGAATTACATGAGGAACACAGCTTTAAGGTCGTCAAACTAGAAGGGTGGAACACACACTTTAAAGTGGAACCGAACCACCACAATTGAAATCGGAAGGAAGCGAGACAGTGATAGGAACAAATCACTTCAAAATAGGGGATCGGTATTGTTGAATAAGGAAGACCCTCAAATCACCAATTCAGAACTCAAGGCAAACAAAGAAATCATTTTTGAGGTACTTAATGTCTTCCTATACGGCACAATCGAGGTAAGCAATCCTAAATTCAACACTTTTGAGGTAAACATTACTCGACTTAAAATTTATATCCATAACCGAGTTGATCGCATGAGGAAGGATTTCCACCTCCTCAAACCACCATGATTGTGTGTACAACAGGTAAGTCTAGCTCAAGACTTTAAACGAGTGCTTCTCGGGAGGCAACCCTAGTACTAACTGTACTAATTAGTTTGGTTTTATTTCTTTTCGTATTTAGGCATAGGTTTCCATACCCACACGGCCTTGCACACGGCCGTGGCCGTGACCGTGTGGACACCACGACTAGGCACATGAGCTTGAACCTTATCTCTATTTAATTATTTACTTTTATTCATATTTTTATTTTTATTTTTTCTTCCTTTATTATTTTCTCCTTTTTCTCAATGGCATTTAGATTTAGCTTAGGATACAATAAAACCAAGCCGGCTACTTCGAGGATTCAATTTCAAACAGTTCGAGATGCTTCCCCACGTTCACCTCCAATCTTATCCGGTTTCTTTTCATAGACTTCATCCAAAAATTCAGGAAGTGTTACTTTTCCCCTTCTTTTTTTGATTTGGCACATAAATTTCATTATCTATCTTTGTACATTGAGGGCAATGTACATCTTAAGTGTGGGGGGTAATAGTGCCTAAATTTTTGCATAATTCTCAAAACCCTAAAATTAGTCATGATCTTAAGTATTTTTCTCATATTATTAATTAGGATAAAATTTTTAATGATTTATAATTTTTATTGATATGTTTTAGAATAAGTCATAGTTAATTGTGCATTGATAATTAAATTTGAAGAATACTAGAGAATTGAGCATGATAAGTCTACTTTCTAAAAATTAAAATTGATAGGTTGTTGAACCTAATTTGAGTATCACCTTGAAGTTCAAAATTTATAAGGATTGATGTCAAAACACCCATAATTTTTGTGAGATTTTGAGCCTTATAGAGCATGTACCCTTTTTTGTGCTCACTTTAATTGATTATGAGTGTGTCAACTTTGAACTATTATTCTAGAACTTGCCTCGTTTATACATGTCGAGACTACATTAATGATTTGATACACTGAGATGATAAAGGCACCTAGGTTTTAACCCGTTCACTACGCTAAAAAGCCTACCCATACAAATTAACCCCTAGTGAACCCCATTGAATCCTAACAACCTTTTTATTGACTCACCTACTAATATCAACCCAAAATCCCTTTGTATTTGTTATCAACATTCCTTTGACTACCCCTTTATCGAGAACTGATTTGATCAATCGTCGAATTAGGCTATTTCAATCACCAAAGTTCCTTCTATTATGTTTATTTTAGTTTGTTCTTAAAAAAAGAAAAAAAGAAGACGAGAAATTTAAAGAGTATATTCAATATTAGTAGTATATAAAAGAGCTTAGAGCATTTAAACTCCAATCGTTGAAGAAAAAGCTCGTATTGAAGTATTATAAAAAATACTCCTTATTATAGAATAATTATCAAGAGTAATATTAGTAGTTTTCATTCGAAGTCAATATTCATATTTAAGTTCAGCATTTCTAGTTAGGCAATTTGTCAAGACAGTCTCGATTATAACCTCTAATTTAGTCTTTATCCACACCTTTTAACCCTAGCCCCGTTACAACCCTGATTAATGACCTTTTGATTTGTGTATCATCTCATATACAGTGGTGGAGATTTGGTTTTCAGGCAAGCCTATGGGATTAACTTTTCAGGTTTGACTTAGAGTGCTTATTTCTTGAACCTTAAACACTTCAAGTGATTTAAGTGAATCTTTAGTGAGGATGTCGGTCCTTGTCGGTTTTGAATCAAAGGTAATTATTTAGATAAGGGGAGACACCTTTGTTTTCATGCTACAAAATCATGACTTATCTCGTTTGAATCTTTTGAATTAAATTATCCATGTATAAATTATCTATGAATTATGATGAGGCATTATTAATAGGAATTATGAATTGTGGGAAGTTCGTTTTAATTGTAAGTTGAGAATTTTGCTTGAGGACAAGCAAAAGCTTAAGTGTGGGGGTATTTGATAAATCGTAAAAGTAACATCTTTTAATCCCACATTTAGTATGCTTTTAGATGAATTTATCCTCGATTTATGTAAAAAGGTTCTCTTAATCCTTTCTTTTCATGTCTTATACTCAGAAGAACACCTAAGGATAAAAAGAACATAAAACGGGCTTAATACGGACCAAATTGGGCCAACCCAAGAAGTCAACACGGCCTGGGCTTTATTCCACACGGTTGTGCCTTGCTATCCACCTAGAACACGGCCTGTCACCAATTTACACGGCTATGTCTCGTCGATAAAAAGCCCAACACGGCCTATCCTCGATCTGCATGGCTGTGCCCCAATTGACAGACCCGAAGCACGGCCTGACCCTCGACTTGCACAGGCATGCCACGGCCGTGCCAAAATCAATAGAATAGAGACACGGGCCGAGGCTCAATTTACATGGGCTTGCCTTAGCCGTGCCCCTACCACAGGAAAGAGCAATTTCACTCGAAATAGGATGCTTAGAGCCCAAGAAACACAATCCTAAGTCTAATCAAACACCTAGGACTAATTGTACCTGAATTATGAGTCCTTAGGAGACAAGTAAAGCATCCCAAAAGTCTATTAAAACACCTTAAGGTGGCTCTTCAAGGGGTCGATCATTGAGCAGAGTTTTCTGCCAAGCCTTTCTCGTTTAGGGATTGTCTCGAAGATAGCCAATTGATCCATCTCGAAGAGTCAGAGTTCTACTCAAGACGAAGGATCTCTATTTCAATTCCTTCAGGGGGTTTTAGGGATTTCCTATGTTTTGTTTTATCTTTTCTCTTGAGATATTTTCTTGTTTAGTTATGAACTAAACCCCTCAGATACCTGAAGGGGATGAAACCTATGATGGATTTTTTTATTTAATTCTTTCAGTTTATATGATAAATATTTAGTTTGTTCTTAATTATGTTGCTTAAATTTATCTGATGTGCTTAGGTGGAGGAGGAATAGACCCTGCCTAAGAGTAGATCTAGCATAATTAAGCGGAGTTGATCGGGCGCCTAGAGATAAGGTTACGAGATTTTGCCAGATTAGGGTGAAACCTAATATAGGAGTCCATTGATCAATTTACTGCTTCCTTAGGGGGTTATTATAAGAGAACGAGAGTTCCACTAATTAACCTAAGGTTAGATTTTATTCGCTTCGAGAGAAGGTTTAATATAGGTTAGGGAGTCTCACGGATCAAGCTAAGTAAAGAAATCATTTGAATTGAAAAGGTAGATAATAAGTGAAGTCATAGGTGTTTTCTTCCCGAAGGTATCTTCTTTATCAATTGAGTTTTCTTCAAAGTCTTTTCCCAAAGTTTCGTTCTTTTGTCTTTGCAATTAAGTTTAAGTATTTCATTTGTTTTAGATTAATAAACCAATCACTCCATATTTTAGGCTAAATAATAGAAAGAAAGTGAGTAGTAGTACTTTTAGGTTCCTTGGGTTTGATAAGATATTCTTGCCTGAGCTATATTACTGTTCGATAGGTGCGCTTGTCTCTATCATTGTCGCAGTCAGTCTACAGGTTCGATCACTCTTTTATAAATATTAAAACTAGACTATTTTGTAGCGATCAGGCATAAGTGTCAAATGGATTTATATTGGATTGAACTTAAGGAAAACCAGATTCATGGAGTGGACTTGGTTAAAGAAACCAAAGAAAAAGTAAAGGTGATTCGAGATTACTTAAAAGTTGCTTCTGATCAGACCCTTCGCATGTAATTACACTGACAGAAGTTGAGATACAGCCTGATATGACTTATGGTGAAGAACCGGTTAAGATTCTAGCCCAGGAAGTCAAGCAATTAAGGAATAAAAGTATAGCTCTTGTGAAAGTCTTATGGCAGAGGCATGGGGTAGAAGAGGCTACTTGGAGTGAAAGTCTTATGGCAGAGGCATGGGGTAGAAGAGGCTACTTGGGAGCCCGAGGAGGCTATAAAAAATTAGTATCCAAACCTTTTCACTAGTAATATTTTTGGGGACGAAAATACCTAAAGGGGGAGAATTATAATAGCCCGACTTAGGGCCTAGTCGGAATAGTGGTGCAAGACCACAAATCCGAAGTAGAAATATATTTTTAAATGATTTTACAAGGCTTATAAGGTATTTGCATAATTTGTGAAAATTTTATGAAGGAATTTTATTAATTAGTGAATAAATTGTCCATTAGGAATAAATGGAAAAAATTAGGAAATATGAGATTCTAGAATATTTAAGTATGAAATTGTATCATAAAAATTACTAGAGGTCCTTATTTAGTAATTAGGCCATTATTTGTTATGATGGACAAAACTGGACATGGGAAGGAAAAATCTCAAGAAAGGGCATTAAGGGCAATTTGGTCATTTAGTAAATTAATGAATTAAAAAGGGGAAAACAAGTCAAAACCTTGTCCTTCTTCTTCCTCTAAGTGTCAAAATTTTAAGGAGCCATAGCTAGGGTTTTGTTCAACTTCCAAGCTCAATAGTAAGTGCATCCTAACCCCGTTTTTAGTGTTCTTCGTATTTTTGAAATCCTCGTAGCTTGGTTTAGCTATTTCTAGCTATATTTTGAGCTAGGGTTTATGTTTAAAAATTTAACCATGTATGAAATGCATGTATTTTGATGATTTATGGAAGATTATGAAAATTTTATGTAGGATAAACATCTTTTTCTAAGTGATTTTCATGAAAATGCATGTAAGGACTAAATTGTGGAAGTTATGAAAATGGTCATACATGAATGAAGTAGTAGAAATTAAAGGTTGCTATAGTTAAAAAATTATTCGGGTAGGCTTAAAATACATGGAAGTTGAATGAAAATTATTTTACGAGCCTAGGGGCAAAAGAGTAATTATGAGAAAGTTTAGGGGCAAAATTATAATTTTGCAAAAACATATTTGGGACATGGCATTGACACCACATAAGGAAGGTCTCGTGTAAGACCATGTCTAGGACATGGCATCGACACCATATGAGGCAGGTCCCGTGTAAGACCATGTCTGGGTCATGGCTTTGGCACCAAAGGAAGATTTCGTGTAAGACCATGTCTGGGACATGGCATCGATATTAAGTTAAGAAATCTTGTGTAAGACCGTATCTAGGATATGACTTCAGAATATGAGGTGATCCCATGTAAGACCATATCTGGGATATGGCATTGGCATCAAGATATATGTTTGACAAGGTTGAGTATCCTCCGTTATTCCGGGAAATTCAACTGGAAAAAGAATTAAGTATGAGAAAGGTAATAGATGAGATGAGTAAGTAAAAATTGATGATGAGATAAGTTGTATGAGAATGATTAAAAGTCCATGTAAGCTAAAAGGATCAAGATTCAAATTTTGACCATGATAGTTTAAATACTAAACCATGTAATGAGTGATACAGGTACTATGAGTAAATACAAGATAAGGTAACCCTAAGGTGATGGGTAAGTATGAGCAAGAGTAAGTAAGAGTAAGTGAGTCTTAGTATGTGAGTTTTATGTGTACTTATTTCATGATGAATGAGTTTATTTAAAGCAATTATATTGTTATTTAAGATTTCATGC
Source organism: Gossypium rotundifolium (assembly GCA_025506655.1). Classification (NCBI taxonomy): domain Eukaryota; kingdom Viridiplantae; phylum Streptophyta; class Magnoliopsida; order Malvales; family Malvaceae; genus Gossypium; species Gossypium rotundifolium. The sequence goes on along the minus strand of CP106732.1, from coordinate 70,585,585 downwards.
AAGCTTACTAAGCTACAAGCTTACCCCTTTCTTTTCCCTTTTCCTTGTAGTTTCGCCAAGCTAGTTCGAGAATCGAAGGAATAGGAGCTCGGATCACACTATCGACCATTATTTTGGTATAGCAAAGTTTATCATTTTGAGTATGGCATGTATAGGAGTTTAACCAATTTGAGTTATGTCATATTGAAGGAAAATGGTGAGCTATCAAGTTTGTGCATTCTTTTCTATATGGCCTGTAACACCCCTAACCCGAATCTATCGCCGGAATAGGGATTAAGAGGCATTACCAAACAATCGAATCATTTCACATCCCATTTATGACACAAAGTCAATCATTATCATAGTACATCAAAACATAATCAAATAGTCCCTTATTGAGGCCTACAAGACCTTAAACACATGCTAGAGAGGGGTCGGGACTAAACCGAACACTCACGAAACTTTTAGAAATTTCAAACATTTGACAAATCTATTGAGGCCACATGCCCATGCCACCAGGCCGTGTGCCTCACACTGTCACCAGACACCCTCATGTGTCTAGGCCGTGCTGAAACAGAGCAAGCATTCTAACTTCTCCACATAGCCACCAGGCATGCCCATGAGCCATGGTCGTGTGCTCTTAAGCTAGCTACTGACTTATGCCCATGGCTAGTTAACACGCCCGTGTCAAGGCCGTATACTATTAGGCTAGATCCTATCATTCTCCCACAGCCATTATGCATGCCCGTGTGCCATAAACGTGCTGGCAAAACATGCCATATGAAAGGCCAATTTGCCACCCACACAAGGGTCAAACCTACAAGCACATTTAAGCATAATTCCACACACAATTTAGCAACCAATTTCATGTCAAGTGATCAACATATCATCTCATACAATCTCATTTCTATTCAAGTCGCCTTATAAACTAAAATTCACCACTTTAACACATTCAATATCAAACATGATTCATCCCTAAATTCATTATATCATACTAGCATTATGTGATCACAAAGTTTACCATTCATAAATTATTCTCTTTAACCACAAGCCATACCAAAATATGCATCATTTATCAAGCTATTCATGCTTAAATCCAACGTATATCTAGCCACATCACATGGCAATTTACACATCTCATATATGTTTCAAAATAACTAGCATATACATGCCATATTTCAACTATGTACATCTTTGCAAAAGTACCCAAAATAGATTTCCAATAGTGTGATTGAGATGCTGACGATCCCCAGATCTGAGCTAGCTTTATTGAGACTACAAAGCAGAGAAACAAATCACACAGTAAGCTTTCTAAAAGCTTAGTAAGTTCGAAGTACAATATAATTATCTCATCAAATCAAACCAATGTCTAATAAACCATCACATAGATCAATTCTCTCATATTCATACCATATCCTCCATAGCTAAAATACTCATTAATCCATTCATAGCTTTATCTATAAACTCATCAACCACAAAGGTTCAATACATACCTTAGCTAATACATAGTTATTCAACTTCCAAGCTATTCAATGCTCGATATTATATGTTGATCATTCTCTGATATTCATTTAATTTAATCACACACTCAGTGCCATAAACATGATCAAAGTACATTCGTCCTTGCACACTTAGTGCCTATTCTTTTAACCGACTTATCTCGATATCACACACACAATGCCAAATCAATAAGCCGAAACTTTCATAACATCGCACACATAGTTCTATTCATCTCTATTTCGATATCAATTTTGCACACTTAGTGCCATATAATTTAATTTTGCACATAGCATCTCAAATATCATAGTCGTACACATATTCATTCCATAATATTAAAACATATCTTAATAACATGTATTATATCCGAACTTACCTCAGACGTTGAACTATCAAAACGGTCGATTAATCGAGCACTTTATCTTTGCCTCGATCTCGATCTGAACTTCTCCTCTCTTGGTCTATACACATTTAAATTCAATCCTTTCAATCACCAATTCATTCAATTTAGTCCACATACACATATTTAGGGCATTTTACAAAATAGCCCTCACATTTTCACATTTTGACACTTTAGTCCTCTATTCATAAAATCATCAAATACACATAATTTCAAAACACATAGGCTAGCCAAATTCTTCCCATGCTAATACAAGCTCATACATTTCATTTATTTCACAAATTAACCCTTCAATTTCTCATTTTCTCAATTAAGTCCAAAATATTCAATTTCACTAAAAATCCCAATACAAACTATGTTATTCCAACACCAAGTTTCCATATTTCACTATCAACTAACACATAGCTCAAGTTTTCATCAATTACTCATCACAAAAACATCATCAATTCACAAAATTAAAGCATGGGTTAGCTAGAACATGAAGCAACGATTACGAAAATGTAGAAATCATAAAAAACCGAGCTCAAAACATACCTCAATCAAAAGTAATAATGGCCGAATGCTTCAAGCCCTATTTCTTTCTTTTTCTTCTCCACATTAGGCTAAGAAAATATTATAATGGTCATCTTTAATGTTTTTTATTATTATTATCTTATTTAACATTTTACTCATTTTCTCTTTTATTAAACATATAAAACAAATATATATTAAGGCTAATTTGTCATTTAGCAATCCACTATCTTTAATAATGGCTTAATTGTCTCTTAAGGCCATCCTATTATGAAGACAACAACACTTAGGTACTTATAAATCAGCACATAGCTTTTACTCTTTATGCGATTAAGTCTTTCTCTTAATTCGACAAACAATCGATCAAATTGTCACGTAGAATTTTCACACAGACTATGTCACATATAATCAACACTAAATATAGCATTAAAATATTATTTCAACCTCAGATTTGTGGCCTCAAAACCACTATTCTGACTAGGGTTTAAAATGGGTTGTTATATGGCAATTAGAAATTGGTCGATATTTGCTAAGTTTATACCTTTAATCATGATGAGTTTATGCATTTAATTTTATTAAATGAATGGAATAATTGAGTTCCTTGAGAATGTATAAGTGTGTTTATGTTTCAGGGTGGCAATTGGCTTACAAAATAGCCTATAATTGTCCACACGGGGAGACACACGCGTGTGTATCTTGGCCGTGTGTGACACATGGTCAGCCCCATGGGTGTGTAAATAGGCCGTGTGTCCCCTGCATCAACCCACGAGAAAATGATTCGTCACACGAGCCATCACACGGGCGTATGCCCTGGCCGTGTGCTATTAAGGGTTTAATGACGTCATAAACAGAGAGCTCTACGGGTAGGAGATACGGGCGTGTCTAGGTCGTATGAAGGACATGGGTTATAGGCACGGGCATGTGCTTAGCCATGTGAAATAAGTTAGTGTCGACCACGGGTGTCGAACAGGGGCGTGTCCCTTGGACCACACGTGTGTGTGGCCCCTATTTAGGAAAAAAGTTTTTAAGAGCTTTTAAGTTCCGGATGAATTTTGAATCCCTCCAAATGTACAATTAGGGCCCGTAGTCCCATTATATATACAATATGATTAAAGAAGAAAATGTTTTAAAATGGAACGAAATTTTATGTCTCGTGAATGTATGATTAAGTAAGGATAAGTATGGTAGTGCCTCGTATCTAGTTTCGACGTCGGACTCATGTAAGGGGTGTTACAATTTTATTGGTGGCATAGTATGAAAAGGGATATCTCAATGTTTGGCTCAAGATGATTGGTTTGTCACCAAATCAAAGCTGAACATCATGTTCCATCAGGTTTGTTACAATCGATAATGATTCCTGAGTGGAAATGGGAGAGAATCACGATGGGCTTTGCATCGGGATTACCTTTATCTTCGAGAAAGAAAGATGCAATCTGGGTGATGGTTGATAGATTTTGTTCCGGTGAGAATAGATTATTCACTTGACAAGTTAGCCGAATTATATATTTTTGAGATTGTGAGACTACATGGGCACCGTTATCCATTGTGTCTGACAGAGATCCGAGGTTTACCTCACGAATTTGGAAGAAATTGTATGAGGCTTTAGGTATGAAGCTGCATTTCAGTACTGCATTTCATTCTTAAAGTGATGGTCAATCTGAGTAGATTATTTAGATTCTTGAGGATATGTTGAGATGTTGTATTTTTGAGTTTGAAAGTATATGGGAAAAACATTTACCGTTAATTGAATTTGCATACAATAATAGTTTTCAACCAAGCATTAAAATAGCACCATATAAGGCTCTTTATGGTCGTAGATGCAGAACTCCATTATATTGGACTGAGCTTAGTGAGAATAAGATTCACGGGGTTGATTTAATCAAAGAGACTGAGAAGAAAGTGAAAGTGATTCGTGACAGTCTGAAAGCCGTGTCAGATCGTCAGAAATCTTATACAGATTTGAAACAGAAAGATATTGAATTTAAGATTGGTGATAAAGTTTTTCTGAAAGTGTCTTCGTGGAAGGAAATACTTTGTTTCGGCAGAAAAGGCAAATTGAGTCCGAGGTTCATCGGACAGGATGAAATTGTTGAACGTATCGGGCCGGTTGCTTATAGATTGTCATTTCCACCTGAACTAGAGAATATTTATAATATATTTCACGTATTGATGCTTAGACGATACAGATCTAATCTATTACATATGATTGCCCCTACTGAGGTTGAGATTTAGTCTGATCTATCGTATAATGAAGAACTGATTCGAATTCTGGCACGTGAGATCAAAGAGTTGAGAAATAAGAAAATTTCTTTAGTGAAAGTGTTGTGGCACAAACATAGAGTTGAAGAGGCTACATGGGAGCCTGAAGATTATATGAGACAGCAATATCCGAATTTATTCACTGGTAAGACTTTTGGGGATGAAAATCCCTAAGGGGGAGAGTTATAACAGCCTGGTTTAGACCCTAGTTGGAATAGTGGTTTCGAGACCACAAATCCGTGGTAAAAAAAAATTTAATATTATTTTTCATGTTTACAATGTGTGATTAAGCATGTGTGAAAATTCTGTGTGAAAATTTTATCGATTGTGTGCTTAATTTTCAAAAAAAAAAAACTTAATCGCATAAAGTGCAAAAGTTGTGTGCTGGTTGTTAAAGTGCTTAATTGTCATGGTTTCTTAAATGGAAGGTCCTTATGTTGTTATTAAGCCATTAATAGATTGGATGGACAAAAATGGGTTTAAGTTAGAGGATCTTTAAATGAAATCAATAAGCTTAATTTGGTAATTTATGAAATAAATGTAAATTAAATTAAACAAAGCCAAAATATGCTTATTCATCTTTATTTCACTGAAATATCAAGGAAGAAAAAGGGTTTTGTGTAACACCCCAAATCCGGTCTAACCGCTACGACCGAATCTGGCGTGTCACTGGGAAGAAAAATGTTTTTCAAACTATTTTGTCGACTTGATTTGAAAGGAAAACTTTTGGTGTAGTTAAGAAAATTGCGGTTGAACAGGGTGAATTGTTAAAACATTTTGAAACTTGATTTAGTGTGATAGAATCTCCTTGTTGATTATTATTCATTCGGCATATATCTTTAGAAAAACTAAAAAAAATTATCTTAAGTTTATAAAAATGTTCATATCATAAATTACTTGGCATGCCTTTTTCGTTTAAAAATAATTTAAGGAAAAAGAAAGAGGGAAAAAAATAACAAATCCCAAAGTGAAGTTTAAGTGGCCATATTACAAGAACCGAAATCCAAAACTTAAAGTATAGAAAACTAAGTCCAATATAAATGATGAAATTGTATGTTGAGCATGGCCACCACGAGTCCACCTCGGCTTCGGATCCACGATCTAAGCATTATCTGCTAAATGTAATGGAAGGGGTGAGTCATCGAGACTCAGTGTGTAATTCCCCATCCCAAAAGACGTTAAACTCATACACAGATTCATATGGTATTATGCAAGTCATGCAACCTATCCAACCTAAATATCCATCTGAGACTCCCAAATCTACCCCTTGTGGCACCTAGGCACTGGTGGTACCTAACCACTGGTAACCGAAGTTACAAATATTCATGTGTGGGGCCAACCCACTTGTGGTACCTAACCACTGGTGACGATCCCTTAATTCGATATGTGGGACCAACCCATTGTGGTACCTAACAACTGGGACAAGCCACAAAATGAGCACATGTGGTACCTAACCACTGGTGGTTCCAAACCACTAAGACTTGGTCACAAAATCATGATATGTGGGGCCAACCCACGTGTGGTACCCAACCACTGGTGACAGTCTGATAAATCATGCCTTCCCCCTCCTCTCATCATACCTATATTTCATGTATATGTTTCTCCCTACAATATGATCATGCTTAATACATAAAAACAAATATAACATAGCACACACAGTTTCCACATAGATAAAACACGTTATTCACTATATTTGACTTACCCGGAGTCCTTGCTTATAAGGGTAACATAATGTTTCCCACTGTTAATTAGGGTTTCAACAAACACAACATTTAACATAACAACATATGAAATGCGTAAGAGTTACATACCTGTTTCTCGTACTATCGTACTCTAAACTTTAACACTATCACCACTCGAGACTACTACTACCAGCCTATGATCTTGCTCTGATGCCGACCCACAACCCGGTGGCCAATCTCGCACTCCAGATACTACTCACTTCTTGTACTTAGGGGCTGGGTTTATAGATCCAACCCTTCCTGTCGTTTGGCTGGCATTCGAGTCCATGAACACACCCTGGTCACTAAATCACATTAAAGTAGTGAGAACAAACTAAAAGAAATCGGTGTTCATGGCCACGGCCCTTACCTAGATCGACAAATCCCGGGGCCTTGAACTTGGCTAAAACGATGATTGGATCCCTTTAGTCTTCTTCTAGTTTTGGCACAAGTAGTCACGACAGAGGAGATTTGGCTTCTAAGAATAACGAGTGAAAATCAATGAGATATTGAGAAAATGATGAAGATGAGAAAGAGATAGCAACGAAGAAAACAACGGTGACTTACCAATCCTAAGATGATGATTCGGCAAGAGTTGGCACAGGAGTGAATCCAAAATAGAAGCCAAAAATGGACATAAGATCTTTAATTGTATGGTTAAGGGTTTCGGTTCTTAGAGAGGTGGAGAAAACACTACTAAAATGTGGCTAAAAGGTTCGGCTATGGGAGAAGAAAGTATGGGCAAAGAGGGTTCAGCTTTTAGGAAAATATTAAAGAGGATATGAGAGCTAGGGAGTTGCGGCAAAGAAAGGGAGAGAGAGCTCACAAGAGAAAGGAAATTTCGGCTTGACTAGATGCAAAAGATGATCACTTGTGCCTACTAATTTCAGCATATCAAAAAAATTTCACCCCTCTCCAGAGTTTGATTTTCGGCCAGCTCTGCCATCACCTGATAGCTCTTATCCCTCTTGTTATCTTAATCCATATCCTTCCTTCAAGAGAGGCCTTCTTGGCACCAACTCCTCCCTTTATATTATTAACAAAATACAAGAATTAAAACTCCTATTTTCAAGCCATTGTGTCTTCCTCCCTTCCCCCCTTGGAGTGCCGAATTTTAGCCCAAAAGCTTAGGCCCCAAGCAGCCAACACTTGGCCCAAATCCTTTCCCTTAGTGATGCCGCCCACTTTCTCCCTTGCGGCACCACCTAATTTTGGGCCACAAGCCCACCTTGCAAATTAAACATAGATACCCATTTTAATTATGTCCTATAGCTCTTCGTTAGAAAATTACCCAGGTCTCAGCCCAAACCTGAGCCCAATTTGCACCTCTAAATCTCAAGCTAACACCTACACACAGAATGCACTGAACCATTTAATTAGGATGTTACAGTTCTACCCCCCTTAAGATAAATTTTAGCCTTAAAATTTACCTGATCAAAAGAGTTGAGGGTATTGCTGCCGCATAACATCCTTTGGCTCCTACATCGCTTCTTCTGATCCATGGCTCCGCCACAATACCTTCACCAAAAGGACTGATTTCCTACGCAATACTTTGACATCTCGATCCAGGATCTGCACTGGTTCCTCCTCAAAAGATAAGTCTGGGCTTACCTCAATTTCTTCCACCGGCACAATATGAGACGGATCTAAGCGATAGCGTCTATGCATGAAAACATGAAACACATTATGGATTTGATTCAACTCTGGTGGCAACTCGAGCTGATAAGCTACTGGTCCCACTCGCTTCAACACCTGATAAGGCCCGATAAAACTAGGGCTCAGCTTGCCTTTCCAACCAAATCTCAGCACTTTCTTCCACGGTGATACCTTCAAGAAAACTCTGTCACCTTCTGCATATTCTATATCCTTCCGCTTGAGATCGGAATAGGACTTTTGCCTGTCCGAAGCTTCTTTCAAACGAGCTTGAATTAGCCTAACCTTCTTTTTTGTTTCACCCACCAACTCTGGACCCAACAACTGCCGTTCTCCCAACTCCGTCCAACACGTAGGGGTACGACACTTGACCATATAATGCTTTATATGGTGCCATCTGTATACTTGCCTGGTAACTATTGTTGTATGCGAACTCTGCCAACAGCAGAAATTCTTCCCAACTACCTCTGAAATCCAAGATACAACCCCTTAGCATATCCTCCAAGATCTGAATTACCCTCTCCGACTGTCCATCTGACTGGGGATGAAATGCCGTACTGAAATCTAACTTTGTTCCCAAGGCCTAGTGCAATGCCTTCCAAAACCTCGACGTGAACGTAGGGTCCCTGTTTGAGATAATCGACACTGGCACCCCATGCAACATCACAATTTCCGTCACATATAATTTAGCCAACCGCTGGAGAGAGTAATCAACTCGAACCGATAAAAAATATGCCGACTTTGTTAAACGGTCAACGATCACTCAAACCGAATCTTTCTTAGTAGGCGTGAGGGGTAGCCCACTAACAAAATCCATCGTGATCCTTTCCTATTTCCACTGCGGAATCTTTATCGATTACAACAATCCTGAGGGTAACTGATGTTTAGCTTTGACCTGTTGACACGTCAAACACTTACCCACAAATTCAATTACTTCTCGCTTAAGGCCCGGCCACAGAACTGCTCCCGTAAATCCCGGTACATCTTACTACCTCCAAGATGCATAGCGTACGGACTTCTATGAGCCTCCTGAAGAATCTTCTGCCTTAACTCCACATCTTTAGGCATGCAAACTTTCCCCTGAAAGCACAACACTCCATCATTGCTCAAGCTATACCTCTCCAATCCACCACTCTGTACTTGCAAGCATTGAGCTTTTAAGACTTCATCTACCAGTCGTTTTTCCTTAACCTGGTTTACCCATGTCGGCTTCACTTGTAGTTTAAGCTATGAGACTTAGTCATCATCTGATGAGGTGGGCAAACATGGCTCTTAGATCTGCCACCACCTTACGGCTCAAGGTGTCAGCTACCACATTAGCCTTTCCTGGATGGTACTCAATCGAGCAGTCATAATCCTTCAGTAGATCGATCCACCTCCTCTGCCTTAAATTCAACTCCTTTGGGTAAGGAGGTACTTCAAACTCTTGTGATCTGTGTACACGATAGACGTCTCTCCATACAAGTAATGTCTCCAAAATTTTAGGGCGAAAACCACTGCAGCCAACTCCAAATCATGCGTCAAGTAATTCACCTCGTGAGGTCTCAATTGTCGAGAAGCATATGCTACTACCTTCCTTTCTTGCATCAGTACACATCCTAACCCTGTGTGCGACACATCACAATAAACCGTAAACTCCTTCCCTGCTTCAGGTTGAATCAGTATAGGAGTTTCCGTCAAAATCCTTTTTAACTTCCCAAAACTTTCTTGTTGCTTGTCTGACCACAAAAATGGAACCCCTTTCCTTAGCAACTTGGTTAACGTGCTGCAATCAAAGAAAATCCTTCCACAAGCCTCTTGTAATACCCTGCTAAACCCAGAAAACTCCGAATCTCTACCACAGACTTTGGTGGTTTCCAATCCAACACAACTTCAGTCTTTCAAGGGTCCACCCTAATCCCCTCAGCCGACACCACATGACCCAAAAAGGTAACTTCTCTCAACCAGAACTCACACTTACTAAACTTAGCAAACAACTGCTTCTCCCTCAGAATTTGCAACACCATACGAAGATGCGCATCATGCTCCTCCTCAGACTTGGAATAAACCAGAATATCGTCGATAAACACCACAATGAACCAATCAAGATATGGATGAAACACCCGGTTTATCATATCCATAAACACTACTGGGGCGTTAGTCAACCCAAACGGCATCACCAAAAATTCATAGTGACCGTAATGAGTACGAAAAGCTATTTTATAGATATCCACCTCCCTGACCTTAAGCTGATGATACCCCGACCTCAAATCTATCTTGGCAAAGACCGAGGCTCTCTTAAGTTGGTCAAACAAGTCATCTATCCTCAGTAACAGATACTTGTTCTTAATTGTTAACTTATTCAATAGACAGTAATCAATGCAGATTCGCATTGATCCGTCCTTGTTCTTAACAAAAAGCATCGGCACTCCCCAAGGCGATACACTTGGTCAGATAAAAGCCCGATCCAACAACTCTTGAATCTGCACTTTCAACTCTACCAACTCCTTTGGCGCCATTCTATATGGGGAAATAGACACTGGCGCTGTTCCTGGTAGAAGGTCTATACCAAACTCCACTTTGCGATCCGGAGGCAAACCCGGAAGCTCTTCCGGAAAGACATTGGTAAATTCTTTCACTGTTTGGACATTCTCCAAAGCTGATTCCTTAACTTCCAAGGCACAAACATAAGCCACAAATGCCTCACATCCCTTCCTCGCCATCTTCTCAGCCTTCAAAGTAGATACCGCTCTAGATAGGTAGTTCCTTCTCTCACCTATCAACACCACCTCTTCACCCTCGGCCGTTCTCAGCACCATGCGCTTAGCTGCACAGTCCAGACCCATCTGATACTTTACCAACCAATCCAATCCTAAGATCAGATCAAACTCCTCGAAGGAAATTCCATCAAATCAGCTTGAAACACTGCCCCTTGAAGTTCTAGGGGTACATCCCTATATAGTTTGTCTACTACCATAGAGTGTCCTAGAGGGCTAATTACCGTCATCTCCCTACAAAAGTCTCATATGCTAAGTTCAAGGTTCCCACTATACTACTAGCAACATAAGAGTGCATTGAATGAGCATCAATGAAAACAGTATAAGGCAACCCAAAAATTAAAAACATATCGGTTATGACGTCTGGTGCGTCGCCCTCCTCTCAACACTTCGCTGCATAGACCAACCCAGGCTATCTTGCATCAGTACTTCCAGCACCCCTGCATGATGCTTTACGGCCTTGTCCGTTTCCATTACCACCCCTGACTGCACCTCGACCCCTCTACGGTCGCTAACCATCTCTCCCAAATTGGGTATGCCCTTGATTCTTAGTCTGCATTCTAGCTGGCCTCCGCGGACAATCCCTTATCCGGTGATCCCTTGACCCACACTTGAAACATCCTCTATTACCTGTCCAACATTGCCCCGAATAGGACTTCCCACATCAGCCACACTATGGTGGCCATTGAGCAGTAGCAGCTAGCCTTGCAGCTTGATCCCGTCCACTAAATCTAGCTCTTTTTTGAGAACTCCCAACAGACCCTGAAGACTCATAGCTCCTTTTATCCCTATTCCTATTCTGATTCTGCTTCTCAGTTTGCTTCACCTCCTCAGTAATCTTGGCCTTTTCTACAAGAACGGTGAATTCCCTCTCTCGCTGCGGAGCAATCAACACTTGCAGCTCGTCCCTTAGTTCGTCCTCAAACCTAACACAGCGCTCATGCTCCGTACCCACGATACCCCGAGCATACCTGTTTAACCATAAGAATTTTGCCTCGTACTTGGATACCGACTTACTCCCCTGAACCAAATTTAGAAACACCTTTCGTTGTGCATCTATATAACTTGACCACACGTACTTCCTCTGATAAGCCACCTTAAAAAAGTCCCAAGTGATATCATCAGCCAACGCACCTTCCCTGACCGTGAGCCACCACTGACTCATCCTGGAGAAGAGATACTATCCCTTTTAGCTTCTCCTCGGATGTGAAGTCCAAGTCATCCATTATGCGCTCTGTCGCCTCTAACTAGTATTCCGCGGTGTTGGGAGCTATACTCAAAATTCCCCTAAATACATTTGCTCCATTCACTCGAAGTCGTTCGGACACAGATTTTTGACTCCCCATCCCTATGCTTACTCCAGCAACTCTCTCTAGGACTCGCAGCAAAGCTTGCGACACTGCATCATCACCATCTGCCTGCTCCTAAAATTTAGCGCCCACAGCTGGCGGCGGTGGTACCTCATTCTCTGACCCATAACCAGACCCTATCGGTTCTGACACAGTTGTCCTACCCCTACCATGGCCGCGCGTAATATGCCCATGACCTCGAGTGCTTATTCTATCATTCGCGATTTAATCTGATTTAGAAATTTTATGGGTTAAAAATGTTTTTCTTTCCAGTGACACGCTAAATTTGGTTGTAGCGGTTAGACCGAGTTTGGGATGTTACATTTTGGTATCAGAGCCCGATTCAAAAGCTCAACTGTGAGTATATGGCCCAAAATATTTTCAATAAAAGGTCTGTAAAATAAATTTTCAAGAGATGCATATCTCGAAAAGCAAGGCACCTGAGTCTCCGGCACCGATCCACCCAAGTAAGTATCCTAATCCCTGATGTGATATATATATATATATATATATATGTGATAGGATTAATAGGTTTATAGGGACATAGATAGATATTTTAGGGCTTATGGACCTTAGGCCTAGTTACACAAACTCTTACATAAAACTTAACTTCCCTTGATAAACATGTCTGTGAGCAAGTCAGAAGGACTATGGTGTGGTAACAGGCATACGCATGTCTAGGATTGGATTCAAGAAGAGCTTGGTATTTAAGCAGTCCTAGTGACTCACCTCCTCTTTTCTGGGATCCTACCTGGTGCGTAGTGACTGTTCACCTTAACCGTGAGGACTTGTTAATAGGCCAAAATTTTAACTAAAACCCGAAAGGGACCAGTACCCTATCTTTGCAAAATTACTTATATGACCCTAAATTTTGTAAAATTTTCCACAATGCCCTAGGTTGAGGTAAATGACCAAAATACCCTTGATTCTGTGAAATGACCAAAATATTCCTATTTGGAAAATTACCAAAGCGTATTTGATTGAGAAATTACCAAATTACCCTCGATTTACGAAAGTTACCAAAATTTGCAAAATTACCAAAATACCCCTGGATTACAAAATTACCAAAATACCCCTAAATTGTAAAATTATCGAAATACCCCTATTTTGAAAAATACCAATATACCTTATTTTGGAAAATTACAAAAATACCCTTATAGGTTAAAATTATGAAAATACCCCTAGGTAGTGAAATGACAAAAATTCCCTTAGGCAATGAATGTGGGTCCATGAAGGTACTGGTGTGTTTGATGCATGTATGTGGTGTTCCGTTAGATGTTGATTGAATAGGAACTCTAGAACTAGGGAATATCGACTTAAGAACCGAACTATGTAGACATAGTTCAAATTCGAAAGAACCACTGTTAAAAACTTCCTTCCATAAGATAGTTCGTTGTTAATCATTGAAAGAAAAAGCTATTAACCCATAAAATTTCTAAATCAGATTAAATCACGAACGATAGAATGAGCACTCAAGGTCGTGGGCATATTGCGCGCGGTCGTGGTAGGGGTAGGACAACTGTGTCAGAATCGGTAGGGTCCAGTTATGGGTCAGAGAATGAGGTACCACCGCTGCCAACTGTGGGCGCTAAATTTTAGGAGCAGGCAGGTGGTGATGATGCAGTGTCGCAAGCTATGCTACGAGTCCTAGAGAGAGTTACTGGAGCAGGCGTAGGGACGGGGACTCAAAAATCTGTGTCTGAACTACTCTGAGTGAATGGAGCTGAGGTATTTAGGGGAATTTCAAGTGTAGCTCCCAACACCGTGAAGTACTGGTTAAAGGCGATAGAGCGCATAATGGATGACTTGGACTTCACATCCAAGGAGAAGCTAAAAGGGATAGTATCTCTTCTCTGGGATGAGTCTTATCAGGTAGTATCTCTTCTCTGGGATTAGTCTTATCAGTGGTGGCTCACGGTCAGGGAAGGTGCGTTGGCCGATGATATCACTTGGGCTTTTTCAAGGCAGCTTATCAGAGGAAGTACGTGGGGTCGAGTTATATAGATGCACAATGAAAGGCATTTCTAAATTTGGTTTAGGGGAGTAAGTCGGTATCCAAGTACGAGGCAAAATTTTTACGGTTAAGTAGGTATGCTTGGGGTATCGTGGGTACAGAGCATGAGTACTGTGTTAAGTGTGAGGATAGACTAAGGGACGAGTTACAGGTGTTGATTGCTTCGCAGCAAGAGAGGGAATTCACCGTTCTTGTAGAAAAGGCGAAGATTACTGAGGAGGTGAAGCAAACTGAGAAGCAGAATCAGAATAGGAATAGGGATAAAAGGAGTTATGGGTCTTCAGGGTGTAACAGACCGAATTTGACCCTAATCGAAACGGTGGTTTCGGGACCATGAATCTGAGACAGAAAAATATTTTAATATTATTTTTATGTTAAATATATATGATTGAGCATGTGCTAAAAATTAGTGAATTTATTTTACTGTTTGTATGTTTAATTTAAAGAAAAGGACTAAATTGCATAAGTGGTAAAAGTAGCCATTTATTAAATTGAGTGACTAAACTATTTTATCTTCTTTTATAAGAGGATTAAGGTTGTAAATTGGCCCTTTTAGCATGCTAGTGGACGACACTAAGCTTTTATAAAGCATTTTATATTTGTTTTTCTTTATATATTAAGCTTATAATAAAATATGTATTATATTATAACATTAAAATAATAAAAACATAAAAGAACATTGCATGTTCATCTTTTTGGGTGCTTTTGACCGAAACTAAAAGGGGAAAAGAAGAGAAAAAGCTTTAAGGGTTTTGGCATTTCTTAATCTTGATTAAGGTATGATTCGATTTTAGTTTTTGTTAATTTTTACGTTTTTGAGATCGTTGCTTCGAACCGTAGCCGACCCATGTTGTAATTTTTAAATCTGAGCATGTCTAAGGTTCGGCCATTAACATTGTTATATGATAATTGATGTTTGATGAATTTAATTTAAAGATAGGATTAAGATTGATAAGTTTTGTATTGAAGTTTTAGTGAAAATTGAGTAAATAGGACTAATTTGTAAAAATAAAAATTTAAGAGGGCTTAAATGCAAAATAAATGAAAGAAATGGACTTATATAGTCCTTATACATATTTGGCCCTTGAGTGTTGTGTTGAAATAATGTGTATTTTGTGTTTTGTGCAATTAGGACTAAAGTGAAAAAAATGTGAAACACTAGGGGTAAAAGGGTAATTTACCCATTAATGTGATTTGGGACTAAATTGAATTGAAATGTACTTGAATGAGCTGAATTTAATGTGTTTTAGATCAAGAGCAAAGAAAAGCGGAATTGGATCGGGGAAAGACAAAGGTTCTCGAATAGCTGATTTACACGGTCTATCGACAACCGAGGTAAGTCCTTAAGCTAGATTATATTAAAGAATGAATTATGAATGTGTTAATGACAATGTTTGAAAAATTTGGGCATGTTTTTATTTGATAGCCGAATGTAAAGGTAGTATATCGAATTGGATATGTTTTGTTAATACCTTGTAAAGGTGTATAATCGATATGATATGCGGAGTATACAATGATGTAATGATTTTATTTAGAAAATGTGAACAAGTTAGATGAGTTTGAAATGTGACAGAATTATGAAATTTAAGTGATTAAATTGGATATGGTATTATTGAAATGTGCATTGGAATGTTGATATTTCGGGCTATTAGCCTAGCAGGCCCTATGCCAGTGTTACTTATCAGGCTTTGATGCCTAGCAGGCCTTGTGCCGGTGTTACTTATCAGGCTTTGATGCCTAGCGGGCCTTGTGCGGTGTTACTTATCGAGCTTTGATGCCTAGCGAGCTTAGTGTCGGTGACATATTGAACTTCGTGCCTAGCGAGCTTAGTCTTGGTGACATATTCTAAGCCGTGCCTAGCGAGCTTCGAGTAGGTGATGATTCGGGCTTCATGCCTAGTAGGCTTAATCTTGGGTGAATTGATATAAATGGGAAATTTGATAACCGAATAAGGTAAGTTATATTTAATGTTTTGTGTTAAAAGCTCGGGTAAGAGTTGGCATATTATGTTTAGAAGGATTGAAGTGAGTAAAGTTCTTATTGTTTTGAATCAAATTTGATGTGTTGAAATGGTCAATTGCACAAGTACTATATTTTATAATGTTGAACCTATCATTAATGTGAATGTACATAGCTTATATGTGAAGTTGATAAAGTATATGTTCATGATGACATAGTGATAATAATCGATACAAATGTCGGCTAAGTGTATTATATATATATATATAGAAAAATTTATGTACAATATTATCGGTTTGAAGATTAAAGTGTTTACTTGTATGTTCATTATAAGTATATGTGCTTAAGACTTACTAAACCGGTGAGCTTATTACATTTATGTTTGTGTTCTATTTTATAGATCGATAATTCAACTACGGCTCGGGGATCATCAAGAAAGTCGACCACACTATCACTCTCTTTGGTATAGTTATGTTTTGTAAACTTTTGAATCAAAGGCATGTATAGGCTTTGTTTTGATAAGTAATGAATGATGTTTGAATTGTAAATATAAATATGGCCTTGCGAATAAAATTTGTTGCTTTTAGTTAAGTTTAGGTTTTACATTTTGATATAGTAGCTTGCATTATAATACCATTAGATATGTGATTTCGGTCATGCTTTAAATCATACGGAAAATGATCATATGATATATATATGGTGTATTGTTAGGATATGCACTTAGCTAATAAGGATAAATGTTGGATGCTAGATGATTTAAAGCATGTAATATGTTAGCAACTTAATATGTTGCTATATATATATATATATATATATTTGAAAATGGTTTAGTAATGCTTGATTATGTTGTTATTAATTTTTGAGTTCGAATATATCATGAAAGTTTATTTCATATTATGTTATGTGTGAAATATTAACGATCAAATTATAGTATACTTACTTGTAATATTTGGCCATGGCATTGGTTTAGTTTGGAGTTTATATTTTTATTGGATGTTCATATTCATTCGGACATGAGGTTTGAATGGTTAAATTATTCTTGGTGAACATTTAGTGATAGAGGCATGTGATTATATAAATATAGTTATATGATTTGTATTAATAACATTATAGATATATTCCTGAGTTAAGCACATTTGAAAAGGATATGATTAAGTTTATATGAGGGATTAATCTTTTATGGTTAAGGTCATATATGAGCTTGGTTTTGCGTAATTTGATCATGCCATCTATAACAAATTAACTCATAATGAGATGAATGATAATGGTAATTAGCAAAGCTTTGTCATGTAGGTATATTTGTCTTAAATATTAATGCATTTGATTGGTATAAATTGAACAAGGGTGGATGTACATATTCGACTAATGTATTCAAAAATGACCAAATGAATAGTTTTTTTTACTATTTGATTGAAACTTGTTTTTATATGATAGTAATGGTATTATTTGTAATAAGCTTGTTAACATTATAATTTTTAAAATGAAAGTACATGTTTGATCGTGATAGCATGGATTAATTACATTAATTAATGTAATAGTATTTGTATGAGTGTGTTGACTGGTGGTTTGACGAGTAATGCCTCGTAACCCCAATTTGGCGACAGATACGGGTTAGGGGTGTTACACAGGGTCTGCTGGGAGTTCTCAAAAAAGAGCTAGATTTGGTGGACAGGATCAAGCTGCAAGGCCAGCTGCTGCTGCTTAATGGCCACCACAGTGTGGCCGATTTGGGAAGTCCCATTCGGGGGAGTGTTGGAAAGGTAATAGAGGATGTTTTGAGTGTGGGTCAAGGGATCACCGAATAAGGGATTATCCGCGGAGGTCGGTTAGAATGCAGACTGAAAATTAAGGGCGTACCCAATTTGGGAGAGATGGTCAGCGGCCACAGAGGGGTCGAGGTGCAGTCAGGGGTGGTAATGTAAATGGACGAGGCCATGGAGCACCGGATAGGGGTGCTGGAAGTACCAATGCAAGACAGCCTGGGTTAGTCTATGCAGCGAAGTGTCGAGAGGAGGCTGACACACCGGACGTCATAAGCGATGCGTTTTAATTTTGGGTTGCCTTATACTGCTTTCATTGATGCTGGTTCGACGCACTCTTATGTTGCTAGTAGTATGGGAACCTTGAACTTAGCCTATGAGACTTCTACTAGGAAGATGACGGTAATTAGCCCTCTAGGATACTCTGTGGTAGTAGACAAACTATATAGGGATGTACCCCTAAAACTTCAAGGGGTAGTGTTTCAAGCTGATTTGATGGAATTGCCCTTTGGGGAGTTCGATCTGATCTTAGAGTGGATTGGTTGGTAAAGTATCAGGCGGGTCTAGATTGTGCAGCTAAGCGCATTGTGCTGAGAACGGCCGAGGGTGAAGAGGTGGTGATGATAGGTGAGAGAAGGAACTACCTATCTAGTGTGGAATCCGCTTTGAAGGCTGAGAAGATGGTGAGGAAGGGATGTGAGGCATTTGTGGCTTATGTTTGTGCCTTGGAAGTTAAGGAATTAGCTTTGGAGAATGTCTGAACGGTGAAAGAATTTATCGATGTCTTTTCAGAAGAGCTTTTGGGTTTACCTCCGGATCGCGAAGTGGAGTTTGGTATAGACCTTCTACCAGGAACAACGCCAGTGTCTATTGCCCCATATAGAATGGCGCTGAAGGAGTTGGTGGAGTTGAAAGCGCAGATTCAGGAGTTGTTGGATCAAGGTTTTATCCGGCCAAGTGTATCGCTTTGGGGAGCGCCAGTGCTTTTTGTTAAGAAGAAGGACGGATCAATGCGAATGTGCATTGATTACCATCAGTTGAATAAGTTAACAATTAAGAACAAGTATCCGTTACCGAGGATAGACTACTTGTTCGACCAACTTAAGGGAGCCTCGATCTTTTCCAAGATAGATTTGAGGTCGGGGTATCATCAGCTTAAAGACAGGGAGGTGGATATCCATAAAATAGCTTTTTGTACTCGTTACGGACACAATGAATTTCTGGTGATGCCGTTTGGGTTGAGTAACTGCCCAACAGCGTTTATGGATATGATGAAGCGGGTGTCTCAACCATATCTTGATCAGTTCGTTGTGGTGTTTATCGACGATATTCTGGTTTATTCCAAGTCTGAGGAGGAGCATGATGCGCTCTTCGTGTAGTGTTGCAAATTCTGAGGGAGAAGCAGTTGTTTGTTAAGTTTAGTAAGTGTGAGTTCTGGTTAAGGGAAGTTACCTTTTTGGGTCATGTGGTGTCGGCTGAGGGGATTAGGGTGGACCCTCGGAAGATTGAAGCTGTGTTGGATTGGAAACCACCAAAGTCTGTGGTAGAGATTCGGAGTTTTCTAGGTTTAGCAGGGTATTACAGGAGGTTTGTGGAAGGATTTTCTTTGATTGCAGCACCGTTAACCAAGTTGCTAAGGAAAGGGGTTCTGTTTGTGTGGTCAGACAAGCAACAAGAAAGTTTTGGGAAGTTAAAAAGGATTTTGACGAAGCTCCGGCACTGATTCAACCTGAAGCCGAGAAGGAGTTTATGATTTATTGTGATGTGTCACACACAGGGTTAGGATGTGTGCTGATGCAAGAAGGGAAGGTAGTAGCGTATGCTTCTCGACAATTGAGACCTCACGAGGTGAATTACAGCAGCATGATTTGGAGTTGGCTGCAGTGGTTTTCACCCAAAAAATTTAGAGACATTACTTGTATGGAGAGAAGTCTATCGTGTACACAGATAACAAGAGTTTGAAGTACCTCCTTACCCAGAAGGAGTTGAATTTAAGGCAGAGGAGGTGGATCGAGCTGCTGAAGGATTATGACTGCTCGATTGAGTACCATCAAGGAAAGGCTAATGTGGTAGCTGACGGCTTGAGCCGTAAGGTGGTGGCAGATCTAAAAGTCATGTTTGCCCACCATAGTCTGTATGATGATGGAAGTCTGTTAGCGGAACTGCAAGTGAAACCGACGTGGGTAAACCAGGTTAAGGAAAAACAACTGGTAGATGAAGTCTTAAAAGCTCAATGCTTGCAAGTACAGAGTGGTGGATTGGAGGGGTATAGCTTGAGTAGTGATGGAGTGTTGTGTTTTCAGGGGAAAGTTTGCATGCCTAAAGATGTGGAGTTAAGGCAGAAGATTCTTTAGGTGGCTCATAGCAGTCTGTACCCTATGCATCCTGGAGGTAGTAAGATGTACCAGGATTTGCGGGAGCAGTTCTAGTGGCCGGGCCTTAAGCGAGAAGTAACTGAATTTGTGGGTAAGTGTTCGACGTGTCAACAGGTCAAAGCTGAACATCGGTTACCCTCAGGATTGTTGTAACCGATAAAGATTCCGCAGTGGAAATGGGAAAGGATCATGATGGATTTTGTTAGTGGGCTACCCCTCACGCCTACTAAGAAAGATTCGATTTGGGTGATCGTTGACTATTTAACAAAGTCGGCACATTTTATACTAGTTCAGGTTGATTACTCTCTCCAGCGATTGGGTAAATTATTTGTGGCGAAAATTGAGAGGTTACATGGGGTGCCAGTGTCGATTATCGCAGACAGGGACCCTAAGTTCACGTCGAGGTTTTGGAAGGCGTTGCACTAGGCCTTGGGAACAAAGTTAGATTTCAGTACGACATTTCATCCCCAGTCGGATGGACAGTCGGAGAGGGTAATTCAGGTATTGGAGGATATGCTAAGGGGTTGTGTCTAGGATTACAGAGTTAGTTGGGAAGAATTTCTACCGTTGGCAGAGTTCGCATACAACAATAGTTACCAACAAGTATACGGATGGCACCATATGAAGCATTATATGGTCGGAAGTGTCAGGAAACTTTTGGTGTAGTTAAGAAAATTGTGGTTGAATAGGGTGAATTGTTAAAACATTTTGAAACTTGATTTAGTGAGATAGAATCTCCTTGTTGATTATTATTCATTCGGCGTATATCTTTAGAAAAACTAAAAAAAATTATCTTAAGTTTATAGAAACGCTCATATCATAAATTACTTGGCATGCTTTTTTGTTTAATAATAGTTTAAGGAAAAAGAAAGAGGGAGAAAAAATAACAAATCCCAAAGTGAAGTTTAAGTGGCCTTATTACAAGAAACGAAATCCAAAACTTAAAGTATAGAAAACTAAGTCCAATATAAACGATGAAATTGGATGTTGAGCATGGCCACCACGAGTCCACCCCAAGCATTATCTGTAAAATGTAACGGAAGGGGTGAGTTACTGAGACTCAGTGTGTAATTCCCCATCCTAAAAGACGTTAAACTCATACACAGATTCATATGGTATTATGCAGGTCATGCTACCCATCCAACCTAAATATCCATCCGAGACCCCCAAATCTACCCCTTGTGGCACCTAGGCACTGGTGGTACCTAACCACTAGTAACTGAAGTTACAGATATTCATGTGTGGGGCCAACCCACTTGTGGTACCTAACCACCGGTGACGATCCCTTAATTCGATATGTGGGCCAACCCACTGTGGCACCTAACCACTGGGACAAGTTACAAAATGAGCACATGTGGTACCTAACCACTGGTGGTTCCAAACCACTGAGACTTGGTCACAAAATCATGATATGTGGGGCCAACCCACGTGTGGTACCTAACCACTGGTGATAGTCTGATAAATCATGCCTTCCCCCTCCTCTCATCATACCCATATTTCATGTATATGTTTCTCCCTACAATATGATCATGCTTAATACATAAAAACAAACATAACATAGTACAAACAGTTTCCACATAGATAAAGCATGTTATTCACCATATTGGACTTACCCGGAGTCCTTGCTTATAAGGGTAACGTAATGTTTCCCACTGTTAATTAGGCTTTCAACAAACACAACATTTAACATAACAACATATGAAGTGCGTAAGAGTTACACACCTATTTCTCATACTATCGCACTCTCGACTTTAACACTATCGCCACTCGAGACTACTACTATCGGCCTACGATCTTGCTCTGATGCCGGCCCACAACCCGGTGGCCAATCTTGCACTCCTGATATTGCTCACTTCTTGTACTTAAGGGCTGGGTTTACAGATCCAACCCTTCCGGTCGTTTGGCTGGCATTTGAGTCCATGAACACACCTTGGTCACTAAACCACATTAAAGTAGTGAGAACAAACTAAAAGAAATCGGTGTTCACGGCCACGGCCCTTACCTAGATTGACAAATCTCGGAGCCTTGAACTTGGCTAAAACGATGATTGAATCCCTTCACTCTTCTTCTAGTTTTGGCACAAGTAGTCACCATAGAGGAGATTCGGCTTCTAAGAATAACGAGTGAAAATCAACGAGATATTGAGAAAATGATGAAGATGAGAAAGAGATAGCAATGAAGAAAACAACGGTGACTTACCAATCCTGAGATGATGATTCGGTAAGAGCTGGCACAGGAGTGAATCCAAAATAGAAGCCAAAAATGGAAATAAGATCTTTAATTGTATGGTTAGGGGTTTCAGTTCTTAGAGAGGTGGAGAAAACACTACTGAAAGGTGGCTAAAAGGTTCGACTATGAGAGAAGAAAGTATGGGCAAAGAGGGTTTGGCTTTTAGGAAAATATTGAAGAGGAGAGGAGAGCTAAGGAGCTGCGGCAAAGAAAGGGAGAGAGAGCTTACAAGAGAAAGGAAATTTCGGCTTGACTAGATGCAAAAGATGATCACTTATGCCTACTAATTTTGACATATCAACCGAATTTCACCCCCTCTCTAGAGTTTGATTTTCGGCCAACTCTACTGTCACCTGATAGCTCTTATCCCTCTTGTTAACTTAATCTATATATTCCCTTCAAGAGAGGCCTCCTTGGCACCAACTCCTCCCTTTATATTATCAACAAAATACAAGAATTAAAACTCCTATTTTCAAGCCATTGTGCCGTCCTCCCCTCCCCCCTTGGAGTGCTGAATTTTAGCCCAAAAGCTTGGGCCTCAAGCGGCCAATACTTGGCCCAAATCCTTTCCCTTAGTGACGCCGCCCACTTGCTCCCTTACGGCACCACCTAATTTTGGGCCACAAGCCCACCTTGCAAATTAAACACAGATACCCATTTTAATTATGTCCTATAGCTCTTCGTTAGAAAATTACCCAGGTCTCAGCCCGAACCTGAGCCCAATTCGCACCTCTAAATCTCAAGCTAACACCTACACACAGAATGCATAGACCCACTTAATCAGGATGTTACATTTTGAATAGTCAAACATTTCGACACTAAGCTTGGCTAATTGAGGTACGATTTTGATCGATTTCTAATGATTTCTACGTTTTTGTGATCGTTGCTTAGCGTTCTAGCTAGCTCATGCTTTAATTTTTAAAATTGCTAGTGATTTTGAGAAGTGCCATTGATGAATGCTTGAGCTTTGTGTTGATAGTTGGTGAAATATGAAAGATATGTGATAGATTAACATATTTTGCCTTTAATTTTTTGGTGAAATTGAGTAATTTGGGCTAAATTGTGAAAATAAGAAATTGGAGGACTAAAATGTGAAATAAATGAAATATGTGGGCTTATTTGAGTTAAGGAAAAATTAGGCTAGGCATGGTGTAATGAAATTGTGTGTATTTTATGATTTTATGAAATAGGGACTAAAATGTCAAAATGTGTAAATGTGAGGGGTATTTTGTAAAAGGCCCTAAATATGTGTGTTTGGATTGAATTGAATGATTTGGTGAATAAATGAGCTAAACTTTAATATGTATAGATCAAGAAAAGAGGAATTTCGGACTTAGATCGAGGCAAAATCAAAGTGCTTGATTGATCGACTTGTTTCAGTATTTCTACGTCTGAGGTAAGTTCGTTTATAATACAAATTGTTTAAATTATACTCATGTGCTAAGTGTGGATTTTATTTTTCATTTCGAACCTACAAGGGTTTTCACACGACATGGCACACGCTTGTACCTATGGCCTGTGTCCCTCACACGGCCAAGACACTCCCGTGTGTGAAAACCTTGGTATTCTGTTTATGACGTCAACAATCACTTAGAGGCACATGACTTAGTCACATGCCCATGTGTTGGCCCGTGTGACGAACTGAATTGTTTAAATTTGATGCAGGTGACACACGGCCTATCAACACAATCATGGGGCTGATCGTGTGTCACGCACAGCCTAGACACATGCCTGTGTGTCTACCCGTGTGGACAATTAGAAGGCTATTTACCAAGTCAATTGCCACCCTAAAAAAACAAACAAACTTATAGCACCACAAGCAACACATAACATAGCAATAATACACTATGAAGAACCACTAATTCATCACGCATACACTTTACATTTTACTTGATCAATTACACAAACTTTCACTTCATGATTATCATCACCATTGGATATATATATAACTTATCAAGTATTGGCCAATTCCTAATGGCCATTTACAAAATGAATGAGTAACAATAATAACCAACACTTTGGCTATAAATATGACATAACAAAATAACCAAATTTCTATACATGCCATATCCAAAATAAATAAACTTTACTATACCAAAAGAATAACTGATAGTGTGATCTGAACTCCGACGTCCTACGATCCCTGAGTTAGCTTGGCGATACTACAAGGAGATGGGAAAAGAGAAGAGTAAGCAATAAGCTTAGTAAGTTTGCATGAAATAAATAGCAACATAAAGACTTATAATAGCATCCATTCATCTCATTGAAAATACATAAGTTCTCAAACATATAAGAATAACTTACTCATACATACTCTTACTAAATTACATATCACATTTTGCATTCATTTCTCGTAAGTTACTCATAGGTACCTGTATCACTTCATCACAAAACTTTAGCATTTTTAAACTCTTAAACATAGACTTAGCTTTTTGTCATCTGTACATAAACTTAGCTCTTTTCCCGTTGAACTACTCGGAATATCGAAGGATACTCAATCTCATCATACATGTATCATTATGCCAATGCAATACCCCAGATATGGTCTTACATGGGATCACATCTTGATACGATGCCATATCTCAGATATGGTCTTACACGAGATCTCATATCTCGATTTCGATGCCATATGCCAAATATGGTCTTATATGAGATTGTATATAGATGTCGATGCCATGTCCTGACATGGTCTTACACGAGATCTTTCTTTGGTGCTGAGGCCATGTCCCAGACATGGTCTTATATGGGATCTATGTTCGGTGCTGATACCATGCCCCAGACATGGTCTTATACGGGACCTTCCTTGTCTCATGTTGTGACATTAGTATCCTTGCTATTCCTAATGTTCATCCGGGACTTCAACTTAACATATTTTCATCATACTCTATCGAGGCATCATTAGTCGATTTTCATAGAAGTAATATTCATTTCTCATAATATCAAGCAATTAAAAATATAAAAACATTATGTAGCTTTAATTTCACACAAACTTACCTCAGTACTCAAAATACGTATAGTTATTCGATTTAGTCCACAACCTTGTTCTTGCTTAGGTTTCGGTTCGGGCTTTGTGTTTCTTGATCTATAATAACAATTTCACTTGTGTAATACTCACATTGACTAAATTAACCCATGAATCATACTTTGGCAAAACTACAATTTTGCCTTTAAATTTTTACATAATTACACTTTTGCCCTTAGGATCGTAAAATGATATTTATTCAATTTCCTTGTATTTTAAGCCTGGCCGAATCATTTTCATAACTATAATAGCCCCCAATTTCAACTAATTCACTCATGTATGACCATTTTCATGACTTTTACAATTTAGTCCTTTTTATGAATTTCCCAAAAAACTTAGAAAAAGATGTTTATCATGCATCAGACTTTCATATTCTTCCATAAATCATCAAAATACATGTGGGAAAATTTTTGAATCGAAACCCTAGCTAAAAATATAGCTAGAAATAGCTAAATCGAGCTACGAAGATCTCAAAAATACGAAGAACATTAAAAACGGGGTTAGGAGGTACTTACAATCAAGCTTGAAAGATGAAGAAACCCAAGCTATGGAGAGCTTGAAATTTTGGCTAGCATGAAGAAGATGGACATGAATTTTGACTTCTTTTTCCCTTTTAATTCTTTTTTAACCAAATGACAAAAATGCCCTTAAGGCCCCTTTCTTGAGATTTTTCCTTCACATGTCTATTTTTATCTATCATGACGTATTTTGGTCTAATTGCTAAATAAGGACTTCTAATAATTTTTATAATGATATTTCATACTTAAATCTTCTAGAATCTCATATTTTCCAATCTTTGCAATTTAGTCCTAATAGACAAATATTTCACTAATTTGTAAAATTTCTTTATGAAATTTTCACACAAGTATGAAACATACTACAAAACTCAAAAAAGCCATAAAACACATATTTCTACCTCATATTTGTGCTTTCACAACCACTATTCTTACTAGGCCCTAAATCAACATGTCTAGAATTAGACGGCGCTGTCCCTTGAGTAGGACCAGGTGCATTACTTTCAACATCATCAGCGTTCGGCTCGTTAGGGATCCATTTGCTATATGGACAACACATTTTATCTGTCAGGATTCATCACACTATCACAATTCGTATATATGGCATGTATAGCTAGACTTTTTTACGTATGTTAGTCCTAGAATTGACTAAACTGTAGCTCTGATACCAACCAAATGTAACACCCATAACCCGTATCTATCACTGGATTGAGGTTAAGAGGCATTACTATATATATCAGAATATTTTACAAGTATTTTACAAACATACATCGTACACCAACAATTCATCATTATTCACAATTACTTTGTCCCTTTAAAAGGTCTACGAAACCTTATACAAGCTTTAGTGAAGGTTTGGGATTAAACTGATCTCATACAAAAACTTTACAGAACTTAGAAATTTTTCATTCAAAATAGGGCACACGTCCATGTGGCTAGGTCGTGTGCTACACATGACCGTGCCTGGACCATGCCTTAGCCCGTGTACAAAACTGACCTAAATCACACGACCTGTCACATGCCTATGTGTCTGACCCATGTGCAAATCTGACTTGCTTTGATTTAGGACAGTGAAGAACATAGTCGGGACACACGCCCGTGTGCTCAATCGTGTGGGCAACTATAGGCCATTTGCAAGGACAAATTGCCACCCATTAGGGTCATATGTACCAGCATCAAATAAGCATCATTTTATGACCCAAAACAACCAAAACATATCAATTTCAATATACCAACCTCTCTTCAAAAACATACTAACTTTAGCATTACATAACGTGGACTAAATTTACCCATATTCACCTTCATTATCAAGCCATATCACATGGCTATTTTTACACATTTCAAAACATAAACTAAGTTCTCTATCCTATATATGCCATAGTTCAATATGTACATTTTCAAAAGGTACCAAAATATAGTTTGATAGTATGGTGATGATCCTCGATGAGAGCTTCCAATAGCTTCGATAATCTATAAAACAATGCAAACACACATAAAGTAAGCTTTCAAAATCTTAGTAAGTCATAAACAAATAAACTTATCATATAGAACATTTATAAACCATTTCATTCACATAGACTATGGCACAACACAATAGCAAATTCATATTTTCCTTTGGTTCAATTGTTTCCAATCACTTGCTTACCAACGTATCACATATGTAACAACCCAATTTAGGGCCTAGTTGAAATAGTGGTGTGAAACCATGAAACCGAGTTAGTGAAATGAGTTTTAAGGTTTAAGGGATGTTTGCATAATAGTATGTATGTTTCATGAAGAAATTTTATGAAATTGTCTTTGAATGGTCTATTAGGACTAAATTGCAAAAGATGTAAAATATGAGATTCTAGAAGCTTTTAGTATGAAATAGCTTGGAATATTAATTAGAAGTCCTTAAATAGTAATTTTCCCAATTTATAAATTTTGGACAAAATGGACATAAGTTAGTAAATTGTAAAAATTTAGCGAGAAGGGCATTTTGGTCATTTATCAATTAAATGATTAAAAAGGAAAAAGATGAAAAAAATCTTATTCATCTTCTTCCTCCTTATGCCTAAAATTTGAGAGACTCCATAGCTAGGGTTCTTCAATTTTTGAAGCTTGCTAGTAAGTGCATCTTAGCCCTATTTTTAATATTCTTCGTATTTTTGGAGTCCTCGTAGCATGAATTAGCTATTTTTTGCTATAAGTTGATCTAGAATGAATGTTCATAAAAATACCCATGTATGACATACTTGTAAAATGATGTTTTATGGAAGATTATGAAAGTTTGATGTTAGATAAACATCTTTTCCTAAGTGAATTTCATGAAAAATGTTAGTAAGGACTAATTTGTAATAGATATGAAATTGGTCATACATTTGTAAATAGTAAAAATTTGATATTTTTATAGTTGAGAAAATGAATCAACTAAGCATGAAGTTTAAGAAAGTTGAATGAAAATCACTTTACAAGCCTTGGGGCAAAAGTGTAATTATGAGAAGTTTAGAGGCAAAATGGTAATTTTGCCAAGGTATGAGTTAAGAGTCAATTTAGTTAATGTGTGTATTAAATGGGTTAAATTGTTATTATAGATCAAGAAAATGAAGCCCAGACCAAAACCGAGGGAAGAACAAAGTCGAGGACTAAATTGCATTATCTACATACATTTTGTACATTGAGGTAAGTTTGTATGGTTTCCAAGCTTCATGAATATTTTCATTGTATTGCTTGTTATGTTGCTAAATATACATTACTTTCATGAGAATGTTTAATGGTATGTTAAACAAAGAAATTAACGAGATTATGTGTAACAACCTGGATTTTGGGGTTCTATCTTAATGTGTGTTGGGTGCGTATGCCATGTTTTGTAGTTGTTTGGATGTGTTTGGGGTCCCGAGAAGGCTTGGGGTTAGGCCTGAGCCTTGCTAAAAATTTTTGTTTTAGGCACTTTAGGGGAGAACTGGCTGGGATAGGCTTTATGAGTTATTGCCATTGTTTAGTTGACACAAGTGAGGAGTTGGTGAAGTGGCAGAGAGGTGCCACTTAGACTGCTTAAAGTGACCCCACAAGGAGCAGCGAGGGAGCGGGTTCGAGTAGCATGGATTACATTTTTTTTGGGAATTTATTTTGGTGTTAGGATGGGAAGTGGTGGATTCGGCCAGGGACCTTGAAGAGTGGGTGTTGAATGAGTCAAATGTGTTTGAATGAGTGGATGAGAGGTGATGGGGGATAGTTGAAGAGGTCAATCGGTTTGAATGGGTGTTAGGGAGTACTTTATGGAGAAAAATAAGGAATTTGGAGTGGGGTAGAGTTGTTAGCGAAATTTTTCAGTAGTGTTAGGGCGGTAGGATTTCTTTTCATCTCCTCTACTCTCTATTGGCAGCCGAACACTCTTTCTTCTATAAATCGAGAGGGTTTTCTTTCGTATCGAAGTACTACATCTTGTGGTAGCATATGTTCTTTCATCTCTCTTTGCTAGTGCCCGAATATCAAATAGAGAGGTGCTAAGAGCTCCTGGTTGCCGAGGGTCCCTGTTCAAGCAGTCATGTGGATTCACGTTAGTAACAAAGGTAAGGGATTCCTCTCTGGTTTTATTCGAGTGTCATTTCTCTTCGTTGTTTGTTGCTTTAACCCAACGTTGTTGTTGAACAATCGTTACTTTTTATAGTAGTTTATTGATCAAGGTTCTTTCATGGATGTGAGTGGCAGCCAATCCAAGGAGGGGGTAGACTCGTAATCCCTACCCTTAAGTTCAAATGGCATACAGTGTCAGCCGTTTGAGATTTTCCACCGGGTTGTGGGCCGGCTTTAGATAGGGATAGGCAGATCGCTGTGATCCTTGCGAGTGAGGGTGTCAATGAGATTGGAAGTTTAGTTTTTGCACTTATAGGTGTGTAATTCCCACACCTTCTTTTTTACGTTAATATATATATATGTTGTTTGGAAAGCCAAAAACGCGATAACAACTATTGTGTTACCCATAGAGGGTAAAAATCATAACACCGGGTGAGTTATTCTCTGATTATGTTTGATAAGTATTGATGTTGGCATGAATATGCATATGCTTTGAATATTTTAAGTATGTTGTTATATGTTGCATTATATGTTGCATTCATACCACTATGATCATGTGTAGCATGGACATGGGGATATGATAATGATGAAAGGGGCAGTGTTTTCGGTGGTTATGCCACATACTCCGGTGACATTGTCACATTATTTCGGTGGCTCAGCCACATACTTTGGTGATGTTGTCACATAATACTCGTGGCTATGCCACATATTTTGGTGATGAGTAGCTGACTACAGTATGAATACCATCGATGGCGTGTAGCAGTGAGGGTCGATTGTAGAAATCCCCACTGGTGTGGCTGGCAGGAATGTGTGGTGTGTAGCAGATGGAAATTTAGGCTGGGTTGGGTTTTGCATCATTTTGCATATGATATCTACTATACTGTGCTATAGGGCTAAGGCCCAATCCTATTTCAAGTGGGCTTTGCCCAATGTGATTATGCAAAGGGGCTAAGGCCCGGATGGTAAATGAATGGGCTCGGACCCAGTGATGGTGCTTGGCAATTGCACACTGAGTCTTATGACTCACTCTTTTTTCTTAACTTCTTGCAGTTGATACATAGTGCAGTGGATTTGGGCCGGAGAGGACTACGAGGTGGCCATGCACGGTTTTATTAATTAGAACTTTACTTTTCTTAATTTTTGGGATTTTGGTTATGCAATATGGACACTATTAATTTGGTTTAATTTCGATTTAAAGTTTAGACATTTTGAATACAAAATAATCGATAGGATGTTTTTACAGAATGTAAGTAAAAGTTTTTCTCATAACCTAATTAATGATTTTATAAACAGGTTTTTACGACAAACTTCTAGTTTAATCCGATGTAACAAACATGTGTTTTCAAACGTCACCTAAAAACAAAGATTGGGCTAATTAAAAATTTTCTGAAGTTTGCAAAGCTTTATAAATTCTTCCCAAGTGACATACCAGATCTGGTCGTGGTGTTTGGGCCGGGTTTGGGGTGTTACAGTCTGGCACACGGGCATGTCTCTTGGCCATGGACCCCTGCAGTGTTGAAAATTTTCCTTGTTTCCTGAAAAATTCTATGGGTTTCTGATTTAGTCTTGACTTGTTTCTAATGTGTTTTTAGGGCCTCGATGGCTCGTATTAGGGACAATATGTATGTTTTGACTTGGTTTCAATATGATATGATATGAAATGTTTGAAATTTCTATCCGTTTGATTTGTAAACTCTATAATGCTCTGTAACCCTATTTTGGCGATGGATACGGGTTAAGGGTGTTACATTTATTGGTATTGAGCCAGGTTTAGTCGATTCTTGGACTGAATGTTGCATGTATGAGTGTAGCTATACATGTCATTATATAACCTATGATAGTGTGATATCTCCTGACCATTTTAAAACATGTTTTCATATAGCAATGACATCCAACTGAGCTGACTTCAATGAAGTGGAGAGCAACGCTCAAGCCTCCGATCATAGAGTAGCATCGAGCATTACAAAGCTCGTACCTGAGGGCCAGGGAGGAGCGGCTAAAGAAGCTTTCTTCTGGATGATGAACGAATGGTTTATCGAGTTTGTATGGATGAACCCGACTGCTTAAAAACCTCCACCCCCTCCTGCTCCCCAATCGGTTCCTGTTATTCCTCAAAGTATGGAACCAATTCGAGTTAGTAAGCCGCTTCTTGGCAAGATACGTAAGTACAGGGCTGAAGAATTCTGAGCTACTGCTGAAGATGATCCCGAGAGAGCATAATTCTGGTTAGAAGAATATGATCAGGGTTTTCGACGAACTCTCTTGTTCACCGACTAAATGTGTTAATTGTTCAGTATCTTTATTAAAAGATTTAGCTTACCAATGGTGGAATATGTTGATTTTTGTTGTGCCGAGAGAGTAGACCACCTAAGAATTTTTCCAAATCAAATTTTGAAAGAAATATATTTGTCAGATTTTTCTGGATCAGAAATGTAAAGAATTTCTTGAGCTCAAACAGGGTCGTATGACTATTTCAGAGTACAAGCGAGAATTTGTTAAACTGAGCAAAGATGCCCTGGAGTGTACTCTGACCAAGTCTACTATGTGTAAAAGATTTGAAGAAGGATTAGATGAGGACAGTAAGCTTCTAGCTGGAATTCTTTAGCTGAAAGAATTCATTGTATTGGTTGATCGTGCGCATAAAGCCGATGAGCTGAGTAAAGGGAAAAGACATGCTGATTTTGAAGCTAGAAACTCGAGAAAGAGATCTACTGGGAAGTCATATATTGATTTCACATTGAGGCTTTTAAAGCGCACCCACATTTCTTGTGTGTTTTAAATAATCCTCATGGTTAGGACTCAGATTCGGTCACTAGAGAGGCTCTCGAAAAAATGGTTTTATAGTTATGGATTTTTAAGATGATTTGGGAATTTTATGGGCTTTATGATTTTTATGGACTTCAATTTGGGTTTGATTTAATAACTTTTTGGGACTTTATTTTAAATTGTGGACTGTGACATAGGAAATTTCTATTTGATATTTTGGGAAAATATTGCATGGATTGTTTATCTCAAATTTTTAAATGATTGTTAAACATTTTAAGAAAATTATTAGTTGCTGCAATTATGTTTTAAAAACTTGGTTATAATACAAGTATTTTTAAATAAAAAGGAACAAATGAATTTGTTATTTGAAAAGAACATAATGTTTTCAAAATAACATGTTTCGAGGACAAATGATTTTTTCTTGTAGAAACATTTTGGTCATCTTCATGTCCCATATAATTACTCAGATTAGGTTGTAACATCTAGGCCCGGTTTGTGGGGTTACATGTCATCTATGAAGACAACCACAAGTTGATCAAAGTTCGAATCAAAAACACGATTAATAAAGTTCATGAAAGCAGCAAGGGCATTAGTTAAACGAAATGGCATGACTAAAAACTCATAATGCCCATATTGAGTCCTGAAAGCAGCTTTCAAGATGTCAGACTCCTTCACTTTCAACTGATAATACCTTAATCTCAAGTCTTTCTGCAAAAAACACTGTTGCTCCTCTGAACTAAACAAACAAGTTATCAATTTGAGGAAAAAGATACTTATCCTTGTTGGTCAACTTATTCAAATATTTATAGCTTATACATAACCGCAACATACCATCATTCTTCTTTACAAACAAAACTGGTGCACTCCACGGAGATACACTCGGCCGAATAAAACCTTAATCAAGGAACTCTTGCAATTGAATCTTTAAATCTTTAAGCTCTTTGGGTGCCATGCGATACATATCAGGAAAGAGCTCAATACCAAACTCTACTTCATGGTCCGGCGGCAAGGGGCAACTCTTCTAGAAACATATCAGGAAAATCCTTAAAAGTACAAATATCCTGAACTCTCAATTCCTTGCTAACTTAGTTCATCACATAAGCCAAATAGGCTTCAAAACCTTTCCCCATCATCATTTTTGCCTTAATAGCTAAAACCACATTACTCAAAAATCCAAGTCTCTCTCACAACTACAATTTCCACCTGTCAATTCCTTAATAGCTGAAACCAAATTAGTCAAAAAATCACAATCTCTCAACAAGTGTTCCTTGGATCCAACCTTCAAACATCCACCTATCAATTTTTGGCACTCTTGAGGATGCCTATGCTCACAATACACACAAAGCAATCATCTAGAACCACCCAATGATCCACCAATACTAACCACAACTGTAATAGACCGATTTGGGTCTAGTCAGAATAGTGGTTTTAGGACCATAAATTGAAGCAGTAAAATTTATTTTTATTATATTTTTATGGTCTAAAATTTCATGAAATGATTCCGTGAAATTTTCGTTCGAAAATTTTGATTTTTGGGCACTCAATTTAGTTAAAAGGACTAAATTAAAAAAAAAAGGTGCAAAATGTGTGTTCTAGAAGCTAGAGATGTCTAATTGCTATGAGATCTTACATTAGTGGTCCTCAAATGGTAATTAGACCATTATACTTTAGTATGGAAAAAAAGGACATGGTTAGATGAAATTTCAAAATTTGGCATTAAGGGCATTTTGGTAAAATAGTAAATACAGACAAATAAAACTAACAAAAAGATGTCATCTTCTCCAATTTCGTCCCCTTGTGCCAAATTTGAAGAGTCCCCATAGCTAGGGTTTTTGGCCAAGCTTCCAAGCTCGATTGTAAGTCCGTCCTTGTCCCGTTTTAAATTATTTTTACGCTTTTGTGAATGTTGTAACTTGATTTAGCTATTTCAAGGACTAATTTGAAACAAAATCAAAGTCTAAAATTTTATCCATGTTAGATATTTGTGTATTCTAATGCCTAATGGTAGATTATGCAAGTTTTGTAACACTCCAAACCCGGTCTAGACATTACGATCGAATCTGACGTGTCACATCGAAGTGATATTCAAAAGTTGGACTTGTTGATAAAACTCTGTATTTATGTTAAAACCCATTTAGTAACAGTCTAAAACAATATGCAGTAACAGTCTAGGCTTGAGCCTTATTCAAAAACAGTGTAGTATGGGCCTTAGCCCATTACAGCATTAGTACGGTGCAAATATGAAACCCACCCAAATCCATCCAACACACCACCCGTACCAACCAACACACCATGTGGGAATAAAATTGACCCACCCAGCCAGCATACTAATATCGCAAAGATAGTCGCCAATAATAATAATGCAAAAAGTCGCCAAGAATATTATTGTAGCAAAGTCGCAAGAATAATAATGCAAAAAGTCGCCGATAATAGTATATGTGGTAGGGCCACCAGTATAGTATACTTCCTCCATAACAGTATCCCAACCCCATGCAGTATGTTATGTCATAAATCATACGTATATGCAAAATGTCATACTCAGTAACAATATATAAAAATCATGAACACATCAGTCAACCTACCTTTAGGGGTATATCGATCATTTTATCCTATGGGGGTATTTCGGTCATCGGTCATTTTACCCTATAGGGGTATTTTGGCCATTTTACTCTTTAGGGGTATTTCAGTCACTTTACTCTTTAGGGGTATTTTAGTCATTTTACTCGTTAGGGGTATTTCGGTCATTTCACTCATTAGGGGTATTTTAGTCATTTTACTCTTTAGGGGTATTTTAGTCATTTTACTCATTAGGGGTATTTCAATCATTTTACTTTTTAGGGGTACTTCAGTGCAGATAACAACCTTTCTGAAGGTCTACAGTCGCATCAAGTGACACAGATAACCTAATTGGTCAAAACGATGTAAATAGGCCCAAGGCCCAATATTCGGCCCAAGTGGACCTACACGCTCGTGCGGCCTTTGTAGCCCAAATTTAGTCATGGCTATGTGAACAACATAGTACAGTCCAATTGTAACACCCCTAACCTGTATCCGACGCCGGATTAGGGTTAAGAGGCATTATAAGACAATCGAAAACCTTTACAGACATTTCATAACATAATATGTCAAATCACATCAAAATGTTCCTTAAATAGGTCTACGAGACCTTAAACATGCTTTAAGAATAGGGCCAGGACTAAATTGAACACATATAGAAATTCTCAAAAATTTAAAACTTTTTCTAGGTTACAGAGGTCACACGCCCGTGTGGGCAGGCCGTGTGCCTCCCACGCCTCAGACATGCCCGTGTGTCTAGTGTAACACCCCATGCCCGAGTTCAAGGCTAAGACTGGATATGAGACATTACCATGCTTGAACTCACTTAAACATGTACCTACGGGCTGTAAAATTTTGTTCGAAATAGAAACTCTTCTTTCTTAGACAAAACATACATGTCATGGGCCTATGAGGCCTTAAACCCATGTCCGAGAACTTTCAAAATTCAAACGGGAACTTTTCCTCGAAACAGGGGTCACACACCCATGTGGCTTGGGACACGCCTGTGTACCCCTAAGACATGCCCGTGTCTTCCAACCGTGGTTGACACTGACTAATTTCACACGGCCTTGACACACCCGTGGACTTAGACCGTGTACTATACCTTGATATATTGACTTATTCACACGGCTGGGCATCCGCCCATGTTCTGACCGTGTGTAACACATTGCCTAAACAAACGGCTGTGGGATTTACCCGTAGTCTATTCTAACTTAAGACACTAACATGCAGGGAACACACGTCCTAGACACACGCCCGTATGTCTACCCGTGTGGGCACTGAGAGGCTATTTACCAAGCCAATTACCACCCTGAAATCAAGATCAATCTCATACTTAGTTCAACAACTCAAATACTACATCTTTCATGAACAATACTACATGCTTCATTGATATCAATAAACATACATACTTAGTCAACTTTGGCCAATCACTTAGCCATATACAAAATGATAATAGACTTGATGGCCTATACATTTGCTCTTGTTAAGACATATTCTAAAAATGAAATACTTCCTATACATGCCATACTTAATATAAACAACTTGGCTATACCAAATAGAAACTGATAGTGTGCTTCGAGCTCTGATGACGATGATCTACGATATTAGCTTGACGGAACTACATGGGAAGGAAGAATTAAAGACGTAAGCATTTAGCTTAGTAAGTTTGCATGTAATGCACAAAGCAACATACTTAGTTAACATAAACCATTTGGCATACACAATAGCATCATAAATTTCAACTATTTAAGCTTACTTACTCATACTGATTCTTATAAATCTCATGACACTTACTAGTCTCATGCTCGTGAAGTAAAAGAGGTACCTGTATCACTTAATCATATAGATTAACATACTCTGTCATGGTAAGCATAATCTTAACTTCATCATTCATAACATGAATAATACTCTTAGTTAGCTTTAACTAGCATTCTTTAATGATAGCTTTACTTACTTAACTTTCTTGTTTTCTCATTTACTTTTTACTCATTTTGCCCAATGAATTACCATTTCCATGTCTTGACATGGTCTTATTTGGTATCTTTACTCATGAACTGGTCAATGCCGAGCCTTGGCTTGGACTTACATGAAATCTTCCTTGATTCTCACCAATGCCATGCCTTGGCTTGGACTTACATGTAATATTTATCTCATGATAACTTTACAATGCCAAGACTTGTTTTGGACTTAAATGACATCTTTGCTTCGAGACTCACCAATGCCATACCTTGGCTTGGGCTTACATGGGTCTTCATCTCATAATAACTCTTCAATGCCAAGACTTGTCTTGGACTTACATGATAACTTATTTGATTGCTGATGCCATGCCTTGGCTTTGTCTTATACGGGCTTTCTCATCTCATGTGGTAGATCGAGTATCCTACGTAATTCAACTTCAATCGGGACTTTCTCATGCTTAATCTAATTGATTTCTTTATTTAACATAGTATTGAACATTTCTATGGTAATAATGTACATTATACTAAGCAAATCAATGATAGTAATCATAAAGCCTAGAAATCATACAAACTTACATTGATATACAAAATGCATGTAGATATTGCAATTTAGTCCTCGACTTTGTTCTTGCCTTGGTTTCAATCCGGGCTTCGTTTCTCCTGATCTATAATAATAATTTAACTCATTTAATACTCATAATAACTAAATGGACTCATAAATCATACTATGGCAAAATTATCATTTTGCCCCTAAACTTTCTCATAATTACTCTTTTGCCCCAAGGTTCATAAAGTGATTTTCATTCAACTTTCTTAAACTTCATGCTGATTCATTTTCTCTACTATAACAATCATCAATTCTCAATATTTCTATCATGAATGACAAATTTCATAACTATTACAAATTAATCCATACTAACATTTTTCATGAAATTCACTTAGGAAAAGATGTTTATCTAACATCAAACTCTCATAATCTTCCATAAAACATCATTTTACAAGCATATCATTCATGGGTAGATTTTTGAACATGCATCTTAGCTCATTTTATAGCTAAAAATAGCTAATTCATAATACGAGAAATTCAAAAATATGAAGAATATTAAAAACGAGGCTAAGATGAACTTACTAGCAAGCTTGAAAAATGAACAAACCCTAGCTATGGGGTTCTTTAAATTTTTGGCACCAAGGAAGAAGATGAATGAGATTTTTATCATTTTTTTCCTATTTTAATCATTGAATTAATAAATGACCAAAATACCCTTCTCTTAAAATTTTCACATTTTACTAACTCATGTCCATTTTTGTCCAAAAATTATAATTTGGGTAAATTGCTATTTAAGGACTTTTAATTAACATTCTCAAGCTATTTCATACAAAAAGCTTCTAGAAAATCATATTTTGCAACTTTTGCAATTTAGTCCTAATAGACCATTCAACCTCAACTTAACAAAATTGCTTCATGAAACTTTCACTCTAGCATGCAAACATGGCATAAACCTTAAAAACTCATAAATTTACCTCGGATTCGTGGTCTCGTACCACTATTCCGACTAGGCCCTAAATCGGGCTATTACATCTAGGCCATGCAAAAACAGAGCATACATAATGACTTGTCCCCATGGCTTGAGACACGCCCGTGTGCCCCACCCATGGTCGATCTTGACTTGCACCACACGGCCAGTCACACGTCCGTTGTCCAGCCCCTAGTCGATTCTGACTTGTTTTTAATTACAACCACAAGGGACACGGTCGAGCCACACGCCCGTGTGCTCAACCATATGGGAAATTATAGGCCACTATCAAGGCCAAATTGCCACCCACACAAGGGTCATACCTACAAGCTCAAACAAGCAATATTCTATACACAGTTGGCAACCAAAATCATGTCTTAAGATCAACATATCATCCCAACCAATCTCATCTCTAATCATGCCAACTTGTATACCAATTTGCACAATTAAAACACATAAATATCCAAGCATGATTCATCCACATTTTACCTTTCATATAACCATTTCTTTGATCAAACAAACATACTCATATTGCATTCATATGCTTAGGATAGCTTTAACCATTTCATTAGCCATCAAGCCATACCAAAACATGTATCATATACCATATTCACTCATGCATATTACCAACATTTGTCTAGCCATATCTCATGACTATTTATACACATTTCAAGCATAATCTAAAGTGACTAGCCTATACATGCCATACTTAATATAAACACCTCCAAAAGGTACCAAAATGAGTTTAGGTAGTGTGGTGATGATCCTTGACGGTCCCCGAGCCTCTCGTAGCTTTAACGATCTATAAAATAGAACAAACACACACAAAGTAAGCTTTCAAAAGCTTAGTAAGCCATATACAAATAAATTATCACAAAATCATTCATAAACTGTCTATGCGTTAAGACCAGATTTGACATGTCACACGAATTGAACATACATATAGTCTTTTAAATATTCAAAGAAAACAGATTTTCAAGAAGATTTTGAAAAGGTGTTTATTGGAAATTGAGGTTGATTGTTAAATCTAATAATTTGAGACGTAAAAGGTAAGGATATTACTGTCGAATCACGTCCTCAGGCTCCCAAGTAGCTTCTTCCGATCCGTGATTCTGCCAAAGAACCTTTACTAACAGTACAGACTTCTTTCTCAGCACTTTAACATCTCGATCCAAAATTTTCACTAGCTCTTCCTCGAATGACAAGTCAGGTCTTCATTCAACTTCCTCTACCGGTACTATGTGAGACGGATCTGATCGATAACACCTCAACATAGAGACATGGAAAACACTATGGATCTGACTCAACTCCGGAGGTAATTCAAGCTGATAAGCCACTGGTCCTACACGCTTCAACACACGATACGGTCCGATGAACCTAGGGCTCAACTTGCCCTTCCTTCCAAA
Organism: Gossypium rotundifolium; assembly: GCA_025506655.1. Taxonomy (NCBI): domain Eukaryota; kingdom Viridiplantae; phylum Streptophyta; class Magnoliopsida; order Malvales; family Malvaceae; genus Gossypium; species Gossypium rotundifolium. Next base: position 70,545,829 of record CP106732.1, on the reverse strand, counting down.
TCTGAAGATCTTCTTCCAAGGTGAGACCTTTAGAAAAACCTGATCTCCCACTGCAAACTCAATGTCCTTATGCTTTAGATCCGCATATGACTTTTGTCTATCCAAAGCTTCCTTTAACCAAACTTGAATCACCTTTACTTTTTCTTCAGTCTTTGATATCAATTCAGGACCCAACAAATGTCGTTCCCCCAATTCAGTCCAACAAGTAGGGGTACGACATGTATGACTATATAATGCTTCATAAGGTGCCATTTGGATACTAGATTGATAACTGTTGTTATACGCGAATTCTGCCAACGGTAGAAAATCCTCCAAACTACCTCTGAAGTCAATCACACAACCCCTTAACATGTCTTCCAAAATTTGGATTACTTTTTCTGACTGTCCATCTGACTGAGGATGGAAAGCCGTGCTGAAGTTTAACTTTGTTCCCAAAGCCTCATGCAAAGCTTTCCAAAATCGTGATGTAAACCTGGGGTCCCTGTCCGATATTATAGACACTGGTACCCCATGCAACCTCACGATCTCCGATACATACAACTTAGCCAACTTCTGCAATGAGAAATCCATACGAACTGGTAGAAAATGGGAAGCCTTCGTCAACCGATCCACTATTACCCAGACGGAATCTTTCTTAGTAGGTGATAAGGGTAACCCACTAACAAAATCCATCGTTATCTGTACCCATTTCCATAATGGAATCTTCACCAGTTGTAGCAATCCCGACAGAAATTGATGTTCCGCCTTCACTTGTTGACACATCAAGCACATACTCATAAAATCCATAACCTCTCGCTTCAACCCTAGCCACCAATACTTCTCTCGTAGATCTTGATACATTTTATTTCCTCTGGGGTGCATAGCATAAGGGCTACTATGCGCCTCTCGCAGAATCATTTGTCTCAAATCCAAATCCATGGGCATACAAACTCTTCTACGAAATCACATCACTCCATCCTTACTCATTCCAAAATCCCCTATTACACCACTTTCAACTTGTTGAATTAAGGGACCCAACTTTTCATCTGATAATTGCTTCTCCTTAATTCGACCCAACCACACAGGCTTCACCTGAAGTTCGGCTAGAAGACTACCATCTTCATACAGACTGATGTGAGCGAACATCGCTCTCAAATTCGATATTACCTTATGACTCAATGCGTCTGCTACCACGTTAGCCTTTCCAGGATGATACTCGATTGAGAAGTCATAATGCTTTAACAACTCCACCCACCTCCGTTGTCTTAAGTTCAACTCATTTTGGGTAAGGAGGTACTTAAGACTCTTATGGTCCGTATAAAAGATCAACTTCTCACCATAGAGATAATGCCTCCAAATTTTTAAAGCAAAAACCACATCAACCAATTCCAAGTCATGAGTAGGATAATTAACTTCGTGCGGCCTTAACTGACGAGATGCATAAGCCACCACCTTACCACCTTGCATCAACACACATCCCAAGCTCGTGTGTGACGCATCACAGTGAACAATAAACTCTTTTCCAGCCTTAGGTTGAATCAGTACTGGCACTTCCGTCAAAATCTTCTTCAATTTCTCAAAACTCTCTTGTTGATTATCTGCCTACACAAACGATACTCCCTTTCGCAACAATTTAGTTAGAGGTGCAGCAATCAATGAAAACCCCTCAACAAAGCGTCTATAATAGCCAGCCAAACCTAAGAAACTCTGAATCTCAGCCACTGACTTCGATGGTTTCCAATCCAACACAGCCTCTACCTTTTGAGGATCAACTCTTTTTCCTTCGGATGACACAACATGTCCCAAGAAAGTCACTTCCTTCAGCCAAAATTCACACTTACTGAATTTGGCATAAAGTTACTTTTCTCGTAGTATTTGCAATACTATGCGCAAATGTGAGTCATGCTCTTCTTCATTCCTCGAATATACCAAGATATCATCTATGAACACCACTACGAATCGGTTTAGATAGGGTTGAAAGACTCGATTCATCATGTCCATAAATGCAGGTGCTGCATTGGTCAAACCAAACGGCATCACCAAAAACTCATAATGTCCATAACAAGTTCAGAATATCGTCTTATGAATATCTGCCTTCTTAACCTTGAGTTGGTGATAACTCGATCTCAAATCTATCTTGGAGAAAATCGAAGCTCCTCTCAATTGATCAAACAAGTCATCTATTCTCGAAAATGGATACCTATTCTTGATCGTCAATTTATTCAACTGCCTATAATCAATGCACATACGCATCGACCTATCCTTCTTCTTGACAAACAAGATCGATGCTCCCCACGGAGACACGCTCGATCGAAAATCCCGGATCCAACAATTCTTGAATTTGAGACTTAAGCTCTGCTAACTCCTTCGGCACCATTTTATAAGGAGCAATGGACACCGGAGCCGTTTCGGGCAAAAGTTCAATGCCAAACTCTACTTCCAGTCTAGAGGTAAACCCGAAAGTTCTTCGGGGAAGACATCTGAATATTCTTTCACCGTTCTAACATCTTTCACCAATAATTCCTTGGCATCCAAAGCACTAATGGAGGCTAGGAATGCGCCACACCCTTTTCGCACCAACATTTCTGCCTTTAAGGCAGATACCATATTTGCTAAATAGTTTCTCCGTTCGCCTATCATTACCACTTCTTTATCTTCCAAAGTCCTTATCGACATCCGTTTTATAGCACAATCCAAGTGCGCACAGTGCTTCACCAACCAGTCCATGCCCAAAATATGGTCGAACTCGCCGAAAGGCAGTTCCATCAAATCCGCCAAAAATACTTCTCTTTGAATTTCTAAAGGCACATCTCTATACAATTTATTCACGATCACAGACTGTCCTAAAGGACTAATTACCTTCATATCTCTATCAAAAATCTCAGATCTAATATTCAAATTTCCTGATATAGCATTGGTAACATACTAGTGGGTAGACCCGATATCTATCAAAATAGTAATAGGTACATCAAAGATGAAGAACCTACCAGTTATCACATCAGGTGCATCGTCATCCTCCTGACGCCCGATTGCATAGACTAACCCCGGTTGTCTCGCCTCTGCGTTACCTCTGAAGCCATTACCTTTACTCAGTGCACCTTAACCTCGTCTAGTGCCATTACCACCACGACCTGGTCCATGACCTCTCGGTGGTTGTTGAGCGCCTCTAGCTGGCTGTGCATCAAGGTTACGAGCTTCTTGAGTCGGAGCAGTCTGTCGAGGATAATTCTTAAGCTGGTGATCCTTAGAACCACATTTAAAACAACCAGTGATTCTCTTCAGCATTCCTCGGGGTGTCGTCTTCCACAGTCAGCACATGATTGAATCTAGTTGGTAGCCACAGTGCTCTAGCTTGAGCTGGCTCATCATTTCGAGGCCTCTTTTGGAACGTTTTAGCAGAACCCTAGTACTTAAAGTCCCTCTTACCTCTGCCTCTTTCTTGGTTCTGATGTTCTAAGTTCTTAGCTTCTTTAGCTATCTTGGCTTTCTCCACAAGAGTGGCAAAAGTCCTTTCCTATTGGCGGGCTATCAGAACCCACAACTCATCATTCAGCTCATCCTCAAAGCGTACACAGCGCTCATGGTCGGTTGGCACTATTGTCCTAGCATAATGGCTCAAGTGTAGAAATTCTGCCTCGTAAGCTACCACCATCTTATTTCCTTGAACCAAATTCAGGAATTCCTTCCTCCGGGCATCCACATAACTTGCCCCTACATACTTTCCTTGAAAGCAGGTTTGAAGACATCCCAAGTAACACGTTCAGCCTGGGTGCCTTCTCAACAGTAAGCCACCATTGATACACCTCGTCCCTCAACAAGGACACAGCTCCTCTTAATTTTTGCTCGGCAGTACATTTCAGATCTTCCATAATTCGCTCCATAGGCTCGAGCCAATATTCCATAACATTTGGGGCAACTCCAGAAATACCCTTAAAAGTCTCAGCAGCATTTGATCTGAGTTGTAACAGACCGAATTTGACACTAATCAGAACGGTGGTTTCGAGACCACGAATCCGAGTCTGAGAAAAATTTTAATATTTTATTTTATGTCTATTATGTGTGAATTAAAAAGGTGTGAAAGTTTCGTAGAGAAATTTTATTGTTTAAGTGCTCAATTTGATAAAAAGGACTTGATCGCATAAAGAGTAAAAGTGACATGCTAAAGTGAAATGTACCTTTTTGATTGTGGCTTTTTAAGTGGATGTCCTAAAAGGACAATTAGCCCCTTTCTTTAGTAGTGGACGGCAATGATATAAAATAGTTAGTGGGAAAGGTTTAATTTTTATTTTATTTGATAAAATAAGGCATTATGAAATAATATAATAATAATGTGATATCATTAAAATAAAAGAAAGCAAACATTATCATCTTCACTTTGATATCACCGAAAATAAAAGGAGAAAAGAAGGATTCAAGCTCTCCATCTTTCGACATTCTTGCATGTTCTAATAAGATCAAGAGCAAAGAAAAATAGATTTAGATCGGAGAAAGACGAAGGTTCTCGAATAGTCAATTTGCACGGTCTATCGACAACCGAGGTAAGTCCTTAAGCAAGTATAGGTTATCGAATTATTTATGAATGTGTTAAATGATAGTATTTAATAGAATTTTGTATAAAACCTTGTGTTAGCTGAATGTGAAAGTATTGGTATGGATTGGTTGGAATTTTATTCAAAGTGATGTGAATAAGTGTTTTGGTTTGTTATTCGATATAATACGTGAATTATAAGTGGTGGTGAATTTAGCATAATGAAATGTGAAATGAAAGATTATCTATACATATTCTAAGCTTCGTGCCTAGCGTGCTTAGTGCGGTGACATATTCGGCTTCGTGCCTAGCGTGCCTTGTGCTTGATTTATTTCGGGCTTTAATACCTAGCGGCTTTATGCCGGTGATGTGTTTTACAAAGGATAAACCGAATTGTTGTTCAAGGTAAATCGTAGCTAATGTGTCTAGTTAAAGGCTCAGGTAAGTAAGTAAGGTATGATATGTTTAATGTTACTAGAGTTTAACTAATATTACGAGTACAGTGTTATGTACATTTGAGATTACGATTGATGTGCACAAGTATTATATGACTGAGTTTGAGCTTGAATGTATTATCATGGAGATTCGGTTTTCTAATAGTAGTGCTAAAGGTGAAAGAAATTTTAATACAATAACATGGTTGAGTTGAATGATTTAAATGTTTAAGTAATTGAATGTAGTATTATTATGAGCTTGGGACTTACTAAGTTAGTAAACTTATTTGTGTGTAATGTTCTCCTCTGTTTTATAGATTAGGTAAAGGCTACCTGCTCAACGGGATCGTCAAGACGATCGACCACACTATCGATCTAATGTTGGTACTCTTTCATTTTGGTTTTGGATAGAGGCATGTATAGGAAAGACTTGACCTTGTTTGTTGATAACTTTTGTTCATGTATATAATAGCCATGCGAATATGGCTAAATTTTTGGTTAAGTATGTTTATCATGCTTTTGATGTAATAGTCGGTTTATATCGTTAATGTTTACATAAACTCAATCAAGGTTTAATTTGAATATGGTAAGGAAATATGTGATTGAGAAGTGAAAATATGAGTTGGGTAATGTGGTATGAATAATTAATTGTATACTCGATTATATTGAACCATAGTTGTGTTTTGTTCATAGGTTAGTAATGTTAGGTTATAAAAGATATTGGGTATGTGTATTTCTTTTTAAGTTCAAATGAGGTGATTCGATGATGAAATGATCAAATTATGGTGCTATGGTTTGTTTGTATTTGGTCTTTTTGCATGATTCTTAAACAGGTTAATTCGGCATAGTAAACAAGTATATTTTAAGTACATTGCTCATGAATATGTCTAGTTAGTTATATATGTATGCTTGAAATGTGATATATGTTTGTGCATATTCGGATGTAATAGAATTTTTGCTAAAGAATAGGAAACTTATAAAATTTTGATAGAGACATTATCCATAAGTTTAAGTAGATATTACATGCATGTTTGATGAACTTAGTTGATGTAATAATTATTTTGAAATTTTTTTAAACATAATTATGCATTCGGTCAAGATAATTTTTAAAGGTTAGATTTCATTTGTGTTAATAACTAATAATGTTTGCATGTGATTGAATATACATGTGACAAATAGGTGTGAGTTAACCTTTGAAAAATAGTTTATATTCGGCCACCTTATTTGAAATGACCAAATGAATAGTACTCTATAGTATAAAATAAGTTTACTTCTTTTGTTATGTATAATGTAATTGATATTATAATCAAATTGATGTTTTGTTTATTGAAATATCATTTATTAAGTATTAAGATTCAAGTGATTAAATGAACTTGGTGGTTAGTAAAGTAGCATCAGTCAACCCTACTCTGGCGACGGATATGGTGTTACATTTTATTGGTATCGAGCTACGATTTAGTCGATTCTAGGACTACTGTAGTAACGTAAGAGTCTAGTTGTACATGCCTCTGAATTTTATATGTGATAGTGTGGTGACTTCGACGATTTCAATTGTATTTAATATAGTAAATGGATTAGATCCCGATAGAGTCAGAATGATGATGTAGAAAGTGTTGCACTGGTCTCGCACATGGATCGGCACCATTAGACTCTCAACCGATTCACGGGTAACCAAGAGGAGAGGCTAAACAAGCCTTCTACTAAATGATGAATGAATGGTTTACCCAATTTGTTCGAATAATCATTGTACAACAACCTCCACCCTCGAATAATCCAACTCGGTACCTTCAAGACTTCGATGATAGATCCAATGAGATCTAGTAGGCCCCTGCTGATAAAATCAGAAATTTGGGGCCGAGGAATTCAAGGCTAATGATGATGATGATGCAGAGCGAGTGAAATGTGGCTTGATAACACTATTCGGGTACTTGATGAGCTATCCCGCACTCAAGACGAAAGTTTGAAATGTGCTATATCCTTACCGGGACACCGCCTATCACGGTGGAATACACTAGTATCGTTGGTTCCAAAAGAAAAGTGACATGGGATTTCTTCCGGGATGAATTCGCAAGAAATATATCAATCGAGGTTCATCAACCGAAACAAAAGAATTTCTTGAATTGAAACAGGGAAAATGACCGTGGATGAATATGAGCGAAAATTTGTCGATTGAGCAGATATGCTCGGAGTGTGTATCAACCAAGCCATTATGTGCAAAAGGTTTGAAGACGGTTTGAATGAAGATTTAAAGTTGCTAGTTGGCATTCTTGAGATCAAAGAGTTTGTGACACTAGTCGAGCGAGCTTGCAAAGCTGAAGAGCTTGGGAAAGAGAAAAAGAAAGGTGAGATGAAGCTAGAGACACTCGTAAAAGACCGTCGGGTAGGAATTTCCATTCCACATTTAAGAAGTTTAGAGATGACTTCAACCGACATAAAACTACTTGATTCACCTAGACATGATCGACCTTCGGTGGGCTCCCGAGCTACCTTGATGGCCAGTGTTGATAACGTTCCACAGAATCAAGTTGAATGCAAACATTGTGGAAAATGGCATTCTGGGAGTTTTAGAGTTCATGATCGATCCTGTTTTAAATGTGGATCTTGAGACCATTTTATTCGAGAGTGCCCGATGTTAGCCGAAAGCGAGAATACGGTGCGAGAACTCTAGACCAAGCGATTGCATCAAGATGCAGGCGGACCACCGGGCATTACGGCAATGTAGGTGGTAGTCGAGAGGGACGAAGAACACGAGTTCGATCCGAGGCTAGAGCTCCACTAGAGCTTGTGTTACTCAAGCTAGGGAAGATGCCGCTTCTCCAGATGTCATTACCGGTACTTTCACCCTTTATGATACTACTGTGATTGCATTGATTGATCCTGGTTCGACCCATTCATATGTATGTGAAACTTTGGTATTCAATAAGACTCTGCCAGTTGAGTCTACTGAGTTTGTGATTCGCGTATCCAACCCTTTGGGTAGATGTGTGTTTGTTAATAAAGTGTGTAAAAGTTGCCCATTGATGATTCAGGATTTTTGCTTCCCAGTCGATTTAATGCTGTTGCCTTTCGATGAGTTTGATGTAATTTTGGGAATAGAATGGTTAACTTCGCATGATGCAGTGGTGAATTGCAAAAGAAAGTTATTGATTTGAGACACCAGAACGGTGAGATCATTAGAATTGAATCCAGTGATTTAGGTGGATTTCCTACAGTTATATCCTCAATGTTAGCCAAGAAGTATGTGAGAAAAGGGTGCGAAGCTTATTTGGCTTATGTAGTGGATAATAAGTTGTCTGAGAAACATATTAAATCTGTACTGATTGTATGTGAATACTCAGATGTGTTTCCTGAAGAACTACCGGGTTTACCCCCAGTACGAGAGATTGAGTTTGGCATTGAATTAGCTCCGGGAATGACTTCGATCTCAATAGCTCCATATCGGATGGCACCTACTGAGCTAAAAGAGTTGAAAGCAGATTGCAAGAGTTAACAGATAGGGGCTTTGCACGACCAAGTTTCTCTCCTTGGGTGCACCAGTTCTTTTGTGAGAAAGAAAGATGGAACGATGCGAATGTGTATTGATTATCGGCAATTGAATAAGGTAACTATAAAGAATAAGTACCTGTTACCTCGGATTGATGATTTGTTTGATCAGTTGAAATGGGCTTTAGTATTTTCGAAAATAGATTTGAGATCGGGTTATTATCGATTCTTGAGTCGAGATCGAGATGTGCCAAAGACGCATTAGGACGAGGTATGGACATTTTGAGTTTTTGGTTATGCCTTTTGGGCTTACTAATGCACTGCTATTTTATGGATTTGATGAATCGGGTTTTAGGCAGGTTTTGGATCGATTTGTGGTGGTGTTTATTGATGACATATTGATCTACTCCAAAGATGAAATTGAACACGCTGAACATTTGAGGTTAGTGCTACAAAGTTTGCAAGATCATCAGCTGTATGCGAAGTTTAGTAAGTGTGAGTCCTGGATGAAAGAGGTCAGCTTTTTGGGACATGTTGTTTCAGCATCAGGCATTCGAGTTGATCCGAACAAAATCTCGGCTATACTTGATTGGAAGCCACCGAAAAACGTTTCTGAGATTCGAAGTTTTCTGGGACTTGGGAGTTACTATCGACGATTTGTGAAAGATTTTTCTATGATAGCTACCCCGTTGACAAAGTTATTGTAGAAAGATGTCAGGTTCGAGTGGTCAGAAAAGTGTCAGAAAAGTTTTGATCAGTTAAAAGCCCTTTTGACAGAAGCTCCAGTGTTAGTTCAGCCTGAATCGGGTAAAGAATTTGCTATTTATTTTGATGCTTCTTTGAATGGTTTGGGCTGCGTTTTGATGCAGGAAGGCAAAGTCATAGCCTATGCTTCAAGACAACTGAAGCCGCACGAAAGAAATTACCCGACGCATGACTTAGAACTTGCAGCCATTGTTTTCGCATTGAAAATTTGGCGTCACTATTTAGTTGGCGAGAAATGTCACATTTATTCGGATCATAAAAGTCTAAAGTTTTAATGACTCGAAGGATCTAAATCGAGACAACGCAGATGGTTAGAATTGTTGAAAGACTATGAGTTGGTGATTAACTACCATCCGGAAAAGCTAACGCCATTGCAGATGCGTTAAGTCGAAAATCATTGTTTGCTCTTCGTGCAATGAACGCATACGAGATAGCTATGTCGGTGATGGTTCGATCATAGCCGAGTTACAAGCAAGACCGATGTTTATTCACAAATTTGTGATGCACAAAAGTTGACAAAGATTTGATCGCTAGACTAATTCGATGTGGAAAAGATGCGAGTTAGATTTTTGATTGATGCAAATGATTGTTTGAATTTTAAAAGCCGAATGTGTGTTCGAAAACTCGATTTGATCTGGTGATTTCGAGTGAGGCCCATAGTGGTCGATTATCAATTCATCCGGGTAGCACAAAGATGTATAATGATTTGAAACAATTCTATTGGTGGTAGGGCATGAAATGGGATATATCTAAATTTGTTTGAAATGCTTAATTTGTCGACAAGTAAAAGTGAACATCCAAGTGCCATCCGGATTACTTGACCAATCATGATACCGAATGGAAATGGGATAGAATTACAATGGATTTTGTATTCGGTCTTCCTATGACACCGAGTAAGAAAGATGCCGTCTGGGTTATAGTTGATAGAATTACTAAATCGACTTATTTTGTGCTTGGTTCGCATGGACTTTTCACTCGATAAACTTGCTTTGAATTGTATGTATTGCAAATTGTGAGATTGCATGATGTACCGAGTTCCATTGTTTGAGACAGAGACCGAGATTTACATTGTAGTTTTGGAAGAAGTTGCAAGATGCCTTAGGTACTAAACTACATTTTAGTCTGACTTTTCATCCGCAGATGACGGGCGGTCACCGAGCGAACTATTCAGATACTTGAGGACATGTTGAGATGTTGCGTTCTCGAGTTTGAAGGTACGTGGGAACGATACCTACCTTTGATTGAATTTGCTTATAATAACAGTTTTCAATCTAGTATCAAGATGGCACCTTATGAAGCCTTGTACGGGCGAAAGTGTCGAACACCATTATACTGGACTAAGCTCAGCGAGAATAAGATACACGGGGTTGATTTGATTAAAGAAACTGAACTGAAAGTAGCTATTATTAGAGAAAATTTGAAAGCTACTTCGGATTGTCAAAAGTCTTATGCTGATTTGAAACGTAAAGACATTGAATTTCAAGTCAGAGAACGAGTATTTTTAAAGGTTTCTCCGTGGAAGAAAGTGCTCTGTTTTAGCCGAAAAGGCAAGTTGAGCCCGAGGTTCATTGGACCGTATGAAATTATTGAACGTGTTGGGCCTGTCGCTTATAGGTTGAGGCTACCCTCTGAATTAGAAAAGATACACGGCATATTTCACGTTTCTATGCTCCGTAGATACAGATCAGATCCGTCACATGTGATTGCTCCGTCTGAGATTTAGATACAACCTGATATGACGTATGAGGAAGAACCGATCCGTATTTTAACTCGGGAAGAGAAAGAGTTAAGAAACAAGAAAATTCCATTAGTGAAAGTAATGTGGAAAAGGCACGGAGTTGAAGAGGCTACGTGGGAGCCTGAAGATTCAATGAGGCAACAATATCCGACGTTGTTTAATGGTAAGATTTTTGGGGACGAAAATCCTTAAGGGGGAGAGTTGTAACAGACTGAATTTGACCCTAATCGGAACGGTGGTTTCGGGACCACGAATCCGAGTCCGAGAAAAATTTTAATATTTTATTTTGTGTCTATTGTGTGTGAATTAAAAAGGTGTGAAAGTTTCGTAGAGAAATTTTATTGTTTAAGTGCTCAATTTGATAAAAAGGACTTGATCGCATAAAGAGTAAAAGTGGCATGCTAAAGTGAAATGTACCTTTTTGATTGTGGCTTTTCAAGTGGATGTCCTAAAAGGACAATTAGCCCCTTTCTTTAGTAGTGGACGGCAATGATATAAAATAGTTAGTGGGAAAGGTTTAATTTTTATTTTATTTGATAAAATAAGGCATTATGAAATAATATAATAATAATGTGATATCATTAAAATAAAAGAAAGCAAACATTATCATCTTCACTTTGATATCACCGAAAATAAAAGGAGAAAAGAAGGATTCAAGTTCTCCATCTTTCGACATTCTTGCATGTTCTAATAAGATCAAGAGCAAAGAAAAATGAATTTAGATCGGGGAAAGACGAAGGTTCTCGAATAGCCGAATTGCACGGTCTATCGACAACCAAGGTAAGTCCTTAAGAAAGTATAGGCTATCGAATTATTTATGAATGTGTTAAATGATAGCATTTAATAGAATTTTGTATAAAACCTTGTGTTAGCCGAATGTGAAAGTATTGGTATGGATTGGTTGGAATTTTATTCAAAGTGATGTGAATAAGTGTTTTGGTTTGTTATTCGATATAATATGTGAATTATAAGTGGTGGTGAATTTAGCACAATGAAATGTGAAATGAAAGATTATCTATACATATTCGGGCTTCGTGCCTAGCAGGCTTAGTGCCGGTGACATATTCGGGCTTCGTGCCTAGCAGGCTTAGTGCTGGTGACATATTCGGGCTTCGTGCCTAGCAGGCCTTGTGCCGGTGATTTATTTCGGGCTTTAATGCCTAGCAGGCTTTATGCCGGTGATGTGTTTTACAAAGGAGAAATCGAATTGTTGTTCAAGGTAAATCGTAGCTAATGTGTCTAGTTAAAGGCTCAGGTAAGTAAGTAAGGTATGATATGTTTAATGTTACTAGAGTTTAACTAATATTACGAGTACAGTGTTATGTACATTTGAGATTACGATTGATGTGCACAAGTATTATATGACTGAGTTTGAGCTTGAATGTACTATCATGGAGATTCGGTTTTCTAATAGTAGTGCTAAAGGTGAAAGAAATTTTAATACAATAACATGGTTGAGTTGAATGATTTAAATGTTTAAGTAATTGAATGTAGTATTATTATTAGCTTGGGACTTACTAAGTTAGTAAACTTATTTGTGTGTAATGTTCTCCTCTGTTTTATAGATTAGGTAAAGGCTACCTGCTCAACGGGATCATCAAGACAGTCGACCACACTATCGATCTAATGTTGGTACTCTTTCATTTTGGTTTTTGGATAGAGGCATGTATAGGAAAGACTTGACCTTGTTTGTTGAAAACTTTTTGTTCATGTATATAATAGCCATGCGAATATGGCTAAATTTTTGGTTAAGTATGTTTATCATGCTTTTGATGTAATAATCGGTTTATATCGTTAATGTTTGCATAAACTCAATCAAGGTTTAATTGAATATGGTAAGGAAATATGTGATTGAGACGTGAAAATATGAGTTGGGTAATGTGGTATGAATAATTAATTGTATACTCGATTATATTGAACCATAGTTGTGTTTTGTTCATAGGTTAGTAATGTTAGGTTATAAATGATATTGGGTATGTGTATTTCTTTTAAGTTCAAATGAGGTGATTCGATGATGAAATGATCAAATTATGGTGCTATGGTTTGTTTGTATTTGGTCTTTTGCATGATTCTTAAACAAAGTTAATTCAAACATAGTAAACAAGTATATTTTAAGTACATTGCTCATGAATATGTCTAGTTAGTTATATATGTATGCTTGAAATGTGATATATGTTTGTGCATATTCGAATGTAATAGAATTTTGCTAAAGAATAGGAAATTTATAAAATTTTGATAGAGACATTATCCATAAGTTTAAGTAGATATTACATGCATGTTTGATGAACTTAGTTGATGTAATAATTATTTTGAAATTTTTTAAACATAATTATGCATTCGGTCAAGATAATTTTTAAAGGTTAGTATTCATTTGTGTTAATAACTAATTATGTTTGCATGTGATTGAATATACATGTGATAAATAGGTGTGAGTTAACCTTTGAAAAATAGTTTATATTCGCCACCTTATTTGAAATGACCAAATGAATAGTGCTCTTAATATAAAATAAGTTTACTTCTTTTGTTATGTATAATGTAATTGATATTATAATCAAATTGATGTTTTGTTTATTGAAATATCATTTATTAAGTATTAAGATTTAAGTGATTAAATGAACTTGGTGGTTAGTAAAGTAGCATCAGTCAACCCTACTCCGGCGACGGATATGGGTGTTACAGAGTTGCTCCGATATTGACCCACGAGCTACTGGCCCTGATCTAGCCCCATCAACCCTTTCCAAGACTCGTAACATTGCTTCAGACAGAGCAATGTCTTCTCTCATACGGTCATGGGATCCATTTTCCGACACAGGTGATGCCGGTGCATCCATTTTTGTCATATGTCCCGATGCCTCAGACACGACTTTAGCACTTCGGCCTCTATCTCGGCCATGTCTACCATGTCCACATCCTCTAGCACTCATATTGACTAATTTGGTTTAATCTGATTACAAGTTTTATAAATCAGAATACTATTTCAGTGTTTATTAACAATATTTTATGAGATATAAGAGATAGAGTTTGTTTTCGCAAACACGTCCTATAGTTTCAATCTCTATAGTTTCAACACCTAAAACTAGAAGTTCTAGAGTGTTCCTATGATCATATCACAATAATAATTATTCAGTATATGAATACTTACTTGACTTGGTGCCGGATGCTCGTGGTGCCATACTACCTTTAACACGTAAATTCTATAAATTCAAAATAGTTTTAAACGAAAATTGTTGTTAAACCCAAACCACAGTCAAGTTTTGAAATTGGCTCTGATACCATAAAATGTAGCACCCCAAACTCGGTCTATGCATTAAGACCAAATTTGACATGTCACACTAATTGAACATAAAGATTCAAAGAAAACGGATTTTCAAGAAGATTTTGAAAAGGTGTTTATTGAAAACCGAGGTTGATTGTTAAATCTAATAATTTGAGACATAAAAATTTATAATTTAAAACCTAAGAAAAATTTATTTAATGTTCCAAGAATTTAAGAGAGTTAGAAGAAATTTTGAAAACAAAGATTTTAAAAGAAATGTTACAAAGAAACTTTCGAGTTAAAATATTTAAGAATGAAAACCCTTTTTGCACGTTTATTTACGGAAAACATTTATTTCTATTTTAGAAAAATAAAATCCCACTTAAGTACTTTAAAGCATATCATAGAATCCATCCATAGGTAAAACATCCATAAAATTTAACCAGAGGCCTTATTACAACATAACTTAAATAGAAAATATTAAAAGTACTTTCAAGAAATCCAAAATTTAAATAACCCATTATTCGTAGTATGGTCTCCACTGAGTCGTCCCCCGCCCAAGCCTCCGTCATTGATCATTACCTGAGAAGGGTAAAGAAAATGGGGTGAGTTACTTAGAACTCAGTGTATAACTCACTTACCATATTCCACTGGGCCAAAACCATTTAAGCATTTATTTGGGCCTGAGCCCATTACAAATATAACAATTTAACATGTATAGAATGCATATGATATGCAATTCCCAAAACCAAACCTAAATTTCCATTCGCTACACACCACCTATACCAACCAGCACACTTGTGGGGAGCTTTAGTCACCCACCCCGCCAACACACCAAACTGGGCATTAAGCCATATATCAAACTGGGCATAAAGCCATATATCAAACTAGGCATAAAGCCATATATCAAACTTGGCATAAAGCCATCAGAATTTTGTAGCAAAGCTACTAGAACTTCCCTTCATCAAAATAGCCCAACCCATGCAATCATGTATATAATATGCATAACAATCCATTCATATAATTATTCCAACATAAGGCCTATTATAAAAGTTATTATAATCTGGCCCATTTCACATTTTGGCCCACATAATCTCATATCACATTTGGCCCATTTATCAAATATCACATATGGCTCATTTATCGAATATCACATATGGCCCATTTATTAAAATCACATATGGCCCATTTATCAATATCACATATGGCCCATTAAGTCATTTTTATCGATTTAGCCCATTAAGGGCAATTTCATAATTTTCACAATCTTAATACCGATTTCATAGTTTTTACCATTAAAGTGTTAAATATACCATTTTACCCGATTTCATCAACTTTACAATTTTAATCTAGCTATTAATACGATGTGGCTATCTAACCCGCGAGATACGGTGTGAGATTACACACTTGATTACAGTGAGCTCTACACTTTCATGATCGTCGACACCTAGAAATGTTATAACGCTCGATTAGAGCACTTAACACTTAAAATAAATCTATTCTAAGATAAGCGGTCTAGATTTTTACCCTCAAAACTCGAACAACTACTATTTGTCGGTTCTCCCCGATTAACGGTTCACAACCCGGTGGAAAATCCAGGATCGTCGGTGCCTCACGACTACGAACAACCTCGAGTAATTGATTTTCACCAGATGAGGGTCCACAACCCGGTGGAAAATCTCAAATTGTCGAAACAACCCTTTCTAGAGGGAATAGTGAATCCGCCCATCTTTTGATCACTATTCACCACCCTTTTGATCCTATCTTGCTTGCCTCCATTGACAAAAGAATATTTGTCCAACTAATATTTCGAAAATTAAGACGATTGATTTTAAGGGGCGGAATCGGCTTACCACTAAATCCTTACGTTCAAAGGATGAAAATCAAGCGATAGCGTCCCTAAAGTAACATCGATTAGTAAATCCCATCATTAACAAAATAATGAGTAAAATGGAATCCTTGATAAAAACCCTTACCTTAAAACTTTGGACCGAATCCTAGCGATTCACGATGATTTCGGGCACTCCAAGTTTGGCCTTCCACTAAGTTTCTATGATGGAGAAAAAGATTTGAATAAGATATGGTGCGATAATGATCTCGATCCAAAAAGACCATCCCACACCAAGATGTAAATTCGGCACAAAGAAAAAGGGAAAAAATAAAAATACTAAATTATTATCTAGCCACTTACCGAGTGATCAAAGTGTGAGAAGAAAAGAATGAAATGATTTGAGAAGAAGATAAGTGTAGTAAAATATTCGGCTATGAAGAAAAAATTAAAGGAGATGGTGTTAGCAACATTCGGCCATGGAGGAAAAGAAAAGGGAGAAAATGTTGGATAGATTTTGTAAAAAGAAGGAGATGAAATAAAGGTATAGGACAATTAGGTGTTTCGGTTTTGATTCATTTCAAGAATGAAAGATGAACAAAGAGAGGGGTTTGAGGCTAGAGAGCATTCGGCAATGGAGAAAGAAAAGAAAATGAAAATGGCCTTCCAAGGTGTTATGGTTTCAGCACTAGGAAGAAATGACTTGAAAGAATAGGCAAAATAAGACCAAAATGGTAAAAAATATGAATAACTAAAAGAAAACAAAAGATGATAACTAAAAGAAAACAAAAGATGCTTACCTAATGCTCAAAGTGCATTCGGCTAGGGAGAGAAAAGATGAAGAGAAAATGTTTTGAGAGAAAACAAAAATGACCAAAAAGAAATATGCCCAACAAGCACCTATCCTTACTCAAAAGTCTTCAAAAATTTGGCCACCCCCCTTAGCCCCTAAAACCGTCCAAGTTCATGGACACAAGGTCAAAGTTTGGCCAATCCAAACTTTCCAAAACATCCTCCTTGTAAAGTGCCTTGTGTTCCCCCTACATACCATAACCTCATGATTCCCTACCTTAAGTTTACACTTGCCTTTTTCCCTTAGCCACCTTTCCAAAAAAGTAAAGTCTAAGCTACCATAAATACTAGCTTGACCGACACTATGAAGATGGGACGCAAAAAATAAAAATTTCACATGCATAATAAGGGATTCGAACCTCTTTCCTCAAGCAAACACTCATGGCGCCATATCCCCTTTACTAATTGCTCATCTTATGCTAACTTAAACCTCTTAATTACCTTAAGCATTAAGGTTACTTGATCCACTTCAATAAAGTACTATTTACCAAAATTTATTGCAAAATCCAATTAAATCCCGAGCCTTCTCGAGACTATTAAAACACACACATTGAATCATTTCACTAGTTAAGCACCAAAATTATGCAACATATCCATTCTCAATCAATTTTTTTTAGGATGTTACATAAACATAGCAATTTAGATTCATTGCTTACCAATTCATCATATCTCAAACATCACATTTACTCATATCTCAAACATACATATATCTCAAATGTTCATTTGCACTAATGCACATATATCAACGTACCTGAAATGGATGTACAATTCACATAGTCATTTATTTCTCAGAATTGCCCGTTGAACTGTTCGAAACTAAATAGGATACTCAGAGTGCTCGGAATAGTCATACAATGCCAACATCCCAGACGTGGTCTTACATGGAACCAGATATCGATGCCACTATCCCAGACAGGGTCTTACACGAATTAATACGATGCCAACGTCCTAGACATGATCTTATACATAAATCTCATATCGATGCCAACATCCTAGACATGGTCTTACACGAAATCTTGAATCAATGACAACGTCCCGGACGTGGTCTTATATGATATCGAATATTGGACACCTATGTCATGAGATAAACTATCCTATCTATCCCTAGGTTCAAACGGGACTTCTCGGACACTGATAACTTGTCGATTTATGCATAAAATTGGATTTCATATACATTCCATCTCAATGGATATTCATAGCAATTTACATTTCATATATGTACAAATAATTCAATTCAAATACATTTATTTGTATATTGACTTACCTCAGATTCAGATATTCGATTGGATTTGGTTATTCGACTACTTTCGCTTTCTCGCGATCTAAGTCTATTTTCTTGGTTCTTGATCTATACATATTAAAATTTAATCTATTTACTCATCAACTCATTCAATTCAATCCAAAAACACATATTTAAGGTAAATTTCAATTTAGCCCTAACATTTTCACATTTGGACAATTTAGTCCCTATTTCACAAAATTACAAAATACACCAAATTTTCTTACACTCATGCTTGGCTGAATATATATTATGATCATATCAATCCATACATTTCATTTATTTTATAATTTAGTCCCTCAAAATTTCATTTTCTCAATTTAATCCAAAATACTCAAAATCACCAAAACTCAAAGACAAACTATGTTAATCAAACATATATATTTCATAATTCACCATCAAACATCATAAAACACTTGAGTTCATCAAAGGCTCATCTTAAAAACATCATCAATTCTCAAAATTAAGACATGGGTTTTGAAGTATACGAAGCAATGATTGCAAAAACGTAAAAATTATCGAAAACCGATTAAAAACATACCTTGAATTTAAATCAAAAGCTAGCCGAATACCCTAGCTAAATTTTCTTTTCTTCTTCTTTGATGTTTCAGCCAAAGGATGAATGAAAATGGATTATTTTCATGCTTTTAATTTATCATAATTTCTTTAACAAATAATTTCCAATTTTAACCTTTAATACTAAATACATAAAACATATCATATAAGGTCATTTTTTACCATGTCCATCCACTTACTTGTAAAGTGGTTTAATTGCCTCATAAGGCCTCCTCTTTTAAAAGCCACATCAATTTAGCCATTAATCAAATAGAATGCTACTTTTACGACTTATGCAATCTAATCCTTTTATCAAATTAAGCACACAAACAGACAAATTTTTATACGAGACTTTTACACATGCTAATTCACTTATCATAGGCACGAAAAATAATATTAAAATATTATTCTAACACAAATTTGTGGTCTCGAAACCACTGTTCTGACTAGGTTCTAAATCATAATGTTATAACTCTCCCTCCTTAGGGATTTTTGTCCCCAAAAATCTTACCGTTAAATAGATTCAGATATTGCTGTTTAATTGAATCTGTAGGCTCCCATGTAGCCTCTTCCATTCCGTGTCGATGCCACAATACTTTAACTAATGAAATTTTCTTATTTCTCAACTCCTTCACTTCATGAGCTAATATACGGATTGGTTCTTCCACGTAAGTCATATCGGATCAGATTTCAATCTCTCATAGAGGAATCACATGTGATGGATATAATATATATCTACGGAGCATTGACACATGAAATACATCATGTATCTTTTCTAGCTCAGGTGGTAACAATAATCTGTATGCAACTGGCCCAACACGCTCGATAATTTCATACGGTCTGATAAACCTTGAACTCAACTTGCCTTTACGTCTGAATAGGAGTACTTTCTTCCACAGAGACACTTTTAAAAACACTTTTAAAAACACTTTGTCACCGATTTCAAATTCAATATCTTTTTGTTTCAAGTCCGCATAGGACTTCTGATGATCAGATGCTGCTTTCAAACTATCTTGAATCACTTTGACTTTCTATTCAGTGTCTTTTATCAAATTGACCCCGTGTACCTTATTTTCACTGAGCTCAGTCCAATATAGAGGTGCTCGACATTTACGTACGTACAGAGCCTTGTAAGGTGCCATTTTGATGCTCGACTAAAAACTGTTATTATAAGAAAATTCAATCAATGGCAGGTACTGTTCCCACGTACCATCAAACTCAAGAACGCAGCATCTCAGCTTATCCTCGAGAATCTGAATAATCCGCTCAGACTGGCCATCTGTTTGTGGATGAAAAGCAGTACTGAAATGTAATTTCGTTCCTAAAGCTTCTTGTAATTTCTTCCAGAATTGTGATGTAAACCTTCGGATCTCTATCTGACACAATAGACAATGGTACTCCGTGCAATCTCACAATATAAAAAATGTAAAGCTCGGCTAATCTATCAAGTGAGAAATCAGATCGTACCGGAATAAAATGGGCAAATTTCATCAAACGATCAACTATAACCCAAATTGCATCTTTCTTTCTCTGAGTCAAAGGCAATCCAGAAACAAAATCCATCGTTACTCTATCCCATTTCC
The DNA here is from genome assembly GCA_025506655.1 of Gossypium rotundifolium. Classification (NCBI taxonomy): domain Eukaryota; kingdom Viridiplantae; phylum Streptophyta; class Magnoliopsida; order Malvales; family Malvaceae; genus Gossypium; species Gossypium rotundifolium. The sequence goes on along the minus strand of CP106732.1, from coordinate 70,525,549 downwards.
ACTCGGGAATCATAATCGGTTGTAGCAAACCGGACGGAAGTTGATGTTTAGCTTTAACTTGCTGAGAAACTAAACATTTCGAAACAAAGTTAGAAATGTCTCGTTTCATACCAGACTACCAATAGTGCTGCTTTAGATCATGATACATTTTTGTACTTCCGGTTCAAAGATAGGCAACTATTATGTGCTTCATTTAAAATCAACTGAATTAACTCTGAGTTTCTCATAACACAATTTCAATCTCGGAACCTTAAGCAATCATCAACATCAACTCGAAATTCTGAATCAGAATTCAGATCACACTGAGCTCATTTCACTAATATTTCACTATCAATCGTCTGAGCATCACATATTTGTTGTAAACACATCAGTTTCACTTTCAATTCGGCTATCACTGAACCATCATCAGACAAGTCTAAATGAACATTCATAGCATACAATGCAAATAGTGACTTTTGACTCAATGTATCGGCAACAACATTTGCCTTACCTGGTTGATAATCAATCACAAGCTCGTAATCTTTCAACAGCTCTAACCATCTTCTCTGTCGCAGATTCAAATCTTTCTGAGTCATCAGATACTTCAAACTTTTATGATCTAAAAATACGTGACATTTCTCACCAAAGAGGTTGTGACGCCAAATCTTTAATGTGAACACAATCACAGCTAGCTCAAGATCGTGTGTCAGATAATTCTATTCATGAGGCTTTAGTTGTCTCGAGGCATTCAGAACACATCCCAGACCATTTAACGAAGCATCATTGTATATCACGAATTCTTGACCCGTTTCTGGCTATACTAAAATCAGAGTTTTAGTCAACAGAGTTTTCAACCGATCGAAACTTTTTTGACATTTATTAGACCATTCAAATTTCACATATTTTTGAAGCAATCTAGTCAACGGAGTTGAAATCATCGAAAAGCCTTTTATGAATCTTCGATAATAACAAGCAAGTTCCAGAAAACTGTAGACTTCAAATACACTCTTTGGAGGTTTCTAATCTAAAATAGTAGAAATTTTACTCAGATCAACTTGTATTCTAGAGGTCGATACAATATGTCCTAGAAAACTGACTTCACGCAACTAGAATTCACATTTGCTGAATTTCACATACAATTGCTTTTCCCGCAGAGTTTGTAACACAATTCTCAGATGTTCAGCATGCTCAGTTTCATCTCGAGAATAAATTAAAATGTCGTCAATGAACACAACAACACATTGATCTAGGTACGGTCTAAAAATTATGTTCATCAAATCCATAAAAATAGCAGGAGCATTCATTAGTCTGAAAGGCATAACTAAAAATTCATAATGCCCGTACCTCGTTCTGAAAGAAGTTTTCAGAATGTTTGAATCTTTTACTTGCAACTAGTAGTATCCTGATCTCAAACTATCTTTGAAAACATAGTGGCTCCTTTTAGCTGATCAAATAAATCATTGATTTTGGGCAACGGATATTTATTCTTTATTGTTACTTTTTTCAAGTGACGATAATCTATGCACATTCTCATTGTGCCATCTTTCTTTTTCACAAACAGAACAGGAGCACCCCAAGGTGAGAAACTCGGTCGTGCAAATCCTCTATCTGTCAACTCTTGTAACTGAGACTTTAACTTTTCAACTCTGTTGGTGCCATTCTATAAGGAGCTATCGAAATAGGAGTCGTACTAGGCAATAGATCAATGCCAAATTCGACTTCACATGTCAGAGGCAATCTCAGTAATTCTTCAGGAAATACATCAGGGAACTCATATGCAACATGCACTGATTCAACTTTCTTTTCGGATACTTTTGAGTTAATCACATAAGCAAAATATGCTTCTTATCCCTTTTTCACATAACTTTGAGCTTTCAACACATATATTAGATGTAACCCGGACTATTTCATCATTCTGACATCTCAAATCAATGGTCTTTCTTTTGCAATTCATAATAGCATCGTGCAAAGTCAACTAGTCCATACCCAGAATTATATCAAATTCATCAAACGGTAATAGCATCAGATCAGCAGGAAAACAGATATCTCGAAACATTAATGACAGTTCTTGCATACTTTGTCAACTAGGACACTTTTACCTAAGGGGTTCGATACTTTTATAACAAACTCAGTAGACTCTACAGGCAAAGTTTTACTAAATACTAAGTTCGTGCATACATACGAATGAGTAGAACCAGAGTCTATCAATGAAATCACAGAAGTATCATAAATAGTAAATGTGTCCATTATAACATCTGGAGATGAAGCTTCCTCACGAGTTTGGATGCCATACGCTCTAGCAGGTGCTCCAGCTTCGGATCTCACAATAGTATCCCTCGTAGACCTCGACTACCACTGATGTTTCTTGTGTTTTGAGAGGGTCTACCTCTAGCTACAACATTATCAGATCTCGGGTTCTGAAGAATCTCTTGATCAACAGACTCTGGGTAGTCTCGAATAAAATGATCTAATGATTCACATCTAAAGTAAGCCCGATCATTCAATCTACAATTTCCCGAATGTCTTTTACAACATGTGCTTACATTCAGGTCGATCGGATCGGACATTCCCAACACTAGCCATCGATGTTACTGGAGCTTTGGAGCTCAACTGTGATCTAGCTCGATCTTTATTCGAATGGCCCACGTTAGCCTTTGAACGCTATGCTCATCTAAGAATTTCTTCGAAGCAGATTGAAATGATTTGCTCGAAAATTTCTTTCTCACATCTCTAGCTTTAGACTAAGCTTTTCTTTTATCTTTCCTGAGTGCCTCAACTTTGCACGCTCAGTCAACATGTACAACAAACTCTCTTATTTCTAGAATTCAATCTGACAAAAAAATGTCTTCATTGAGACCATCTTCAAACCTCTTACACATTATTGCTTCCAATGATACACATTCTCGGGTATACTGACTTAGCCTCACGAACTCTCATTCATTTTCAGTGAAAGACATGTGACGCTATTCCAATTCTAGGAATTCCTTTCGTTTCTGGTCCATAAACCTCTGACTAATGTATTTCTTCTGGAACTCAATCTGAAAGAGATCCCATGTGACCCACTCTTTCAGAACAACAAAAATCAAAGTCTTCCACCACTAATAAGTTGCATCTCATAGTAAAGAAACTGTACATTTTATGCTTTCTTCAAGGGTCAATGCCATTTAATCAAATACTCGTATTGTGTTCTCTAGCCAAAATTTAGCTTTCTCGGTATCGTCATCACTAGTAGCTCTGAACTCTTCAGCTCTATACTTACGAGTTTTATCGATTGGAGGCTTATTCAACCAGATTCAGATTCATAACCGGAGGCACAACTGATGTCTGAGGGGGATTAAGTGGGGGTGGAGGTTGTGAAACAACCAAATTTTCTCTTACATACTAAGTGAACCACTCACTCATCATTTGGAAGAAAGCTTGTTTAGCTTCTCCCTCTTGACCGCTCGTAGCAAGTCTCGAATCAGAAGGCGCTGTCCCTTGAGTGAGAGCAGGAGCATTGCTTTCTACATCATCAGCTATGGCTTTTTTGAGATCCATTACTATATAAAAATCACATTTTACACGTCAGGATTCATCACACTATCACAATTCAAATATATGGCATGTATAGCTAGACTCTTACACGCTACATTAGTCCGAGAATCTCCTAAATCGTAGCTCTGATACCAATCAAATGTAACACCCCTAACCCGTATCCATTGTTGAATTAGGGTTAAGAGGCATTACCAGACAATTAGAAACCTTTACAGACATTTCATAACATAATATGTCAAACCACATCAAAATATCCCTTAAATAGGTCTATGAAACCTTAAACATGCTTTAAGAATAAGGCTGGGACTAAACAGAACACATACAGAAATTCTTGAAATTTAAAACTTTTTTTAAGTTACAGAGGTCACATGTCCGTGTGAGGAGGTCTGTGCCTCCCACGCTTCAAACACGCCCATGTGTCTAGGCCGTGCCAAAACTGGGCATACATACTAACTTGTCCCCACGGCCTGAGACATGCCCGTGTGCCCCACCCGTGGTCGATCCTGACTTGCATCACATGGCCAGTCACACGCCCGTGTGTGCAGCCCATGATCGGTTCTGACTTGTTTATAATTACAACCACGAGGGACACGGTCGAGCCACACGCCCGTGTGCTCAACCGTATGGGCCAAATTGCAACCCACACAAGGGTCATACCTACAAGCTCAAACAAGGAATATTTCATACACAATTGGCAACCAAAATCATATCTTAAGATCAACATATCATCCCAATCATGCAAACTTATATACCAATTTGCACAATTAAAACACGTATATGTCCAAACATGATTCATCCATATTTTACCTTTCATATAACCATTTCTTTGATCAAACATATATACTCATATTTCATTCATATGCTTACCATAGCTTTAACCATTTCATTTGCCATCAAGCCATACCAAAACATGCATCGTATACCATATTCGGTCATGCATATTACCAACATTTGTCTAGCCACATCTTATGAGTATTTATACACATTTCAAGCATAATCTAAAGTGACTAGCCTATACATGCCATACTTAATATATACATCTCCAAAAGGTACCAAAATGAGTTTAGGTAGTGTGATGATGATCCTTGACAGTCCCTAAGCCTCTCGTAGCTTTAACGATCTATAAAATAGAACAAACACACACAAAGTAAGCTTTCAAAAGCTTAGTAAGCCATATACAAATAAACTTATTGCAAAATCATTCATAAATATAGCAATTTAGATTCATTAACATATCTTCATTTCAAAACACATGAATATATCTTTGGCTTACTAGGTTTACCATTGCTTACCAATTCATCATATCTCAAACATCTCATTTACTCATATCTCAAACATATATATATCTCAAATGTTCATTTCCACTAATGCCAATACATACTCACCTTTCATGCTTATACAAAACAAATATATATATATCAGCATACCTAAAATGGATGTACAATTCACATAGTCAGTCATTTCTCAGACTTGCCTATTGAACCGTTCAGAACTAAATAGGATACTTAGTGATACGATCCACCTTGGGGTGAGTCGAGTCGTATGTGAGATGCCCAATCATTTACGAGAAGCAATGATTATTTAGTTTATAAAATTTAGTAAGGAATGAAGTAATTTCGGCAAAATAATAATTAGCTTATAACTGTGGTATAAAAAGGTAAAATATGAAAGAAAGAGATATTTTTGGTTCGAAATGGTAAGATGTGTAAAAGATGGAATTTTGGGTTTGGTATAAAATGGTTAAGAAAAGAAAATGGAATGAACAGAAGTGAAAATAAGAACCAATACCAATTTGGCATTGACCCGTTGCTTATAAGCCTTTTTGTTCGGTTTAGGAATGGTTAAAGGAAACCTCGACCCACTATCTAACAAGATAGGAACCTCGATATGTTTGAACGCCACACTATGAGTAGTGATAAGTTTGGGTTTTTGACAAAGAAAAATGGATGACACGACTAGATCACTAGGTAGCCAATGAATCTTTGAACGAAATAGAGAAAAGTTTGCCTCACAAAATGAGTAGCATAACATTAACAAATTATCAAAAGCTATCCATCAATAGTTTGATTACATGTATATATAGTATCAAATGAGGCTAGGTGAATGGTCACTTTTAATGAGGCTAATAATGATTTCAAATGAAGAGTCTCAACTTTTGGAATTCTAGCCAAGTAACTCCCATCTTCAATATGATTAACTCTTCAATTAAAGTGCTTGTCAAAGTCCTCTGAGTTCTCCATGATCAACCGAAAAGTCACCAACCAAATGAAAAGTCTTAACCTTTGGAATTCTAGCCATGTAACTCCCATCTTCAATGTGATTAACTCTTCAATTAAATTGCTTGTCAAAGTCCTTTGAGTTCTCCATGATCAACCGAAAAGTCACCAACCAAATGAAAAGTCTCAACATTTGGAATTCTAGCCATGTAACTCCCACCTTTAATGTGATTAACTCTTCAATTAAATTGCTTGTCAAAGTCCTTTGAGTTCTCTATGATCAACCGAAAAGTCACTTGCAATTATCACATGTAATGAGACACATTAATGCAATTATTAAACTTAAAACAAATTAATAACTAACTTAATTAATTAAACTAACAGTTAAGCATCATTTATTCCAAAGAACTAGGTTAATTAAATAAAGCATTATTAAATGAACTTAACTCATGCATAAATAAATTAACTTATTAACTAGATTAATTAAGAAGCAATTATTAAATTAAATTCATTAAAAGAAATTAATTAATTAAACTAAGTTGAGTTGAATTAATGACCAGCAACCATTTATTGAACTAAGATGCTTAAATGCAAGCTAAATGCAATGCTGAAAATTAAATAAAGTGTTCAATTTAGTTGGATCAGTTGAAAGAGCTAGAATTGAACCGAAATCAGTTTGCAATATGTTGCAAGGAAATTTTATTGAGCTGATCCCAATTCGTTTTATTTCTCCACCAAAACCTCGCCCCACAATTGGTTAACTAAGGCCGAAATGGCCTCCTTGAATTCTTAACTCGAGCTCGCGTAATTGGTCCTTGAGGTAGCACCATTGAATCTTTGCTCAAGTTAGGTGCACTCCGGGGCGTGATCGTATCATTACCCCTCTTCAAAATGACTTGTCCTCAAGTCAAAATCTACGTTAAAAGTGGTTAAATCTGAAACATTAAAAGTCGTACTAACGTTGAATTCACCTGGCAAATTGAGTTTATAAGAGTTTTCATTTATGCGCTCAAGAATTTGGAAATGACCGTCTCCATAAGGTAACAGTTTTGATTTTTGTTGAGTCGAAAAATGATCCTTGCGTATGTGAACCCAAACCCATTCTCCAGGTTCTAAGACCACTCGTATTCGTCCTTTGCTAGTGTTACCCATGTATGACTCGGTTCTTTCCTCAATGTTAGCTCACACTTTTTGATGTAATTCTTTGACAAAGTCAGCCTTTTTCTTTGCATCCACATGAACCAATTGATCAGTAGGCAAAGGTAATAAATCTAAAGGTGTCAATGGATTGAAACCGTATACAATTTCAAAAGGTGAATATTTTGTAAAAGAATGAACGAAGCGATTGTAGGCAAACCTGATATGTGGTAGGCAATCTTCCCAAGACTTCAAAATTCTACGAATGATGGCTCGAAGTAATATGGACAATATTCTATTGACGACTTCCGTTTGGCCATCAGTTTGGGGGTGGCTGGTGGTTGAGAATAATAGCTTGGTTCCTAAATTTCCCCACAAGGACCTCTAAAAATGGCTCAAAATTTTTGCATCACGATCCGATACAATGGTACGAGGAATGCCATGAAGTCAAACAATGTCTCTGAAAAATAAATTTGAAACATGAACAACATCATCAGTTTTAGTGCAAGCAATAAAATGAGACATTTTCTAAAAATGATCGACAACCAAAAAAGTAGAATCCTTCCCCGTTTTTGTATGTGATTGTCCAAGAACGAAGTCCATGGAGATATCGACCCACGGAGCTTCAGGAATAGGTAATGGCATGTATAGGCCATGTTGTTGAACCTTCGATTTAGCCTTTTTACAAGCTATACACCTTTTACAAACTTGTTCCACATATTTACACATTCGTGGCCGATAGAAGTGTTCTTGAAGGGTTGCAAGCGTCTTGTTGACTCCAAAGCATCCCATAAGTCTACCACTGTGAGCCTCGTGCACTAACAAGTCTTGAATAGAGCCACAAGGAATGGAAAGTTTACCTTATTTAAAAAGAAAACCTTCATACCTATAAAAGTTTTCAAAAACACCATTCTTGCATGGAATGTAATATCCTTAAATCAGGGCCTCTGCATTTTGTATGTGTTTGTATGTGACGATATGCTTACTGTGTTAGTTTAGCATGTTTTGGGGTCTAGGCATGACCTCGGGTTAGGCCTGGGTCATGGCCAAAAATTTTGTTTTAGTGCTTAGGAAGAGGGAGCTAGGAGAGTTAAGGGTTAAAAGAATTTATTGGAGGGTTGTGGCACAAAACAACCTAGTGCTAAAGTGGCAAAGGAGGTGCCACTAAGGTGCTTGGATGGTGACGCCACATGTAGGGAAGGAGTGCTTGGGTTCGAGCTGCAGAAATCCATTTTTGCTTATTCTTTTTCACGCCACCAGCAAGGAAAAGGTGTGCTCAGGTAGGACTCTCTTGAATGGATGAAGTGTAGATTGGGTCAACAGCTCAAAGATTCGGCTAAGTAGGAGGAAAAGAAGGGATTTGGATGAGAGAGGAAGAGTTGGCCGAATGGAGGGGTCTTGGTGTGGCATTTTCGGCCAAGGGACTTCTATGATGACAAATTTGGTCACCTAGTAGCCAAAATCCCCTAAGCCGAATTTTGAATTGAGCCTCACCATCACTTTCTTTTTCTTTCTTTTCTTCTCACCATTCTTTCTTCCTCTTTCTCACCAAAGATGAACCACACCATCTTTCTCTTATTCTTCTTCTTCTCACAATTCCTTCAGTCATCAAAAGCTGAAAGTCCCATTGCATCTTTACCCCTTTGAACCGATTGTTCTTAAGCACTAAAAGCCGATCATCCTTCTCCTCTGATTCTATTTCTCTACTTCGGGTTTCTCCTTGTCGATTTCTTAGAAATAGTTGACCAGTTGCATTTTGGTCACTCTTTTGCGTGGTAAGGATCTCTGTGGACTAATTTCTTTTTCTTTTTCCTTCTTAAACTATCGAAATAAAGGACTCTAATCCCTATAACTCTTTGGCCAAAACCATGAAGGGAGAATTCGGGAACCACTTATAGTCGACGATTGAAAGGTGATTTTTCAGGATTTGAGATCCAAGGTAAGCAAGACATACCATTCGGCCAAAGGGCATATTACTTATTGAGGGTTACCGATTCTAACTATGGTTTTTAGGGAGGAGTACAACCTGATTCGATAGATCTTCAGGATTCGGTAGCCGATCTAGGTAAGGGTTCTAGCATGTAGATCTGTTTCTTATTCATTCAAAAGTCGAAGGCTAATCGCTGTGTGTATTAGTGTTTGGCCGATTGCAAGGATGATTCATCACGTAACTTCAAAATTTGGTTGGAAACCAAATCGGTATTAAGGTAAGGATTATGGTTGTGTATTAACCTTTCAGGATTTGTATTTATAGCCGAATGGCCTCTTTGCTAATGATCTTCGTTTGGCCGAATGTAGGAAAGGGGATCTAGTGCGTTAGATTGCGATTTTTGGGATTCAGTAGTCGCGTGAGTAACCAGGTGTGCAACCTCACACTAAAATTCCCGATAGATTAATAGTAATAATGTTAAGCATGTGTTAATAAGGCAATGAATGAATATGGCTAAGGGTACCATTCAATGGTTCAATGTATTCAGGTATGTTACCCCTTAATACTCGTTAATAATGTTTATAAACATTGATATGAGAATATGTGAAATTTCGTTATGGACATGGGGTGAGGTAAATTGCATGATATTTATATGTTTTGTATGATGCATGAGCATATGGGTGATAATGATAAAGGGGAAGTGCTCCGGTGGTTTTACCATATTATCCGGTGACTTATGTCACATATTATGAATCCGGTGGCTCTGTCACATTATCTGACGGCTATGCCACATTATAAGGACGATGTGCGATTGGTCGCAATGGCGCCTTCGATGGTGTGTAGCAGATGGAGGGTCGATTTAGTAATCCCCACGGTGTGATTGGCAGATAAGGGTGGTGTGTAGAGGTTGGACATCTAGGTGGGTTTGGGTTGCATCATTGCCTATATTTGTTATATGTAAATTAATATGCCTTAATCGTTTGGGAGTCTATGTTGGTTGTTACACACTGAGTCTGTTGACTCACCCTTCGTGGGCTAACATTTTGCAGGTGATACTGAGTAAATAGACTGGGTCGGTAGGGACTTAGTGGTGGCCATGCTCAGCTCAACATTTTCACGTTTTCTTATTATGTTTTGGGTTTTATTCGGGTTTTATTTTGTTGTAATAAGGCCATTACTATTTAACTGTTTTATTCATGTGTTTTAAATTTTTATTCTGATACCATCGACACCAAACAAATGGTTAAACAATTTTTCATAAAATAACTTTAAATGTTTTGACACCTAAACACCTATGATTTTCAATGTAATGATAAGCTCTAAAATTCGTCACTTCTTTAAACTTGTAATTTCTGGAATATGAAGATAACATTTTAATACAAAATTAAATTACAACACGGTTTTCAACTTGATAATAACACAAATCTATTTTTCTTCAAAACCACCAAGTTTTTCAATATGTCAAGATAAGATTTAGCTACATTTTACTCAAGGAGCATGCCAGATCCGGCCAGGGCTTATGGGCTGGGTTTGGAGTGTTTCAATGTTGGTATCAGAGCCCGGTTCAAAACTCGGCCTTGAGGGCTTTTGGGTCCAAAAATGTTTTTATTTTGAAATTGAGTTTCACTAAAGGATGAGTAGGTTTTCTGGCATGGCACCTAAGTCTCCGGCCCAAAGTCCACCAGGTAAGTACCCCTAACCACTGTGTGATTTGTGTGTGGGTATTACGGGATCATAGATTAGTAGATTAGGAGCTATTGAACCCTAGGATTAGCTTACTCCAAATAGAAATACATAAAATTTAAAGCCTAATCAAACAAATATGTGAGTGAGTCACCGAGTTAAGGGTGTGGCAAAGTTGTGCGTATGTTCAGGATTGGATTAGGGGAGCTTGGTATTTAAGCGATCCTAGTGACTCACCTCCTCTTCGCTCGAATCCTACAGTGCGTAGTGATGGTTCACCCTAACCAAGAGGACTTATTCACAGGCTAAATTCAATAATTAAAACCCGAAAGGGACTAGCTACACTGTTTTATAAAAACCTAGTTTTAAAATTACCAAAATACCCTCAGTTTATAAAATTACCATATTACCCTCAATTTTTACCAAAATATTCCAATTTTCCAAAAATACCAAAAACCCCTATTTTGCAAAATTTCAAGATACCTTGATGTGGAAAATTACCAAAATACCCCTATAAGACAAATTACGAAAATACCCCTAGGTTGGGACCGGACGAAAATGCTCAAATCGGTGAACGTGTGTAGTAGATACTATTGAATGAATGTGATTCTCTGAATTAGAGTAGGAGATTAGAACGAAAACTTTGAGATGATAGAAAGAACTACTACTAAACTTCGTTACATAAAATTTATTCGTGGATAATTAGTAGAACAGAAAGCTAATACATAAAATTTCTTAAATCAGATTAAATCACGATCATAGACATGAGTTTTAGGGGACGTGGTCGTAATGTGTGTGGGCGTGGTAGAGGCAGAATGACCGTGTCGTCGAACCAATTCTTTGGTGTGGAATATCGAGGATCGACGGGGATGATGCGAGATCACAGCGATCTTTGCGAGTGCTTGAGAGGGTGGCTGGAGCAGATGGAGGCATGGGAGCTCAGAAATCTATACCTGAATGACTCCGAGCCAATGGAGCTGAGGTATTCCGAGGTGTATCTAGTGTGGCACCCAATACGACTGAGTATTGGTTGGAGGCGACAGAGCGAATCATGGACGATTTGGATTTGAATGCTGAGGAAAACTGAAAGGAGTGGTATCGCTTCTCCTGGATGAGTCATACCAGTGGTGGCTCACGGTTCGGGATAGTGTTGTAGTGGACAATCTCACTTGGGAGTATTTTAAGGCGGCATATCAGAAGAAGTATATTGGGACTAGCTATATTGATGCGCAGAGGAAGGCGTTTCTGAGGCTGGTTTAGGGGAGTAAGTCCGTAGCAGAGTACGAGGCAAAATTCTTAAGGTTGAGCCAGTATGCTCGAGGTATCGTGGCTACGGAGCATGAACGATGTGTCAGGTTCGAGGACAGATTAAGGGATGACCTGAGATTGTTGATTGCTCCACAGCAGGAGCAGGAGTTTGTCGTGTTGGTAGAGAAGGCTAAGGTAGCCGAAGGGGTTAAGAAATCTGTGAGGTAGAATTCGGATAGAAATAGACAGAAGAGAGGTTTTCGATCATCAGAGTCATCCGGGAATGTTTAAAAGAGACATAGAGTTGATGGGCCGCGAGGTCAGTAAGTTGTTTCGGGAGGACAGTACTGTACTTGTGCTCAGTGTGGAAAGAGGCACCCGGGGGAGTGTTGGAAGAAGACAGGGGGATGTTTCAAGTATGGGTCCAAAGATCACATGATTAGGGACTGTCCTATGGAAACAGACAGGAGCCGACCAACAAGTCAGGGATTCAATCAGGCTGGAAGAGGTGGACAGCAGCCACCGAGAGGTCGTGGTCCGGTTAGTAGAGGTAATGGTTCTGGTAGTGGTTGCGAAACACCGGGTAGAGGTGTTGGTAACACGGAGGCGAGACAATAAGATGCGGTTATGCAATTCGATGGAGGAGGATGGTGGCCTTGCCGGACGTCATAACCGATACATTCCTTATTGCTGACAAGCCTTACTTTGCTTTAATTGATGTTGGCTCGACGCACTCATATGTTGCATGTAGAGTAGCTGAAACACTAGGTGTAGTATCTAAACTGTTTGTTAGGGAGATGATTGTAGTGAGCCCGTTAAGTCAAATGGTAGTGGTGAATAGGATATTCCGGGGTGTGCCTCTAGAGATTCAGGGAGTGGTATTTCCTGCCGACATGATGGAACTACCTTTTGGGGAATTTGATCATATTCTAGGCATGGATTGGCTAGTGGAACATCGTGCTAAATTGGATTGCGCAGCTAAGTGAATGGAGTTGAGGACTCCGGAGGATGAGGAGATAATTATGATAGGAGAAAGAAGAAACTATTTGGCTAACGTAGTCTTCGCATTAAAGGCTGATAAGATGGTTTGGAAAGGGTGCAGGGCATTTTTAGCCTTCATGAGTGCTGTGGACGTAAAAAAAGAGGGGGTTAGTGGAGTGAGAACAGTAAGAGAATTCATGGATGTCTTTCTGGAAGAGCTGCCTGGGTTACCCCCGGACAGGGAGGTGGAGTTTGAAATTGATTTACTGCCAGGTACAACTCTTGTGTCAATTGCCCCATATAGGATGGCACTAAAGGAGTTGGTAAAGCTCAAGGCCCAGATCCAAGAGTTACTCGATCGTGGGTTTATTCGACCCAGTGTGTCTCCATGAAGAGCATCGGTCCTATTTGTGAAAAAGAAGGATAGGACTATGCGCATGTACATAGATTACCGGCAGTTGAATAAGCTGACCATCAAGAACAAGTACCCATTGCCGAGGATAGACGACTTGTTCGATCAGCTTAAGGGGGCTGTGGTACTTTCAAAAATAGATCTACGGTCTGGATATCATCAGCTTAAGGTGAAGGAGGCAGATATCTATAAGACAGCTTTCTGGACAAGGTACGGGCATTATGAGTTCTTGGTAATGCTGTTCGGATTGACGGACGCCCTAGCTGCGTTCATGGGTATGATAAATCAGATTTTCCAACCTTACTTGGATCGATTCATCGTTGTGTTCATAGACGACATCTTAGTGTATTCCAAGTCAGAGGGAGAACATGATGAGCATCTCCGGGTTGTATTGCAAGTGTTAAGGGAAAAGAAGCTATATGCCAAGTTCAGCATGTGCGAATTTTGGCTGAAGGAGGTTACGTTCTTAGGGCATGTGGTGTCTGTGGAAGGAATAAGGGTGGTTCCTCGGAAGATTGAGGCAAGATAGATTGGAAACCACCTAAGTGCGTGGCGCGAGGTTCGTAGTTTCTTAGGGTTAGCGAGCTATTACGGAGATTTGTTGAAGGGTTCTCGTCAATAGCAAACACCTCTGACAAAGTTGTTGAGAAAGGAGGTACCTTTCATATGGGTGGATAAGCAGTAGGAGAGTTTTGAGCAGCTTAAGAGAGTATTGATAGAGGCTCCAATTTTGATTCAGCCGGAAGCAGGAAAAGACTTTGTGGTGTACTGTGATGCTGCCCATATGGGATTAGGATGTGTTCTAATACAGGACGGGAAAGTGGTCGCTTATACATCTCGACAGTTGAGGCCACATGAGGTTAACTAGCCGACGCATGATCTGCAGTTGATGTACTATTTATATGGAGAAAAGTCAGTGATTTACACAGATCACAAGAGTCTGAAGTATCTTCTGGCTAGAAGGAGCTGAATTTGAGACCGCGAAGATGGGTGGAGTTGTTGAAAGACTATGACTGTTCAATAAAGTATCACCCGGGCAAGGCAAATGTGATGGCAGATGCCCTAAGTCGAAAAGTGGTGTCAGATCTGAGGGCGATGTTTGCACATCTTAGCCTTTATGAGGATGGAAGTTTGCTAGAGGAGTTGCAAGTGAAGCCAACATGGCTAAGCCAGGTAAAGGAGAAACAATTGGTAGATGATGAACTCAGTGCTAAGCTGCTACAAGTACAAAATGGGGAGTTGGAAGACTATTGTGTAAACAGCGATGGAGTGCTGTGTTTTCGGGGCAAGTTCTATATGCCAAAGGATGAGGAGTTAAGGCAGAGAATTCTTCGGGAATCGCATAGTAGTCCATATGCTATGCATCCTGGAGGAAGTAAGTTATACAAGGATCTACGGGATCAGTTTTGGTGGCTTTGGTCTTAAGCGGGAGATTCTGAATTTGTAGGGAAGTGCTTAACGTGTTAGCGGTCAAGGTGAACACCAAATCGTCGGATTGCTTCAACCGATAAAGATTCTGCAATGGAAGTGGGAGAGAATTACCATGGACTTCATTAGTGGGCTACCCCTCACGCCTACTAAGAAGGACTCGGTATGGGTGATAGTAGATCGGTTGACAAAGTCTGCACATTTCATACCAGTGTGGGTTTACTATTCTCTGCAGAGGTTAGTGAAGTTATATGTGGCAAAAATTGTGAGGCTGCACGGGATGCCGGTGTCGATTATCTCGGATAGGGATCCAAGGTTTACGTCTCAATTTTGGAAAGCACTACATCAGGCATTGGGCACCAGGTTAGACTTCAGTGCGGCATTTCATCAGCAGACGGATGGCCAGTCGGAATGAGTAATTCAAGTGTTAGAGGATATGTTAAGGGGTTGCATGATAGACTTCAGAGGAAGCTGGGAGGAGTTCTTGCCTTTAGCGGAGTTTCCGTACAATAACAGCTTTCAAACAAGTATTCGGATGGTACCGTACGAAGCATTGTTCAGACAGAAGTGTCGCACTCCTACGTGTTGGATAGAATTGGGGGAACGTCAAGTTTTGGGTCCGGAGATTGTGGCAGAATCTGAAGAAAAGGTTAAGGTAATTCGGACACGGTTGAAGGAGGCATCTGATAGGAAAAAGTCGTATGTAGATCTTAAGCGGAAGGAAATAGAGTTTGCCGTGGGGGATCAGGCATTTCTAAAAGTTTCGTCGTGGAAGAAGGTGATGAGATTTGGTCTCAAGGGAAAGTTAAGTCCCAGGTTTATAAGACCTTATCGGGTTTTGAAGCGGGTCGGACCAGTAGCATACTAGTTAGAGTTGCATTCGAAATTGAAGCAGATGCACGATGTGTTCCACATTTCAATTCTACGTCATTATCGATCGGATCCATCTCATGTAATACCGGTTGAAGAGGTGGAGCTAAGACCAGATTTATCTTACGAAGAAGAACCAATTCAGATCTTGGAACGGGATGTGAAGGTGCTACGGAGGAAATCAGTTCCTCTAGTCAAAGTGTTATGGCGTAACCATGGATCGGAGGAAGCTTCGTGGGAGCCAGAGGAAACAATGCGACAGCAATACCCTCACTTATTTTAGCCAGATAATTTTGAGGTCAAAATTATTTTAAAGGGTAGAACTGTAATATCCTTAAATCAGGGCCTCTGCATTTTGCATGTGTTTGCATGTGACGATATGCTTACTGTGTTAGTTTAGCATGTTTTGAGGTCTAAGCATGACCTCAGGTTAGGCTGGGTCATGGCCAAAAATTTTGTTTTAGTACTTAGGAAGAGGGAGCTAGGAGAGTTAGGGGTTAAAAGAATTTATTGGAGGGTTGTGGCACAAAACAACCTAGTGTCAAAATGGCAAAGGAGGCGCCACTAAGGTGCTTGGATGGTGACGCCACATGTAGGGAAGGAGTGCTTGGGTTCGAGCTGTAGAAATCCCTTTCTGCTTATTCTTTTTCACACCACCAGGAAGGAAGAGGTGTGCTCAGGTGGGACTCTCTTGAATGGATGAAGTGTATATTGGGTCAACAACTCAAAGATTCGGCTAAGTAGGAGGAAAAGAAGGGATTTGGATGAGAGAGGAGGAGCTGGCCGAATGGAGGGGTCTTGGTATGGCATTTTCGGCCAAGGGACTTCTATGATGACAAATCCGGTCACCTAGTAGCCAAAATCCCCTAAGCCTAATTTTGAATTGAGCCTCATCATCACTTTCTTTTTCTTTCTTTTCTTCTCACCATTCTTTCTTCCTCTTTCTCACCAAAGCCGAACCACACCATCTTTCTCTTCTTCTTCTTCTCACAATTCTTTCTATCATCAAAAGCAAAAGTCCCATTGCATCTTTACCCCTTTGAACCGATTGTTCTTAAGCACTAAAAGCCGATCATCCTTTTCCTCTGAATCTATTTCTCTACTTCGGGTTTCTCTTTGTCGATTTCTTAGAGCCAGTTGACTAGTTGCATTTTGGTCACTCTTTTGCGTGGTAGGGATCTCTGTGGACTGATTTCTTTTTCTTTTTCCTTCTTGAACTGTCGAAATAAAGGACTCTAATCCCTATAACTCTTTGGCTGAAACCATGAAGGGAGAATTCGGGATCCACTTGTAGCCAATGATTGAAAGGTGATTTTTGGGATTTGAGATCCAAGGTAAGCAAGACATACCATTCGGCCAAAGGCCATATTACTTATTGAGGGTTTCGATTCTAACTATGGTTTTTAGGGAGGAGTACAACCTGATTCGGTAGATCTTCGGGATTCAGTGGCCTATCTAGGTAAGGGTTCTAGCGTGTAGATCTGTTTCTTATTCATTCAAAAGCCGCAGGCCAATCGTTGTGTGTATTAGTGTTTGGCCGATTGCAAGGAAGGTTCATCACGTAGCTTCGGGATTTGGTTGGAAACCAAATCGGCATTAAGGTAAGGATTATGGTTGTGCGTTAACCTTTCGGGATTTGTATGTATAGCCGAATAGCCTCTTTGCTGAAGATATTTGTGTTGGCCGAATGTAGGAAAGGGGATCTAATGTGTTAGATCGAGATTTTCGGGATTCGGTAGTCACGTTAGTAACTAGGTGTGTAACCTCACACTAAAATTCCCGATAGATTAATAGTAATAATGTTAAGCATGTGTTAATAAGGCAATGAATGAATATAGCTAAGGGTACCATTCAATGGTGCAATGTATTTAGGTATGTTACCCCTTAATACTCATTAATAATGTTTATAAACATTGATATGAGAATATGTGAAATTTCGTTATGGACATAGGGTGAGGTAAATTGCATGATATTTGTATGTTTTGTATGATGCATGAGCATATGGGTGATAATGATAAAGGGGAAGTGCTTCGGTAGTTTTACTACATTATCCAGTGACTTATGTCACATATTATGAATCCGGTGACTCCGTCACATTATCTGGTGGCTATGCCACATTATAATGCGTTGTGCGAGTTGATTGCAATGACGCCTTCGATGGTGTGTAGCGGATGGAGGGTCGATTTAGTAATCCCCACGGTGTGATTGGCAGGTAAGGGTGGTGTGTAGAGGTTGGACATCTAGGTGGGTTTGGGTTGCATCATTGCCTATATTTGTTATATGTAAATTAATATGCCTTAATCGTTTGGGAGTCTGTGTTGGTTGTTACACATTGAGTCTGTTGACTCACCCTTCGTGGGCTAACATTTTGCAGGTAATTCTCAGTAAATGGACCGAGTCGGTAGGAACTTAGTGGTGGCCATGCGCAGCTCAGCATTTTCACATTTTCTTATTATGTTTTCGGGTTTTGTTTTGTTGTAATAAGGCCAGTACTATTTAACTATTTTATGCATGCGTTTTAAATTTTTATTCTGATACGATCGACACTAAACAAATGGTTAAACAATTTATCGTAAAACAACTTCAAATGTTTTGACACCTAAACACCTACGATTTTCAACGTAATGATAAGCTCTAAAAATCGGCATTTCTTTAAACTTGTAATTTCTGAAATATGAAGATATCATTTTAATACAAAATTAAATTACAACATGGTTTTCAACTTGATAATAACACAAATCTATTTTTCTTCAAAACCACCAAGTTTTTCAAGATGACAAGACAAGATTTAGCTACATTTTACTCAAGGAGCATGCCAGATCCGGTCAGGGCTTGTGGGTCGGGTTTGGAGTGTTTCACGCAACATAGATTTCACCAAATTAGAATCGTTAGCATAAGAGTTTTTTAACAAAGCAAAACCAAGAATTTTGGAATCTAAATATGACAATATATTGTACCTTCTCGAAAGTGCATCAGCTACTATATTATCTTTACCTTTTTTGTATTTTATAGCTGGCCTTTGATATGTTTTAAAGCTTCATGATCAGAGTGTAAAC
Source organism: Gossypium rotundifolium (assembly GCA_025506655.1). NCBI lineage: Eukaryota > Viridiplantae > Streptophyta > Magnoliopsida > Malvales > Malvaceae > Gossypium > Gossypium rotundifolium. The sequence continues at coordinate 70,507,075 of CP106732.1, read as the reverse complement.
GAACTCCTTTGGCCATAAATATTGCTGCCATGTTTCAAGGGCTCGTATGAGCGTGTATATCTCTTTATCATATACCGGATAGTTGAGTACAGCTCCATTAATCTTTTCACTAAAATAAGCCACAGGTCATCCTTCTTGTGCTAAAACAACACCGATTCCAACACCTGAGGCATCACACTCAACCTCGAAGGTCTTCAAGAAATCTAGAAGAGCAAGTAAAGGAGCATTAGTAAGCAATTCCTTAATTTTAACAAAAGACTTTTCTTGCTCATCATTCCAATAAAAAGCAAAGTTCTTTTTAATGATGCTCGTAAGAGGAGCAGCAATGGTGCTGAAATTAGGAATGAAACGTCGGTAGAAACTTGCTAGGCCGTGAAAACTTCAGACTTGCGTGATATTCATTAGCCTTGGCTAATCTTGAATGGCCTTGATCTTTTCTTGATCTACTTCGAGACCTTCCGCACCAACGACAAATCTAAAAAAAACAACTTTATCAAAACAGAAGGAACACTTTTTAAGGTTAGCAAATAATGTTTCTTTTTGCAAAACTTCTAAAATGGATTTAAGATGCCTTACATGATCTTCAACGGACTTGTTATATATCAATATGTCGTCAAAATACACAACACAAAACTTACCGATAAAAGACCTTAACACATAATTCATTAACCTCATGAACGTGCTGGGTGCATTGGTAAAGCCAAAAGGCATAACCAACCATTCATACAACCCGTGCTTGGTTTTGAATGTCATTTTCCACTCGTCACCTTCTCGCATCCGAATCTGCTGGTATTCACTTTTTAAGTCAATTTTGAGAATACTTTGGCTCTGTTGAGTTCATCAAGCATGTCGTCAAGACGAGGAATTGGATGACTGTATTTAATGGTGATCTTGTTTACGACTCGGTAATCCACGCATATTCACCATGTTCCATCTTTTTTTGGTACTAACAAAATAGGAACAGCACAAGGACTAAGACTCTCGCGTATTTAGCCCTTTTCCAACAAATCATTGACTTGTCATTGAAGTTCTTTAGTCTCTTCTGGATTGGCTCGATAAGTGGGACGGTTCAAAATAGAAGCTCCTGGTACAAAGTTTATTTGATGTTCAATTCCATGAAGTGGTGGTAGACCACTCGAAACTTCTTCCGGGAAAACATCTTTGAAATCCTACAATAAAGACAAAATAGAAGAAGGTAGAGTGTCAGGTAATTTGTTAGTAGAGAATAAGGCTTCCTTGTACATGAGTACAAGAATAGGGCGATTCATCACTAACGCTTTTCAAATATCACTAGCTTTTGCAAAGACACTCATTTTTTCAATTTCCTTCACTTTTTCTTCTTTTTCTTTGCTGATTTACTTTTCACTCTCTTTTGTTTTCCTTTTCTCATTTTTTCTTCATTTATTTTTTTACACTCTTCTTTTTCTTTCTCTCTCATTTGTTCAATGGATGCCTTCAACTTCAATTGATCATCGTAAACTTGTTTGGGAGTTAACAATGCCAATATAACTTTCTTTCCTATAAATTTGAAAGTGTAATGATTGGTAAACCCATCATGTAGCACTCGCCAGTCAAACTGCCACAGACGACCAAGGAGTAGATGCCTCGCATGCATCGGAACAACATCACATTATATTTCATCCGAATACTTTCCAATGGTGAAAGAAACGAGTACTGTTTTGTCACTTTAAGTTCTCCATCGTCGTTAAGCCACTGAAGTTTGTAGGGGCTCGGATGCTTGGTATTTGGCAAACCAAGCTTTTCAACCATCATCGTACTTGCCACATTTGTACAACTGCCACTGTCGATGATGACACAACAAACTTTTCCTCCAACTTGACATCGGGTATGAAATATGTTCTCCCGTTGTAACTTATTATCCATGCCTTGAAGACTAAGATTCCTTTTGAAAATGAGTAATTCACCTTCCACGGGTTGTTCTATGTCCACATCAGCTTCAAAAATTGATTCAGACTCCTTTTCTTCTTCATCCTCCATCTCAATTTTCCCATCAACACAAATCACCATGGTTCTACGATTTGGACATTGGCTGGCTATGTGACCTCTTTCAAGACATTTGAAACATTTAATGTCTCGATTACGATTGAAAGAAACCTCGGATGCCTTGCCTTTATCTACAATAGTATTAGGCTTGTTGGTTTTCAGAGGTGTTGTGGAATTCTTTCCTCGAGAAGTTAGGAAACCTTTACTCGAACTTTGACCCCATTTGGATGTGTTAGAAGTGGAAAATCCTCGATTTGGGCCTTTATGCTTGAGTTGCTTTTCTACCTTGATGGCCATATGAACCATGTCCACTACTTCAAGGTAATGTTAAAGCTCGATGACATTCGCAATGTCTCAGTTTAATCCAGCTAAAAATCGCGCCATTGTTGCTTCGAAATCCTCTTGGACATCTGCCCGAATCATCGTAATTTCCATCTCCTTGTAGTAGTCTTCAACACTTTTGGTCCCTTGTGAAGATTTTAAAGTTTTTGGTGCAACTCTCGGTGGTAGTAAGAGGGAATAAAACATCGTCTCATAACTGCCTTTATTTCAGTCCATGTAGAGATCAGTTGTTCTCCGTTACATCTTCGGCTAGTAGTTAGTTGATCCCACCAGATCATGGCGTAATCAAGAATTCGATTGCTGCCAATTTCACCTTTTTCTTTTCTGATAATCAAACACCAGCTCGAACTTCTTTTCCCACTCAAAATAGGCCTCCGGATCTGATCTACCTTGGAACGGTGGTATAGAAAGCTTAATGTTCTTAAGATCATCATCTTCACGTCTCCGTCCTCGAAGTCGTGGTTCCCTCCAATGGTTACTTACATTCGACTGTTGATCACTTTCAAAATCACTAGGATCATTTACACTATCATCTTGATCTTTTCATCTTTCCCATTGTGGATTTGGCCTCTCTAGTCTATGTTGGACAATTTTGGGTGGTCTTTCACGTTGCTCTCTCGTTTCAACTTGGAATATGCAATCTTTGAGGGGATTTAATCTTCGATCTAGGAGTCTTTCCATCTCTCGTAATAGAGCTTGCATGTTCAAATCAGGAACATTGCGAACAGGTTGTCGTGCGGGACAATCTTCCATGTTAGGATCGGTTTCTTGAGACATTGAATTTAGTAAGGAACCTCATACAAAACCACACGGTCACTCAGAAAGAAAGAGAAATTTCACTCACTCTCGTGTTTTTTCTCAAGAATAGGCTTTTACCTCCACTCTATTGCGCTAACAATTGTCGTTCCTTTTACCTCTCTTTAACCTTTCTCGTGATTTCATACCCAGATTCGCCAAGGCTTAAAACCTTTATCTAGATGGTCGGTTTCAAATGGGTAACAAGGGATGAATTGTATGGTTGTGGGTAGGCTGAAAGAAAAATTGTAAGTTGGTTTAGGTGTGGCGTTGGGTAGAAGAATGGAAGGTAAGATACTTTGGGGTTGATCGGGGGTAGTAGAAAAGAATTATACCACTTAACTTGCAAGAACTTTTTTTTTAATTTTTTTCATTCCAAATGTAAAAAGATGAGTACAAAATAAATGAGATACAACTTTTTTTTGAATTTTTTTTGAATTTTTTTTTGAATTTTTTTGACTTACAAGCTAATCTTCATTGCGTTCTTCGATCTTCAAAGCTTCTCGATTCTAGCTCTGATACCAAATGATACGATTTGCCTCGAGGTGAGTTGAGTCGTATGTGAGATGCCCAATCATCTACGAGAAGCAATGAATATTTTGTTTAGAAAAATTGGTAAGGAATAAAGTAATTTCGACAAAAAAAATAATTAGTTTATAACTATGGTATGGAAAGGTAAGATGTGAAAGAAAGAGATAGTTTTGGTTCGAAATGGTAAGATGTGGAAAAGATGGAATTTTGGGTTTGGTATAAAATGGTTAAGAACAGAAAAGGGAATGAATAGAAGTGCAAACAAGAACCAATACCAATTTGGTATCGACCCATTGCTTATAAGCCCTTTAGTTCGACTTAGGAATGGTTAAAGGAAACCTCAACCCACTATCTAACAAGATAGGAACCTCAGTATGTTCGAACGCCACACTACGAGTAGTGATAAGTTCAGGTTTTCGACAAATAAAAAATGGATGACATGACTAGAACACTAGGTAGCCAACGAATCTTTGAACTAAAATAGAGAAAAGTTTGCCTCAAAAAATGAGTAGCATAACATTAACAAATTATCAAAAGCTATCCATCAATAGGTTGATTACATGTATATATCGTATCAAATGAGGCTAGTTGAATAGTCACTTTTAATGAGGCTAATAATGATTTCAAATGAAGAGTCTCAACTTTTGGAATTCTAGCCATGTAACTCCCATCTTAAATATGATTAACTCTTCAATTAAATTGCTTCTCAAAGTCCCTTGAGTTCTCCATGATCAACCGAAAAGTCACCAAGCAAATGAAAAGTCTCAACCTTTGGAATTCTAGCCATGTAACTCCCATCTTCAATGTGATTAACTCTTCAATTAAATTGCCTGTCAAAGTCCTTTGAGCTCTCCATGATCAACCGAAAAGTCACCAACCAAATGAAAAGTCTCAACCTTTGGAATTTTAGCCATGTAACTCTAATATTCAATGTGATTAACTCTTCAATTAAATTGCTTGTCAAAGTCCTTTGAGTTCTCCATGATCAACCGAAAAGTCACATGCAATTATCACATGTAACCGAGACATTAATGCAATTATTAAACTTAAAACAAATTAATAACTAACTTAATTAATTAAACTAACACTTAAGCATCATTTATTCCAGCAATTATATTAATTAAATAAAGCATTATTAAATGAACTTAACTCATGCATCAATAAATTAACCTATTAACTAGATTAGTTAAGAAGCAACTATTAAATTAAATTCATTAAAAGAACTCAAGTAATTAAACTAAGTTGAGTTGAATTAATGACCAACAACCATTTATTGAACTAAGATGCTTAAATGCAAATATTTAAAATGCAAACTAAATGCAAAGATGAAAATTAAATAGAGAGTTCAATTTAGTTGGATCAGTTCAAAGAGCTGGAATTGAACTTAAATCGATTTGCAATATGTTGCAAGGAAATTTTATTGAGCTAATCCCAACTCGTTCTATTTCTCCAACCAAAACCTCACCCTAAAATTGGTTAACTAAGGCCGAAATGGCCTCCTTGAATTGCTTAGCTCTAGCTCGCGTAATTGGTCCTTGAGGCAGCACCATTGAATCCTTGCTCGGGTTAGGTGCACTTCAGGGCATGATCGTATCACTTAGAGTGCTTGGAATAGTCATACAATGCCAATGTCCCAGACATGGTCTTACATGTAACCATATATCGATGCCACAGTCCCAGACAGTGTCTTACACGAATCAATACGATGCCAATGTCCCAGACATGGTCTTACACATAAATCTCATATCGATGCCAATGTTCCAGATGTGGTCTTACACGAAATCTCGAATTAATGCCAACGTCCCAGACGTGGTCTTATATGATATCGAATACCGGACACCTATGTCATGACATATACTATCTTATCTATCCCTAGGTTCAAAGGTGACTTCTCAAACACTAATAACTTGTCGATATATGCATAAACCTGGATTTCATATACATTCCATCTCAATGGATATTCATATCAATTTACATTTCATATATGAACAAATAATTCAATTCAAATACATTTATTTGTATATTGACATACCTCGGATTTGGTTATTCGACTACTTTCGCTTTCCCGCGATCTAAGTCTGTTTTCTTAGGCTCTTGATCTATACATATTCAAATTTAATATATTCATTTATCAACTCATTCAATTCAATCCAAAAACACATATTTAAGGCAATTTTCAATGTAGCCCTCACATTTTCACATTTGGACAATTTAGTCCCTATTTCACAAAATCACAAAATACACCAAATTTGCTTACACTCATGCTTGGCCGAATATATATTATGATCATACCAATCCATACATTTCATTTATTTCACAATTTAGTCCCTCAAAATTTCATTTTCTCAATTTAATCCAAAATACTCAACATCACCAAAAACTCAAAGACAAACTATGTTAATCAAACATATGTCTTTCATAATTCAACATCAAAGATCATAAAACACATGAGTTCATCAAAGGCTCATCTCAAAAACGTCATCAATTCTCAAAATTAAGACATAGGTTTTGTAGTATACAAAGAAACGATTGCAAAAACATAGAAATTATTGAAAATCGATTAAAAACATACCTTGAATTTGAATCAAAAGCTAGGCGAATACTCTAGCTAGATTTTCTTTTCTTCTTCTTTGATGTTTCGGCCAAAGGATGAATGAAAATGGCTTTTTTCATGCTTTTATTTTATCATAATTTCTTTAATAAATAATTTCTAATTTTAACCTTTAATACTAAATACATAAAACATATCATATAAGGTCATTTTTTACCATGTCCATCCACTTACTTGTAAAGTGGTTTAATTTCCTCATAAGGCCTCCTCTTTTAAAAGCCACATCAATTTAGCCATTAATCAAATAGAATGCTACTTTTATGACTTATGCAATTTAATCGTTTTGTCAAATTAAGAACACAAACAGACAAATTTTTATACGAGACTTTTACACATGCTAATTTATTTATCATAGGCACGAAAAACAATATTAAAATATTATTCTAACTTGGATTTGTGGTCTTGAAACAACTATTTTAACTAGGATCTAAAACGGACTATTACACCAGTATTTACCGATTATCGATGATTTTATCCGTGTAGGGCCCACTAACCCAGTGGGCCCACATGGCCTATTTCAGCCAAGCGAGACCCATATCGACCCAAGAGCACGAGAACGCTCGTGGTGGGCTCCACGGTCTATCACCCACGGTTTGTGGGCTCGATTCACCCCTCGAGCGATTGTAAGCTCGTGGGGCCACAAATGCTGAAGTTTTGGGTTTTTAACTTTTAGCTTTCAGCGATTCACAGTAGAGAGGGGTGTGATACACACCTGTTTGTGCAATGAATGGACTACCCCACGTGTGATCAACCTACATTCATCCAAACACAACCAGTCTCCCATCCTCTAGATCATTAACACTAAAGCCCCAAACCGATATCACCACTTACTTTGACCAAAAATTACGCGATTTCTACTCTTAGACCACTGGTTAGAAATGATCACACCCTTCTTCCCGATTTACTGCACATAAGATAGATTTCATTAGCCATACTAGTGTAATACAAAGCTTGAATTGATGCCCATAGTCAAAGAGTTAGAGTTGGAGCAGATTGGGTATTTGGCCAATACTACAAAATAATCTACTTACCCCACAGTATTCGGCCAAAGAGGTATTCGAAGCAGAAGGCAGAGATGTACAGAGAAGTAAGGCAGTCGATGCTCCACCACATATCATAGACTAACCTCCAAAAGGTAACAAGACAAGATAGATATTCAGTCACTATTGAACAGGCAGAGAAACAAAAGAGAGGGAAAAAGAAGATGAAATATTCGGCTTACCAAAATGTTCTGAGGATTCGACTATTTCTTTAGGAAAAGAGAAAGAGAGGCGAAAGCACAAATGATCCTAGGATGGTATGTTCAGCCAAAGAGGGGATAGTTTGAGGAAGAGAGGAAAAGGAAGAAAAGATAGGAAGTATTGCTCGCAAAATTCACTTATTGACCAACAGGAAATTGGCAAATGAACCAAAAGTTAGAGAATGGAGGGAAAGAAAGGAGATTCGACTGGGAAAAGAAAGAAAAAATGCAAAAGTGTTCAGCGAAAAAGTGTCAAAGCCTACCAAATTTGGTAGAGGCTAACTCAAATGCTGAAATGACCCACAACCCTCCCCCCAGTCAAAATATCAAGGCACAAGATCCCCCAAATGGCACAACTCTCCTCTCACTCAAGCTCTTTGATTCCCTCCCCTTATCCCTCCTTAAATCTCTCCATGACCAGTTTAAACACCATTCAATTCATTTCAAACTCCCCTTAGTTGTGTTTCAGTCCAATCTACTACCTACACAGCTCAAGCAACAAAATAAATACCCATTGCGCAACCTAGGACTTGAACCTCAGACCTTGCAGTTGCACTACACGCCACCATGCCACTAGACCACAAGCTCTTCTTGTGTCATAAACAAGCATTATTATTAATAAATCCTATATGCCAGAGTCTAGATTCATTTAAGAGAAAAACTAAATTTTTTTTGCAAGAGCCAATACTTGAACCCAAGCTTCTCACACACCCCTAAACACACCCAAATCATTTAGCCATTAAAGCAAACAAGCAATTTGTGTCAAAACATGCAAAATTAAAAACCCTATATTTTTAGGCGTTACAAGTTTGATGTTGGATGAACAACATTTAGTAAATGAATTTTGATGAAAATGTTAAATAAGGACCTATTTGTCAAAAGTTGTAAAATGTGGGTAAAAATGTGAATAAATGAAAAATGTGGGCTATTATGAGCATGAAATAGGTTCGGCTAGGCTTGGGTGTGAAGAAATTGGATATATTTCATTTGACAAGTCTAAGGACTAAAATGTAAAATGTCAAAAGTTTAGGGGTAAAAATGTAATTTTTATATAGTGTTTTTGGGATTGAATTGAATAATGTGATGATTAAATGAGTTAAATTTTCTATTATAGATCAAGAAAAACAAAGTTTGGACCTAGATCAAGGGAAAAATCCATTTTCATTATTTTTGTACCAAGATAAGTTCGTATGTTAATAATGCAACGTTATAATTTTATTTATAATGTTTTATTATTGTATGAATTGTATGATTGACTCTATGGATGTAATTAACGAAGTTTCGACAAGCGAGTAAATCTTGATTGAACCTTAGGAATATATTAGGATACAAGTGACATATCACTAGGAACGCATATGAATATGTAATTATGTGATTTATGGATCCTAGGTGCTAGTCCTGTATGTTCTACCGGTGGTTGGGTATACCGACATATGTTGTAAATACCTGACAGCTTGTGTGAGCAGTACTGCGTAGCTATGTCTCGATTGACAGCTTATGTGAGCAGGCCCATGGATAGCTCGAGAGTGAGCCAATGTGTGTTATGAGATTTGTAGTAGCTTTAGCTACATAAATGCCGCTTATGTGCAAAGTTTTTCGTGTATCCGATTGTATTCCAAGTGGTTCAACGGGCATGTCAAAGATGAGAAATTATGTGATTATGTTACGAGTTGGTACAGGTATGTACAAAAAACTCAAAGAAAATGGATTAGGTATATGATGAACTATTGGTAAGGATATGATTGAATGAATTATGCTTATGAAGTTTTAATGACACTTATGTTAGCACATGTTATGTTATTCATATGACAAATGTATAATTAATGTTGTTTATTATTTGCATATGAACTTACTAAGCTTTATAGCTTACTCCCCTTTCTTTTCCTTATCTTATATTATCACTAAGCTAGCTCGGGGATTGGAGATCGTCGGAGATCCATTCACACTATCAACCATTCTTTTGGGTATCATTGAAATGTCCATATTTTGAGTTATTACATGTATAGGGACTTGGTCATTTTGTTATATGTGTCATTGGTAATGTGGTCAAATATATTGGCTTATAATGAGTAATGATTTCATTTTGTATATGGCCATGAAATTTGACTAATGTTGGTTTTGAGTATCATTATATGCGGATACCATTCATGAATGTGGAAACTTGTATGACTTGTGTTAGTAAATTATAATGTTAAAGCATGTTAGATGTTAGCATGTGGGTGTGATGTTAATTCCTTGGTTATAGATGTTTTTGTGGCCTAAGTATGGTTGATTTGGTATTATATGATGTTGTGTAGGTATGCGCATGGAAGGGTGGCAAAAGGCTTGGTAAATAGCCTTATTTTGTCTACGGATAGACACACGACTGTGTGTCTAGGTCGTGTGCGACACACGGCTTCCCCTACGGGTGTGTGTATTGGTCGTGTGTCATTTGCACCTAAATTTTAAAAAATAGAATGTCGAATATAGCACACGAGTAGAGACACGGATGTGTGTCTCAGCCGTGTGTGCAACACGGGTGTGTGGTATGACCGTGTGGCACAAGTCAGAGAGCACCCTAAATTGAACACAGTCTAAAGCACAGGCCTGTCCCTTGGACCACACGGGCGTGTGAGCCCTGCAGTTAGCAAAAAATTTCTAAGTTTTGTAAAAATTTCTTGAGTCTCAATTTAGTCCCAAACCACTTCTAAAGTATGTTTTGGGCCTCGTAGGCCCGTATGAGGGACTTTATGATTGAATATGAATGGTTTTAATTTGGACACAAAATTTATGATACGAAATTGTGTAAATGCTTGTGTTTTAAGTCCAGTTATACCTCGTACCCTATTTTGGCATTGAATACGGGCAAGGGGTGTTACATTTAGTGGTATCAGAGCTACTATTTAGTGATTCTAGGACTAACGTAGCGTGTGTAAGAGTCTAGCTATACATGCCATAAATGAACTGTGATAGTGTGTGATGACATTTGAAAACTTTAAATTGTGTTTTTATATAGTAAATGAATCCCAATCGAGCTGAAGCTTATGACATAGAAAGTAATGCACCGGCTCTCACTTAAGGGGCAGTGCCGTCTAAAAGTAGACCTCTCACGATTAGTCAGGGAAGAGGAGAAGGGGCTAGGGAAGCCTTCCTCCACATGATGAACGAGTGGTATACGAATTTTGTTCGAACAAATCCGGCTGCTCAACCCCTCCACCCCCATCTATTCCTCAGCCAATTCCCATAACTCTATAAGTTATGGAATTTGTAAGATTGAGTAGGCATCCGGTTGATAAGATTCGAAAGCATGGGCTAAAGATTTCAGAGCTAATGTCGATGATGATCCCAAGAGAGCTGAGTTTTGGCTTGAAAACTCTATCAGGGTATTTGATGAACTATCTTACACACCGGATGAATGTCTAAAATATGTTGTGTCGCTTCTAAGAGACTCAGCATACCAGTGGTGGAAAACTCTTATGTCAGTAGTACCGAGAGAGAGGGTTAACTGGGAATTATTCCAAGATAAATTTAGGAAGAAATATATCAACCAACAGATCATTGATCGAAAATGTAAGGAGTTTTTAAAGCTGAAACAAGGTCGAATGTCTGTAACTGAGTACGAGCGAGAGTTTGTCAGGCTCAGTAAGTACGCTCAAGAGTATGTTTCCATCGAGGCTATTAAGTGAAAAAGGTTCGAGGATGGGTTGAATGAGGATATCCGATTATTAGGTGGAGTTCTTGAGTTGAAGGAATTTGTGGTGCTATTCGACAGAGCTTGTAAAGCTGAAGAATTAAGCAAGGAAAATAGGAAAACTGAGTCTGAGGCTAGAGATACAAGAAAAGGTTGATGAGTAAGTCATCTCAATCTCAGTCTAAGAAATCGAGAGATTTGTATGCTCGTTCGAGTGCTTCAGCTGGGTATTCCAGCAGAGATCATGGGAAACAATATTGAGGTTCTAAAGCCCAAACTACGTCGATAGCAGGTGTTGGTAATGTTAGATCCAATCAACCTAAATGTCAACACTATGGTAGGCGACATCCCAGTGAATATAGAATTAATGACCGAGCTTGCTTTAAGTGTGGCTTACAGGACCATTTTATTTGAGATTGCCCTGAGATGGCTGAGAAAGACAAGATTCAGAATGCAAGATCAGGCAACACTGCCACTAGAGGTAGACCCCCGAGGAATACGGGGAATGCGACCAGTAGTAAAGGTGTGACCAAAGATTCAACTGTAAGAACCAAGGCTAGAGCACCTACTAGATCCTATGCTATTCGTGCTCATGAAGAAGTGACATCTCCTAATGTTATCATTGGTACTTTTTCTCTCTATAATACTAATGTAGTTGCATTGATTGATCCTAGATCAACTCATTCTTATGTTTGCATGAAATTGGTTTCTAGTAAGAGCTTTCCTGTTGAGTTTACTGAGTTTGTGATTAAAGTATCAAACCCCTTAGGCAAATATGTATTAGTTGATAGAGTTTGCAAGAATTGTCACTTGATGATTAGATGTCACTATTTTTTGGCTGATTTAATGTTGTTTACATTTGATGAGTTTGACGTTATTTTGGGCATGGATTGGTTAACACTGCATGATGCAGTAGTGAATTGTAGACGGAAAATTATTGAATTGAAATGTGAAAATGGTGAAATTCTTTGAATTGATCCAGATGAGTCAGGTGAGTTACCTGTTGTGATCTCTTCGATGTTTGCCCAGAGATATGTAAGAAAAGGTTGTGAAGCTTATTTAGCTTATGTGTTGAATATAAAAGTGTCTAAATTGAAAATTGAACCAGTTCCGGTAGTTTGTGAATATCTGGACATTTTTCTAGAAGAGTTGCCTAGGTTACCACCGATTAGAGAAGTTGAGTTTGGTATTAATTTAGTGCCAGGGGCTTCACCGATATCGATTGCTCCGTATAGAATGGATATGACCAAATTGAAATAATTAAAAGCTCAGTTGCAAGAGCTGACAGATAAAAGTTTTGCAAGACTGAGTTTTTCTCCCTAGGGTGCACCAGTATTATTTGTAAAGAATAAAGATGGATCTATGAGACTTTGTATCAATTATCGGCAGCTCAACAAGGTAACAATAAAGAACAAGTATCCTTTGCCAAGAATTGATGACTTGTTTGATCAGTTGAAAGGGGAAATAGTGTTTTTGAAGATTGATTTGAGATCTGGCTACTACCAGTTGAGAGTTAAAGAGTCGGATGTACCGAAAACCACTTTCAGAACAAGGTACGGGCATTATGAATTTCTTGTCATGCCTTTCGAACTAACTAATGCTCTTGCTATTTTTATAGACTTGATGAATTGAATCTTCCGACCATATTTAGATAAATTTGTGGTTGTGTTTATTGACAATATCTAATTTACTCCCGAGATGAGACTAAGCATGTGTAACATCTCGATTCTGGGTTTAGTTAGAATAGTGGTTTCGAGACCACAAATTTGAAGTAAAAATATTTGTTTTATGATTGTTTTGAGGTCCATGATATTTTGCATGATTGTGTGAAAGTTTCGTTAAGAAATTTTGTTGATAGAGTGTCCAATTTGATAATTAGGACTGAATTGAATAATTTGAAAAATATATGTTCTAGAAGCTTTGAGCATGAAATTGCCATGGATTTTTAATTAGAGGTCTTTAAATAGAAATTTGCCCAATTTCTATTTTTATGGACAAAAATGGGCATGAGTAGGTAAAATTTTAAAGTTTAGTAAAAAGGGCATTTTGGTCATTTGGTAATAAAAGATTCACTAAATGTAACACCCCTTACCCGTATTTGATGCCGGAACAGGGTACGAGGTATTACCAGACTTTTACACAAGCATTCATACAAAAATGAGACATGAATTTCCACTCAAATTTAAAACTTTTCATAAACATTCCTATCTTCCCTTAAACGAGCCTATGAGGCCCAAAACATACATTTGGAATGATTCAGGACTAAATTGAGAACTTTGGAAAATTTTACAAAGCTTAGAAAACTTTTCATGTTACAGGGCCACATGTTCATGCGGGTCAAGGGACACACCCGTGCTTCAGGCCGTGTCCAAAATAGATGACATTCTGTTTATGATGTCATCAACCAATAAGGTCACATGGCCAAGGCACACGCCCGTGTCCTTAGGCCGTGTGGCAAATTAAATTCTAAAAATCAAGAGAAGACTTCATACAGCCTGGGCATATGCCTATGTCCTATGGCCGTGTCTCTCACACGGTCGAGACACACGGTCGTGTTTCTTGCATTTGTGTTTACTACTAGACATTCTGTTTCTCCAAACTAAGGTGCAGGGGACACATGCCCGTGTGTCTACCCGTGTGGACAACTTTAACGCTAGTTTCCAAGCCAATTTCCACCCTTATTAGCACAAACACCTACGTGACTTCAAAGGCACTTAACATGACATAATTATGTACTTAGACACTATCAAACAAGTCTTGCTCATGGCATCACCAAATCAACTTATACATGCACAAGACACCATACTTTGTCAAGCCCAACTTACCAAATCTCATCTAAGCCATGGTTATCATCATACTAAACAAATCCCAGTTAAATCATCAAGCATTCATAGCCACAACATAACTCATCACATACACTTAACCACCAACCACGCCACAATTGCATAAACACATGCATGCATGAATAAATAGGCTTACATCCCAATAATCAATATAAGCCATATCTCATGGCCATATACAAAATAAATCATAATATTATCAATGAGCCAACACTTTTGGCTAACCAATATGACACATAACAAAATGACCAAGTCCCCTATACATGCCATATTAAAAATGTGAAACCAAATATACCCCAATGAATTAAATTGATAGTGTGATCGATTCTTCGACGACTTTCGATCCTCGAACTAGCTTGGCTATGCTATAAGAAATGAAAAGGAAGGGAAGTAAGCTTAAAGCTTAGTAAGTTCAAATGCAAATAATAGACAACATTGAGTAACATAGACATGTAGATCATACAAGAAATTTGACATAAGTCACATAATTATCATCATAACTTCATAAGCATAACTTAATCATTGGTCATCTTACCAAAATCTCATCACATACCAAGCTCATTCTTATGAGTTTTTCGTACATATCTGTACCAACTCATATCATATCATACTCTTTCTAGTCTTTGGCATACCTGTTGAACACTTGGAATACTAATCGGATACACGAAATGTCTTTGCACATAAGTGCCACATATGTAGCCAATGCTACCTCATATCTCATAACACATAAGAGCTCGCTCTCGAGCTTATCAAGGGCCTGCTCACACAAGTTGTCAGTCAAGACGTAACTATGTAGTGCTGCTCACACAAGCTGTCAGGTATCCGCAAACACATGCTGGACTACCCAGCCACTAGTAGACGTACAAAACCAGCACTCGGATCACATAAACACATATATCACATGGAATCCTAGTGACATGTCACTTGTATCCTATCCTATTCCTAAGGTTCAAACGAGATTTTATCTCTTGTCGAAACTTGCCGAACCTGTCGAATGTATCCATAGAATCAAAATATAGTTCTTAGAATATCAAAACATTAAATAAATAATCAAAACATTTGTAACAGTCCGGTTTAGACCTAGTTGGAATAGAGGTTTTGAGACCACAAATTTGAGTCAAAAAATATTTTTAATATTATTTTTCGTGTTTAAAATATGTGAATTGATATGTGTGAAATTTCTGTGATTTAATTTTTATCGCTTGTGTGCTTAATTTGCAAAAAAGGACTAAATTGTAGAGAGTGTAAAAAGTGGCCTTTTATTTGTTAAAGTGCTGAATTATTATGTCTTACTAATTATGAGGTTCTTATAATGCAATTAGACCATTTGATTTATGAATGGACATATATGTATATAGTTAGTTGACTTTGAATGTTATTAAAAGGGTTAATATGGTAAATTATGCAATAATATGATTTAAACTAAAACAAATAAGAAAAAGAGGTCATTATCATCTTCTTTTGCCGAAAATACAAGGAAAAAGAAAGTTAGGGTTCGATCATTGATAAGCATAATTAAGGTATGTGTTTTGGTTCGTTTTTGATGATTTTTATGTTTTTGTGATTGTTGCTTAGTATACGATCAAGCCCATGCCTTAATTTTAGAAATTAATGAAGATTTTAAGTTATGCCATTGATAATTTTGTAAGCTTTGTGATGATAGTTTTTGAAATATAAAAGCTTGTTGTTAGATGAATATGTTTTATCTTTGAATTTGTGATGAATTTGACTATTATGGACTAATTTGTGAAAATGAGAAATTGAAGGACTAAAATATGGAATAAATGAATTATGTGGGCTTATATGGATTAATGGAATATTCAGCTAAGCATGAGTATAAAGAAATTATGTGTATTTGGTGATTTTGTGAATTAGGGACTTAAATGTCAAAATGTGAATATGTGAGGGTTAAATTGTAAAATGCCCTAAATATGTGTATATGGATTGAATTGAATGATTTGGTGAATGAATGAGTTAAATTTGAATGTGTATGGATCAAGAACCAAAGAAAACAAAATTAGATCGGGGAAAATCGAAAGTAGTCGAGTAGTCGATTCAGTCCGTTTATCCCGAATATGAGGTACGTCTATATATAAATAAATGTGTTTGAGTTGATTTATTCATGCTTATATGAAATTGAATTGTGATGAATGACCATGGAAGATGTATAAGTGAAATCCAAGAAAGTTTCGACAATGTGTCAAGGTCCGAAAAGTCCCATACGAACCTGAGGAATAGTTAGGATACATATGTCATGACATAGGGTTTCGATATGTGTTATTGTGTAAGACCACGTCTGAGATGTTGGCATCAATTTGTGATTTACGTGTAAAAACATGTCTGGGACATTGGCATCATATATGATTTCGTGTAAGACACTGTATGGGACAGTGGCATCGATATTTGATTACATGTAAGACCACGTCTGGGAGGCTAGCATTGTACAAGCATTCCAAGCTATCCGAGTATCCTATTTGATTCTGAATGGTTCAACGGGCATTCCTAGAAATGAATGATTATGTGAAATGTGCATCCGATATAGGTACGTTTGAAATGTATGGAAAGTACGAGTATGAATAGTAGTATATATGAAAAATGTAGAATTGAGATACATGTATGAGAACAATGAAATAAATTGTGCCATGATCAAGTGAACTATATGGTGATGTGGTATGCTTGTAAGTAAATGGTTAGGAACAATTGAGCCAAAGGAGAAATATGCTTTTGATATTGAGTTATGCTATAGTTTATGTGATTGAAATGGTTTATATATGTTCTACATGATAAGTTTATTTGTATATGGCTTACTAAGATTTTGAAAGCTTACTTTGTGTGTGTTCGCTTTGTTTTATAGATTATCGAAGCTACTGGAAGCTCGGGGATCGTCGAGGATCATCACCACACTACCAAACTATGCTTTGGCACCTTTTGAAAATGTATATATATCGAAGTATGGCATGTATAGGCTAGAAATGTTAAGTTACATTTTGAGACATGTATGTATAGCTATGTGATATGGCTTGTTAATGAGTGTGAATATGGTAAATTTAGTCCATTCTATGTGATGAAAAGTTAGTATATATTTTTATGATAGGTTTGGGTTAGTAAGTTTTGGATGGATTTATACATTGAAGTGAATGATGTTGTTATGAGTCAAGTGGTACTTAATTTCGATATGTTTTTGTTGTCTTTGAGTTGTAAAAATGACGCTTGTTGGTGCTTGTAGGTATGACCCTTTTTGGCGGCAATTTGGCCTTGCAAATGGCCTATAATTGCCTGCACGGTTGAGCACACGGGCATGTGACCCGACCATGTCCTTCACTATCCTATTTCGAAGCAATTTAGTGTTGCACACCGGCCAGACGTACGGGCGTGTGATAGGTCGTGTGGTTCTAGTCAGTTTTGTACATGGGTCATGGCACAAGTGTGAGACACACGGCCAAGCCACACGGGCATGTGCCCTATTTTGAAAGAAAATTTTTATGAGTTCTGTAAGTTTTGTATGTGCTCGGTTTAGTCCTGAACCCCTTTTTAAATTATGTTTAAGGTTCCGTAGACCTTTTAAAGGGACCAAGTGATTATGTGTAATACCCCCAAACCCGGCCCACGAGCCCTGACCGGATCTGGTTATGTCACTGTGGAAAGACGGTTAAAAATCTTTTTGGCTTTAGAATAAAACATGAAAATTTGGTTAACTTTTGAAAACCATGTCCAGATTAAAATTATAAGTAAAACTTTGTTATTATAAAATGTCCATATTAAAACTTTAGTATATAAATATATATATCTTGAATAAATAGATTGCTAAAAATAAAATAAAATCATCTTTATATAGTAATTTAATTTTAATCTAACCACAATTAAAATAATACCAAAAATAATAATAAGGCCCTTATTACAACCGTTATTTAAACAAAATACTTAATATCAAAATGCATAAAATAATCAAAATCTCTTCTTCGCATGGCCACCTCGTATCCACTCCAACCCGGTCTAAGCTCATGAATTACCTGAAATGGTTAAGAAAAATTGGGTGAGTCCATAGACTCAGTGCATAATCATCACACATGCCTCCACATATAGGCTTGGCCCATATCCACACAGATCATACAAATAAATATGCAATTACGAAACCCAACCCAACCTAGGTCCATCCGTTACACCAACCTTAGCAGACTCCCTGCCCAAGGCTGTGGTTAATCCACCACTGATCACATCGTGATCCACAAATCCTACCTCGGCAGACCTGCTGCACAAGGCCGTGGCTGAGCCACCGATCACATAAGTGATCCCAACATTAATCCGTCTATGGTGACACACACAGCCATCAACCGCCGAGATGGACACCTAGCCAGCACCTCCCTTGATGTAGCACACAGCTAACCATCAAGCGCTAATGTAGCACGAGGCTAACATTAGACGACATACATAAATATGTACACCCCATCCTTCCTTGATCACATCCAATCCCCCATACATATATGTAAATGTATCATGTCAAATCACATATATAACAAGTATACATCACATGCTCATTACCATATCACACATATATCATAATAATTTAATATCACAATCTACTAACCTGTTAACCGATTACCCCCAACATGGGTATCCACCACTTTAGCCATTATTGTCGGCTAGCACACATCATACACAAGTATATACATCAATACACAAATAACAGGAGAAACAGTGCGATAATTACGCACTTGTTTGGTACAATCGATCAAATCCCGAAACTCTACGTCTAAACGATTCTCACCCAACCTTGTCGAATCGTCCTACACAACCTTTTGTCAGAATCGACTAACACTAAAACCAATTATGGCCTATGGCTGAATATTACTATTACCTTACCTTACGGATCTAAATCCCGAAAACCACTCATTGCTCTTGAAACTGTCGAAACCCCTATACCACATGTTAGATTCGGCTTTAAACAATAATCTAAGAAAATGGCCTTTGGCTGAATACCACTTTGACTTACCTTGATTCCTACAAATCCCGAAGGCTTCTCCTTAATGCTCCTTAATGTCGGCTACAAACAAAAAGGCACACATACATGGCTTATGAATATTCGGCTAACCCAAAACCAAGGCCTTAACACTTGATTCGGCACTCCCATGAAAAAAGAATCAAAATTGATTACTAGGATAGAAATTACTTACCACCACGTTGCTTGAAGAGACTTGAAAAGAAGAAGGTTTCGGCTTCTAGAGCTTGCGACAAAGAAGAGAATATGCACCCTTAAAGATTCGGCTATGGCTAAAAAATACAATTGCAATATTCGGCTATGGTGCATAATGATGGAGAGGTTTGACTACAAATGAGAGGGTAGGTTCGGTTTTAAGGAAGTGAGTGAGGAGAAATAAAATAAGAAAGGAAAGCGGAGAAGATGTACAAATGCTTACTCAACTTTCGCTTTTGGCTTCAAAGAAAAGAAAGGAAAAGAGAGCTTTCTTTGGTGAAATTTTAAGCAAGCACCACTAAAGAATGAAAAATAATTTGACTTAACGTTAACACATTACAAAGTGAAACTACCCCTAGAAGTCCTATATTGGCCACTTCTCATCTTCCTCTCAAATCCCATTATTTTCTCCTATTTTATACCTTTAACACCCATTCAAACTAAATAAAATAATTTAGCAATTATCCTTATCTTACCCATAAAATAAACCAACTTTTATCCCTTATCTTCCCACAATTAAATAAATAAATAAAGCCATATGTTCATTTATCTCCTCCAGTCGAATTTTAAAAACAAAAATCAACTTGATCCTTATCCCCATTGAAGATCCCATGTGCCGCCCAATTACTCTCCAAGCTGCTGCAAAATAAAAATAAAACACCTAAACTGCTACCCCTATGGTTCGAACATAGGCCCTGTTCTAGCAAGCTACAAGTCATGTCCCCAGGCCACTCTGCCAAGGCGCTCTTTGTGTCATAGACTCGCCCCAACATCTTTTAAGGCCTCCTTCGTTAGCTCCCTTTCCTTAACGCCAACATAAAAAAAATAAAACACACCAGGCGCTTCCCTCATGGCTCGAACTTGGGTCCCTTCGCTAAGACCCTTAAGTGGTGCCTCAAGCCACTCCACCAACCCGTCTTTCTTGTCCACCAATGCCCACATCATCCTTTAAACCCTCCTTAACTCAGCCCCTTCCTTTTTAGCGCCAACACCCAAAAATAAAATGCCACTTCTCACTGTGTGCCTCGAACCCAGGCCCTTATTGGCGCTTATAATCACCCTTAAGTTCTTGCATGGAAGCCACTTTACCATGGCGTTTCTTGTGTCCAAAATGCCAAAATTATTCTTAAGGCCTTCTTAGCCCAATTCCCTTTTTACACTAAAAAAAAATAAAATTTATCCTATAGCTTGGGCCTTCCCCTAGCTTATCACTAGCACCTAAAATACCACAATTAACACCATGATGACCATACTTATTCAAAATAATTAATAAAAAAAATTTTACCCCTATTTCAGGATATTACAATTCTACCCCCTTAAAATAATTTCGTCCTCGAAATTACTTACTATCATTCGCTACTGCTACGCACTCTGATCTTAAAGAACTATCATGCTTTCTAGACACATTCTCTAAGTTCATAGTCAAAGTTCCATACACTTCACTAGCAACATAAGAATGAACTAACTTAACCACAAACAAAACAATAGAGGGTATTCCAGAAATAAGAAACTTACCCGTTGTCACCTCTGGCACATCCTCCCCCTCGCGACGGCTGACTGTATAAACCAACCTTGGCTGCCTTGCATCTGCACCTTCAGCCTCTCTGTTTGATGCTCCACTACCTCGACCTGAACCATTTCCTCCATGGTTCAGACCACGACCCCTTGTCACTTGCTGACCATCTCTACCCGACTGCACATAACCTTGGCCTATTGTCTGAGACCTATTCGGATCTTGAGGACAGTCTTTAATCAGGTGAGACTTAAACTTACACCTAAAACATTCCGTTCCGGCCCGGCACTTGCCAACATGATACCTTCCCACATCGAGCACACGGACGATCTGGATTTTTCATGGTGGCTTAGCAACACGAATGAATTTTCAACCCTCGGTCTTTTTCGAAGACCCTCGGATGATTCAGATGATCCAAAATTCCTCTATCTCGGTTCTTATCCTTATCTCTCATTACGCCTCACGAGTTCTTAATTCCCTCAGCTACCTTAGCTTTTTCGACTAACACAGCGAACTCCCGTTCCTGATGAGGAGCTATCAACAGTCTCAGATCGTCCCTTAATCCATCCTCAAACCGGACACATCGTTCATGCTCCGTAGCAACTACTCCTCGAGCATATCGGCTTAACCTTAGGAATTCTGCCTCGTATTCTGTTACGGACTTGTTCCCTTAAACCAGCCCTAGAAACGCCTTCCTCTGTGCATCAATATAATGAGTTCCAACATACTTCTTCTGGTACGCCGCCTTGATATACTCCCAAGTGAGATCCTCAACTGTGGCACTATCCCGAACTGTTAGCTACCATTGATATGCCTCGTCGTGAAGCAGCGCCACCATTCCTTTCACTTTCTCCTCAGGGCTCAGATCGAGCTCATCCATAATTCGCTCGGTTGCTTCCAACCAATATTCAGCCGTACTGGGTGCCACGCCTGATACGCCCCGAAACACCTCAGCTCCATTAGCTCGGAGTCGCTCAGGTACAGACTTCCTTGCTCTCATATTTCCACCCGCTCCAGCCACTATCTCCAAAACTCGCAGCATAGCCTACGATATCGCATCATCCCCTATCTTCTCTTGCTGCTCATTACCAAAGGCCGGTGGTGGAGGGGGTACTTCATTTTCGGACCCTTGACCCCATCTAGCAGGTTCCAATATGGCCATTCTAGCTCGACCACGTCTACGACGACCACATCCTCTAGAACTCATTCTAGCGTCTCGATTTAGTCTGATTTAAGAAATTTTATGCATTAGAAATTTTGTTCCACTATTTATCCACAAGCAAATTTTATGAAATGAAGTTTTCAGAAGTTGTTCTTTCGATCAATCAGAGTTTCAGTTCGAGTTCACTACTCCAATTCAAAGAATCACATTCACATTCACATTCACACCATCCAACATACTGTTATGGGCATTCTTATCCATTTCCCACCCAGGGGTAATTTCGTCATTTTTCCTACAAAGGTACTTTGGTAATAAATCGGGGTCGATTAAAATCTTAATAAACCAAGATATTTTGAATTTCAAAACTCTAGGGTGTTTTTGGACATTTTTCTCAAATCAAAGGTATGACATAAATTTTTTTTGGAATTCAGGGTTATTTTGGTAATTTTGTTCATCAGGGATAATTTTGTAGATTTTCAAATCAGGGTATCTTGAATTTTTGCAAAATAGCATTTTTGTATACTTTTGCAAAGTAGGGAAATTTTATTAAATTTGGGGTTAAACTGGAAATTTTGAAAGTCAGGGGCATTTTGGTAATTTTCAACACAGGGGTATTTTCGTAAATTTCCCCAAATTAGAGTATCTTGATATTTTGAAAACTAGAGATTTTGGCATTTTTGCAAAGTAAGATTAACAAAAGTTGAGGGTAGTATGGTAATTTTTTTCAATCAAGGGTTTTTTAGTACTTTTACAATACAGGGGCATTTTTGTAATTTTGTAAATCGGAGATACTTTGGAAAAATTTTCACAATAATCTTTTACTACAATTAAAAGGGTAATTTAGGGATTTTAAAACTAGGAATTTTATAAAACTGCATGGCTAGTCCCTTTCGGGTTTTAGTTATCGGGTTTAGCCTATGAACAAGTCCTCTTGGTTAAGGTGAGCCGTAGCTACGCACCAGGTAGGATTCGAGTGGAGAGGAGGTGAGTCACGCGGACTTGTTAAATACCAAGCTCCCACCGAATACCAATCCTAGACATGCGCACCATGGTTTCCACACCTTAACTCGATAACTTACTTCAC
Source organism: Gossypium rotundifolium (assembly GCA_025506655.1). Classification (NCBI taxonomy): domain Eukaryota; kingdom Viridiplantae; phylum Streptophyta; class Magnoliopsida; order Malvales; family Malvaceae; genus Gossypium; species Gossypium rotundifolium. Next base: position 70,484,092 of record CP106732.1, on the reverse strand, counting down.
AGGTTTGTTTGATTGTCCTTAAGTCTTATGTATGTGTTTGAGTGCACTAGCCCTAGGTTCAATAGCCTAATATTCTAATCTACAAGCCCACATAAGCCCATAATATTTACATATAAATCACTTCATCAATTAGAGGTACTTACCTGGTGGACTTGGCCTGAGATACAGGTGCCATGCCGAATAACTGAAAAATTTTATGAAAGCCCAAATCTTTGAAAAGCCCATAAAAAATGTTTTTGGGCCCAAAACCCTCAAAGCCGAGTTTTGAATCGGGCTCTGATGCCAATTTGTAACACCCCCAAACTCGGCCCACGAGCCCTGACCGGATCTGGTTATGTCATGCAGAAAGATGGTTAAAACTCTTTTGACTTTAGAATAAAACATGAAAATTTGGTTAACTTTTGAAAACCATGTCGATTAAAATTATAAGTAAAACTTTGTTATTATAAAATGTCCATATTAAAACTTTAGTATATAAATATATATATCTTGAATAAATAGATTGCTAAAAATAAAATAAAATCATCTTTATATAGTAATTTAATTTTAATCTAACCACAATTAAAAAATACAAAAATAATAATAAGTCCCTTATTACAACCGTTATTTAAACAAAATACTTAATATCAAAAATGCATAAAATAATCAAAATCTTTTCTTACGCATGGCCACCTCAGTATCCACTCCAACCCGGTCCAAGCTCATGAATTACCGAAATGGTTAAGAAAATTGGATGAGTCCACAGACTCGGTGCATAATCATCACACATGCCTCCACATATAGGCTTGGCCCATATCCACAGATCGTACAAATAAATATGCAATTACAAAACCCAACCCAACCTAAGTCCATCCGTTACACCAACCTTAGCAGACTCCCTACCCAAGGCCGTGGCTAATCCACCACCGATCACATCGTGATCCACAAATCCTACCTCGGCGGACTGCTTTGACAAGGTAGTGGTGAGCCACCGATCACATAAGTGATCCCAACATTAATCCGTCTACGGTGGCGCTTTTGACCATCAATCATTGAGTTGGGCACCTAGCCAACACCTCCTTGATGTAGCACACACTAACCATCAAGCGCTAATGTAGCACGAGGCTAACATTAGACCACGTACATAAATATGTACACCCGTCCTTCCTTGATCACATCCAATCCCATATATATATATATGTAAATGTATCATGTCAAATCACATATATAACAAGTATACATCACATGCTCATTACCATATCACACATATATCATAATAATTTAATATCACAATCTACTAACTCATTAACTGATTACCCCAACATGGGTATCCACCACTTTAGCCATTATTGTCATTAGCACACATCATGTAACATCCTAGATTAGGGGTTATGCGTTTGGAGCATAACTCAGGTGTTACAAGGCTTTAAGGGTGTTTGGAGGTGTTTTAGGAGTTTTTTTTTTTAGAATTCTAGGAAATGTAAGGAAATGTAAGGAAATGTAAGGAAATGTAAGGAAATTTAAGGAAATGTAGGGAAATGTAAGGAAATATAAGAAAATGTAAGGAAATGAAAGGAAATGAAAGGAAATCTATGGAAATGTAAGGAAAATGGAAATGTATGGAAATGTATAGAAATGTAAGGAAATGTAAGGAAATGTATGGAAATGTATGGAAATGTAAGGAAATGTATGGAAACGTAAGGAAATGTATGGAGCGATTAGTTAAAAGAGGAAAGTGAACATTTTGGAAACCTAAGCTTAAAGAGGAAAGTAAACATTTTGGAAACTTAAGTTAAAAGAGGAAAGTAAACATTTTAGGAAACCTAAGAAATGTCAAGTTCTGATAGAATGAAAATTTTGGAAACCTAGAAATGACTTAGAAATGTCGAGTTTTAAAGTTTAAAAGAGGTAATTAAGGCAAGGAGGCCTTAAAAGAAAAAGTACGTGAAATTTGACACACAACGGGCTTGGAAAAGTGGCTGAAGATGCCACTTAAAGCCCAAGGAGTGATGCCACTTAGGTGGATAATTTGGGCCTCATATGGCCACAAGGAGTCCAATAAGAACAAGTTTAAATTCGGCTCATCAAGGGAAGGGGGTGGACGGCACCTATCTAAAGCTTTAAGTGATTTTTTATTTAATTACTTAGAGAGGAAGCAATGGACGACAATAGGGACTCTTAAGAGAAGAGTTTTATTCCCTTTAGAATTTCGGCTAAATAGGTGGATAAATGAAGAATTATTCTTTAATTAGGAGAATGAGGGAAGAGTGATGGCCAAGTAAAGGATTCTTGGCCTAGTAATTTCAGCTATAAAAGGATGAGACTAGGGCTATTCATTATTCATTCTCCCTCTCTTTTCTTCTACCGAATATTCTTTCTCCTCTCCTTTTGAAAATTCTTCTTGAGCATCCATTCTTTTTCTTCTTTTCTTTTAGCCTCCTAGCCGATTCTTTCTAAGCCTATTATTCCTCTCTTCCTTCATCTTTGAAATCGAATACATAAGGGATCATAGCCGATTGTTCATCAAGTCTCTAAGCGAATCTACAAGTGGTGTCGGGAGGATCATCGATTTCAATATAAAGGGTAAGGATCTATAGTTATAATTATAATACTTTGTTTTAAGCCGAAAGTTAGTCTAATCCCTCCTATATCTTATTGATCGAAATACGGAAGGTGAATTTCGGGATTTCAGATCTAAGGTATTTCAGCATGTCCATTAATCAGGAGGAGAGTTTCGAGATTTAAAATCCACAAGGTAAGCACCTAAAAGCATTCGGCCAAGGCTTGTATGATTACATAGATCGGTTCTTTAATTATTAAAAAGTCAAAAACTAACCTATGTTGAGATCTAGGGTTGGCTGAATATCAGGTGAAGGAAACCAAAGTTTTTGGGATTTGAACAATCATTAAATCGGCATCAAAGGTAAGTCTTTTTACAAATCCCACTAGGATTTGGTATTATAGCCGAATAAGGTTTATGCTAAGTAATAAGTGGTAAATCAAATGTAGGGATTAAGGATCTAAACCATAGATCTAGCTTTTGAATCTCAAGGAATTGCTAAGCGAATCGGTGTGTACTCCACACTAATTTTAATAGTTTTATGGCTTAATTATGATATAAAATTAGAGTATCTTGATATTTTGAAAACTAGAGATTTTGGCATTTTGCAAAGTAAGATTAACAAAAGTTGAGGGTAGTATGGTAATTTTTTCAATCAAGGGTTTTTAGTACTTTTACAATACAGGGCATTTTGTAATTTTGTAAATCGAGATACTTTGGAAAAATTTTCACAATAATCTTTTACTACAATTAAAAGGGTAATTTAGGGATTTTAAAACTAGGAATTTTATAAAGCGCATGGCTAGTCCCTTTCGGGTTTTAGTTATCGGGTTTAGCTTTATGAACAAGTCCTCTTGGTTAAGGTGTAGTAGACACGCACGAGTAGGATTCGAGTGGAGGAGGTGAGTCACGGATTGCTTAAATACCAAGCTCCCACGAATACCAATCCTAGACATGCGCACCATGGTTTCCACACCTTAACTTTCAGTAACTTACTTCATGTGTTTGTTTGATTGTCCTTAAGTCTTATGTATGTGTTTGAGTGCACTAGCCCTAGGGTTCAATAGCCTAATATTCTAATCTACAAGCCCACATAAGCCCATAATATTTACATATAAATCACTTCATCAATTAGAGGTACTTACAGTGGACTTGAATTGGAATCACAGTGCCATGCCGAATAACTGAAAAATTTTATGAAAGCCCAAATCTTTGAAAAGCCCATAAAAAATGTTTTGGGCCCAAAACCCTCAAAGTCGAGTTTTGAATCAGGCTCGATACCAATTTGTAACACCCCAAACCGCCCACGAGCCACGAATAGGATCTGGTTATGTCATGCGAAAGAGCGGTTAAAACTCTTTTGACTTTAGAATAAAACATGAAAATTTGGTTAACTTTTGAAAACCATGTCCGATTAAAATTATAAGTAAAACTTTGTTATTATAAAATGTCCATATTAAAACTTTAGTATATAAATATATATATCTTGAATAAATAGATTGCTAAAAATAAAATAAAATCATCTTTATATAGTAATTTAATTTTAATCTAACCACAATTAAAAAATACCAAAAATAATAATAAGGCCCTTATTACAACCGTTATTTAAACAAAATACTTAATATCAAAAATGCATAAAATAATCAAAATCTTTTCTTACGCATGGCCACCTCGTATCCACTCCAACTTTGGTCCAAGCTCATGAATTACCGAAATGGTTAAGAAAAATTGGATGAGTCCACGGACTCAATGCATAATCATCACACATGCCTCCACATATAGGCTTGGCCCATATCCACAGATCGTACAAATAAATATGCAATTACAAAACCCAACCCAACCTAAGTCCATCCAGATTACACCAACCTTAGCAGACTCACCCAAGGCCGTGGCTAATCCACCACCGATCACATCGTGATCCACAAATCCTACCTCGGCAGACACTGCTTGACAAGGTCAGTGGTGAGCCACCGATCACATAAGTGATCCCAACATTAATCCGTCTCGGTGGCCTTACTGACCATCAACCATTGAGTTGGGCACCTAGCCAACACCTCCTTGATGTAGCACACGGCTAACCATCAAGCGCTAATGTAGCACGAGGCTAACATTAGACCACGTACATAAATATGTACACCCCGTCCTTCCTTGATCACATCCAATCCCCCATATATATATATATGTAAATGTATCATGTCAAATCACATATATAACAAGTATACATCACATGCTCATTACCATATCACACATATATCATAATAATTTAATATCACAATCTACTAACCTGTTAACCGATTACCCCCAACATGGGTATCCACCACTTTAGCCATTATTGTCGGCTAGCACACATCATGTAACATCCTAGATTAGGGGTTATGCGTTTGGAGCAGAACTCAGGTGTTACAAGGCTTTAAGGGTGTTTAGAGGTGTTTTAGGAGTTTTTTTTTTTTTTAGAATTCTAGGAAATGTAAGGAAATGTAAGGAAATGTGAGGAAATTTAAGGAAATGTAGGGAAATGTAAGGAAATATAAGAAAATGTAAGGAAATGAAAGGAAATGAAAGGAAATGTATGGAAATGTAAGGAAATGTATGGAAATGTATAGAAATGTAAGGAAATGTAAGGAAATGTATGAAAATGTATGGAAATGTAAGGAAATGTATGGAAACGTAAGGAAATGTATGGAACGATTAGTTAAAAGAGGAAAGTGAACATTTTGGAAACCTAAGCTTAAAGAGGAAAGTAAACATTTTGGAAACTTAAGTTAAAAGAGGAAAGTAAACATTTTAGGAAACCTAAGAAATGTCAAGTTTACAGAGCCGAATGAAAATTTTTGGAAACCTAGAAATGACTTAGAAATGTCGAGTTTTAAAGTTTAAAAGAGGTAATTAAGGCAAGGAGGCCTTAAAAGAAAAAGTACGTGAAATTTGACACACAAACAGGCTTGGAAAAGTGGCCTGAAGATGCCACTTAAAGCCCAAGGAGTGATGCCACTTAGGTGGATAATTTGGGCCTCATATGGCCACAAGGAGTCCAATAAGAACAAGTTTAAATTCGGCTCATCAAGGGAAGGGGGTGGACGGCACCTAGCTAAAGCTTTAAGTGATTTTTTATTTAATTACTTAGAGAGGAAGCAATGGACGACAATAGGGACTCTTAAGAGAAGAGTTTTATTCCCTTTAGAATTTTGGCTAAATAGGTGGATAAATGAAGAATTATTCTTTAATTAGGAGAATGAGGGAAGAGTGATGGCCAAGTAAAGGATTCTTGGCCTAGTAATTTCGGCTATAAAAGGATGAGACTAGGGCTATTCATTATTCATTCTCCCTCTCTTTTCTTCTGCCGAATATTCTTTCTCCTCTCCCTTTTGAAAATTCTTCTTGAGCATCCATTCTTTTTCTTCTTTTCTTTTAGCCTCCTAGCCGATTCTTTCTAAGCCTATTATTCCTCTATTCATTCATCTTTGAAATCGAATACATAAGGGGATCATAGCCGATTGTTCATCAAGTCTCTAAGCCGAATCTCTGAAGTGGTGTCAGGAGGGATCTGTCGATTTCAATATAAAGGGTAAGGATCTATAGTTATAATTATAATACTTTGTTTTAAGCCAAAAGTTAGTCTAATCCCTCCTATATCTTATTGATCGAAATACGGAAGGTGAATTTTGGGATTTCAGATCTAAGGTATTTCGGCATCTCCATTAATCAGGAGGAGAGTTTCGAGATTTAAAATCCACAAGGTAAGCACCTAAAAGCATTCGGCCAAGGCTTGTATGATTACATAGATCGGTTCTTTAATTATTAAAAGGTCAAAAACTAACCTATGTTGAGATCTAGGGTTGGCTGAATATCAGGTGAAGGAAACCAAAGTTTTGGGATTTGAACAATCATTAAATCGGCATCAAAGGTAAGTCTTTTTACAAATCCCACTAGGATTTGGTATTATAGCCGAATAAGGTTTATGCTAAGTAATAAGTGGTAAATCAAATGTAGGGATTAAGGATCTAAACCATAGATCTAGCTTTTCGGAATCTCAAGGAATTGCTAAGCGAATCAGGTGTGTACTCCACACTAATTTTAATAGTTTTATGGCTTAATTATGATATATATGTTAATATGAAAGTGTAAGAATGTGGCTAAAGTACCATGTTATGGTACAAAGTACTCAGGTACGTTTTCCTACTTCTACTAGGATTATGAAATATGTTATACTCAACATGTGAAAAGTGATATGAAAGTGAATTTAAATATGATATGCATGATATGAATAATATGGGGCATTCGGGTTATTTGTGAAAGAGGAAGTGAAGGTGATGACTTCGGTCTCACTAAGTGAAACGTGATGACTTCAGTCTCACTGAGAATATGTGATGACTTCGGTCTCACTAAGTGAATGTGATGACTTCGGTCTCACTAAGTGAAACGTGATGACTTCGGTCTCACTAAGTGAAACGTGATGACTCCGGTCTCACTAAGAATATGTGACGACTTCGGTCTCACTAAGTGAATGTGGTGACTTCGGTCACATTAAGTGAATGTGGTAACTTCGGTTACATTATCTAAATGTGGTGTCTCATGACACAAATATCAGTGGCTATGCCACAATATTTTAAGTGGGCGATGAGCACGTCGATTGCAATGATCGCCCGATAGTCTGTAGCGGATGGAGGGTTGACTTAGTAGTCCCTACTGTGCGAGGTTGGTACGGTGGAGTGTAGCGGATGGCATATAGGTTTGGGTTGGGTTTGCATCATTATCTTGAATTTTTATATGAATTGATATGTATGGTGTGCCTATTTCTATTATGTTTTGGTGTTGGTTACATATTGAGTCTATCGACTCACCCGTTGTGGGAAATATGTTTGGTGATGAGCGAGTAATGGATCCAGGACTGGCAGAACTTGTGGTGGCCATGTTAAACTTGAAGTTTAATTTAATTTGAATCTTTATTTTATTTTAAGTAATGTACAATTTTATTTTGGGTTTCGTTTTATGTAATAAGGCCATCGTGATTTAATTTTTATTTCTGCTTTAATTACTATGTTATGAATTTAGGGCTTTATAAAGAATAAGCCCATTTAATTTAAAATAATTTTAAACATTTTGTCACCTAAAACAAATGGGTTTTTGATATAAAAAAATTTATTTTCAACTCGAGCCCAACCCACAACAAATTATCTTTCAAAACACACAGTTTTCAAAGTATTCGAGTGAATTTGAACCGGTTTACTTCGAGGAACATACAGATCCGGTCCATTCTCGTGGGCGAAAGGGTGTTTCGATTTGGTATCGAGCCAGTTTTAAACTCTCAAATTTTGGGTTTAATGCCCAAAACGCTTTTCAAAGTTAAGCCAAAAGGAATTTTTGAAAATTTTTAGTTTTTTCGGCATGGTACCTAAGTCTCAAACCCATGATCCACCGGTAAGTACTTCTGATTTTTGAAGTGATTTGAATATGTGAAATGTATGGGCTTTTATGGCAACGTAGATTAGTGAACTAGGATCTGTTGAACCCTAGGACTAGTCTACTCAAAACACAAGTACATAAGACTTAAGGACAATCAAACAAACTCGTGCCTAAGTCATGAGGTTAAGGTGTGGCAACCATTGTGCGCATGTCTAGGAGTGGATTCAGTAAGAGCTTGGTACTTAAGCAGTCCTAGCGACTCACCTCCTCTTTACTCAAATCCTACCTGGTGCGTAGTGATGGTTCACCCTAACCAAGAGGACTTAGTCACAGGCTAAACTCAATAATTAAAACCCGAAAGGGACTAGCCATATTTTTATGGAAACCCTAGTTTTAAAAGTCAACCAACTACCCTTTTTATATTTTGGAAATTATTATTTTGGAAAAACTTTCTAAGAATTTTCGATTTACAAAATTACCTAAATCTGAGTTAGTGGTAAAATTACTAAAATGCCCTTGATTTTCTAAAATTACCATACTACCTCTGATTCCAATAATAATTTCTGATTTTGCACAAGTATTCAAAACTTTACAAAACATCAAAGATACTGATTTAGAAAATTTCTGAAAGTACCTGATTTGCAAAATGACCGAATTACCCCTAACTTTGTATAAATGACCAAAATACCCTCAGTAAGGAAAATCAACGAAGCACCCTCAATTTAGAAATCTATAAAGATACCGTTGTTTTGAAAGTCAGCAGGAACCATATTTTGTGAAAAAAATTACAGAAATGACTCTGGCTTGTAAAATTACTAAAATACCCCTGGCTGTAAAATTACAAAAAATGCCCTTATTTTATAAAAATGTCTAAAATACCCGCAGTTTTAATCAACATTATCATTATTTTATAACAAGTCCAAAAACCCTTATTTGCAAATTATTACAAATACCATGATTTTGGAAAATTACAAAATTGCCCCTAACTTACCAAAATTACCAAAATGACCCTGATTTTCAAAATTTTTGCAACTTCAACGTTTTGGAAAGTACAATTCTCAAAAAGAACCCTCAAAGTGTTGCAACTTCTAAAATATCCCTGATTTATTAAAATTTTACAATTTACCCCAGTTTGTGGAAAAAAAATTACCAAAATACCCCAAGGTCCAAAATTTCTAAAATACCCTCGGAGTTCAAAATTCTCCAAATACCTAGAGAATTTAAAAATACCAAAATACATTGTGACAAAATCACCAAGGAACTTTATTTTGAAAAATAAATTTTAAAATACCTCATAGAGGACAAATTACGCGAATACCCTTGGGTAGTGGAAAACAACAACAATGAAAACTACAACATTTCTCGAATGAACGAAAGTTCATAATTGATTGATGGATGAATGTAAAGGCGTGTGCATGTATGAATACAAAAGAACCACTCTAAAATTCTTTTCATAAAACTTCTTCATGATTAATCGGTGGAAAATAGGCTAATTCATAAAATTTCTTAATCAGTGCGATAATTACGCACCTGTTTGGTACAATCGATCAAATCCCGAAACTCTACGTCTAAAAATTCTCACCCAACCTTGTCGAATCCTCCTACACAACCATTTGTCGAATCGACTAACACTAAAACCAATTATGGCCTATGGATAATTACGCTTTTGTTTGGTACAATCGATCAAATCTCAAATCTACTAAAAAATTTCACCCAACCTTTCGAATCCTCCTACACAACCATTTGTCGAATCGACTAACACTAAAACCAATTATGGCCTATGGTACAATCGAATATTACTATTAAACTAAATCCGAAAACCACTCCTTGCTCTTGAAACCGTCAAAACCCCTATACCACATATTAGATTGGCTTTAAACAATAATCTAAGAAAATGGCCTTTGGCCGAATACCACTGACTTACCTTGATTCCTACAAATCCAAGGCTTCTCCTTAATGCTCCTTAATGTCATTTCTACAAACAAAAAGGCACACATACATGGCTTATGAATATTCGACTAACCCAAAACCAAGGCCTTAACACTTGATTCGGCACTCCCATGAAAAAGGAATCAAAACCAATTACTAGGATAGAAATTACTTACCACCACGTTGCTTGAAGAGACTAGAAAAGAAGAAGGTTTCGGCTTCTAGAGCTTGCGACAAAGAAGAGAATATGCACCCTTAAAGATTCGGCTATGGCTAAAAAATACAATTGCAATATTTGGCTATGGTGCATAATGATGGAGAGGTTTCGGCTACAAATGAGAGGGTAGGTTCGGTTTTAAGGAAGTGAGTGAGGGAGAAATAAAATAAGAAAGGAAACGGAGAAGATGTACAAATGCTTACTCAACTTTTGGCTTTTGGCTTCAAAGAAAAGAAAGGAAAAGAGAGAGCTTTCTTTGACTGAAATTTTCGACAAGCACCACTAAAGAATGAAAAATAATTTGACTTAACGTTAACACATTACAAAGTGAAACTACCCCTAGAAGTCCTATATTCGCCACTTCTCATCTTCCTCTCAAATCCCATTATTTTCTCCTATTTTATCCCTTTAACACCCATTCAAACTAAATAAAATAATTTAGCAATTATCCTTATCTTACCCATAAAATAAACCAACTTTTATCCCTTATCTTCCCACAAATAAATAAATAAATAAAGCCATATGTTCATTTATCTCCTCCATTGAATTTTAAAACAAAAATCAGCTTGATCCTTATCCCCATTGAAGATCCCATGTAGTCCAAATTACTCTCCAAGTCACGCAAAATAAAAATAAAACACCCAAACTGCTGCCCCCATGGTTCGAACATAGGCCATGTTCTAGCAAGCTGCAAGTCATGCCCCCAAGCCACTCTGCCAAGGTGCTCTTTGTGTCATAGACTCGCCCCAACATCTTTTAAGGCCTCCTTTGTTAGCTCTCTTGCCTTAACGCCAACATAAAAAAAAAATAAAACACACCAGGCGCTTCCCTCATGGCTCGAACTTGGGTCCCTTCGCCAAGGCCCTTAAGTGGCGCCTCAAGCCACTCCACCAACTCGTCTTTCTTGTCCACCAATGCCCATATCATCCTTTAAACCCTCCTTAACTCAGCCCCTTCCTTTTTAGCGCCAACACTCAAAAATAAAACGCCACTTGCTGCCGCCGTGCCTTGAACCCAGGCCCTTGTTGGCGCTATAATTAGCCCCTTAAGTGGCGCATGGAAGCCACTTTACCAAGGCGTTTCTTGTGTCCAAAAATGCCAAAAATTATTCTTAAGGCCTCCTTAGCCCAATTCCCTTTTTACACTAAAAAAAAATAAAATTTCTCCTATAGCTTGGGCCTTCCTCTAGCTTATCACTAGCACCTAAAATACCACAATTAACACCATGATGACCATACTTATGCAAAATAATTAATAAAAAAAATTTTACCCCTATTTCAGGATATTACATTATGAATGATGATGTTTTAGAGATGTGAGATGTATGTTTGTGAAATGTCCAGATATGTCCGGTAATGCCTCTTAATCCTAGTCCGACGACGGATATGGGTTAGGGGTGTTGCATTTTATTGATATCAGGGCTACGGTTTAGTCAATTCTAGGACTAACATAGTGTGTAAGAGTCTAGCTATACATGCCATATATATGAATTGTGATAATGTGATAAATCCCGATAGATAAATTATTTTTTTGTATAGTAAATGGATTCCAAACGAGCCAAAGCTGATGATGTCAAAAGTAATGCGCATGCTCCCGCTAAGCGATAGTGCCATTTAATTCTAGACCAGCTACTAGTGGTCAGGAAGGAGAGGCTAAACAAGCCTTCTTCTAAATGATGAATGAGTGGTTCACTCATTACATTAGAAAAAATTCAGCTATTCCTCAACCTCTTCCCTAACCTAATCCCCCTCAGACTTCTGTTGTACCTTCGATTATGAATTTGAATCTATTGAATAAGCCTCTGGTCGATAAAATCTGTAAATATGGGGCCGAATAGTTCAGGGCCACTAGTGATGATGATGCTGAGAGAGCTGAGTTTTGGCTCAAGAATACAATTCGAATGTTTGATGAAATGTTGTGTACCATTGAAGAATGTGTGAAATGTGATGTTTCTTTGTTAAGAGATGCAGCTTATCAGTGGTAGAAAACTTTGACTTCTGTTGTTCCGAAAGAACGTACTTGGGATTTCTTTCAAACCAAATTTTGAAAGAAATATATTAGCCAGAGATTTATTGATCAAAAGCGAAAAGAGTTTCTTGAATTGAAACATGGCAGTATCTCTGTTATAGAATATGAGCGAGAATTTGTGAGATTAAGTCAATATGCAGGGGAATGTGTTTCAACTGAAGCAATAATGTGTAAAAGATTTGAAGGCGGCCTAAATGAAGACATCCATTTGCTAGCTGGAATTTTGGAAATAAAAAAATTTGTTATGCTTTTTGATCTTGTGTGTAAAGCTGAATAACTTGGGAAAGAGAAAAGAAAAGCCGAGTTAGAAGCTAGAGATGTGAGAAAGAGATCTTCAAGTAAATCATTTCAGTTTGCATCAAAGAAATTTTGAGATGAATATAGTTGATCAAAGGCTAATGTAGGACATTCGAGCAGAGATCGTGCTAGATCGCATTCGAGTTTCAAAGCTCTAGCTACTTCAATAGCCAGTGTTGAAAATGTCAGATCTGAGTGACTCGAGTGTAGACATTGTGGTAAAATACATCCGAGAAATTATAGATTGAATGATCGAGCTTGTTTTAAATGTGGATCATTAGATCATTTTATCCAAGACTGTCCCAAGTTTGTTGAACAAGAGATTGTACAGAATCTGAAATCAGGCAATGTTTCAGTTAGGGGTAGACCTTTCAAAAACACGAGAAATGTGAGTGGTAGTCAGAGAGCTACAAAAGATACAGTTGTGAGATCTGAAGCAAGAGCACCTGCCAGAGCTTATGCCATTCGAGCTTGTGAGGAAGCTTTATCTCTAGATGTTATTACAGGTGCATTTACTCTTTATGATACTTCTGTGATTGCATTGATAGATCTATGGTCTACTCATTCGTATGTATGCATGAATTTAGTATCCAGTAACACTTTGCCTATAGACTCTACTGAATTTGTTATTAAAGTATCGAACCCCTTAGGCAAGTGTGTTCTGATTGATAAACTGTGCAAGAATTGTCTGTTGATGTTTAGAGATAATTATTTTCCAGCTGATCTGATGTTATTACCCTTTGATGAGTTTGACATGATTCTGGGTATGGATTGGCTAACATTGCATGATACTGTTGTGAACTGCAAATGAAAGACTATTGATTTAAGATGTCAGAATGATGAAAAAATATAGATTGAATCTAGTGATTTGAATGTGTTACCGACAGTGATATCTTCGATGAAAGCATTGAGTTATGTGAAAAAGGGATGTGAAGCTTATGTTGCATGTGTGGTAGATACGAAAGTGACTGAAAAGAAAGTTGAATCTGTGCCAGTTTTCTGTGGGTTTCCTGATGTGTTTCCAGAAGAATTACCGGGATTACCTCCGATAAGAGAAGTTGAGTTTGGCATTGAGTTAGTGCCAGGGATGACCCCTATTTTCATAGCTTCGTATAGAATGGCTCCAACAAAAATTAAAGATTTAAAGTCTTAGTTGCAAGAGTTGACCGATAGAGGATTTTCACGATCGAGTTTCTCACCTTGGGGTGCTCCCGTTTTGTTTGTGAAAAAGAAAGATGGCACGAAGAGAGTGTGTATTGATTATCATTAGTTAAATAAAGTGACCATTAAAAATAAATATTCTCTGCCCAAAATCAATGATTTGTTTAATCAATTGAAAGTAGCTTCTGTGTTTTCAAAGATAGATCTGAGATCGAGATATTATCAGTTTTGAGTAAAAGATTCAAACATTCCAAAGACTATTTTTCGAACAAGGTACGTGCACTATGAGTTTTTAGTTATGCCTTTCGGACTAACAAATGCTCTTGCTATTTTTATGGATTTGATGAATAGAATTTTAGACCGTATTTAGATCGATTTGTTGTTGTATTCATTGACGACATTTTAATTTATTCGAGTGATGAAATTGAACATGCCGAACACTTGAGGATTGTGCTACAAACTCTGCGTAATAAGCAATTGTATGCAAAGTTTAGTACATGTGAGTTCTGGTTGCATGAAGTCAGCTTTTTGGGGCATATTGTGTCAGCATCTGGAATACGAGTTGATCCGAGCAAGATTTCAGCTATTTTATAGTGGAAGCCTCCAAAAAATGTGTCTGAAGTTCGTATTTTTCTGGAACTTACTGGTTATTATCGACGGTTTGTAAAAGGATTTTCGATGATTTCAACTACATTGATGAGATTGCTTCAAAAAGATATGAAATTTGAGTGGTCTGAAAAGTGTCAAAAAAGCTTTGATCAGTTGAAAGCCCTTTTGACTGAAGCTCTAGTTTTGGTACAGCCAGAATCGGGTAAAGAATTTGTGATATATAGTGATTCTTTGATAAACGGTCTGGGATGTATTTTGATGCAGGAAGGAAAAGTTATAGCTTATGCCTCGAGATAATTAAAACCACATGAAAAGAATTATCTGACACACGACCTTGAATTAGTTGCGATCATTTTGCATTAAAAATTTGGCGCCACTATCTTTTTTGTGAGAAATGTCATGTTTATTCTGATCATAAAAGTTTGAAATATTTGATGACTCAGAAAGATTTGAATCTGCGTCAGAGAAGATGGTTAGAATTGTTAAAAGACTACGAGTTAGTTATAGATTATCATCCAAGAAAAGCAAATGTTGTTGCTGATGCTTTGAGTCGTAAATCACTGTTTACACTACTTGCAATGAATGCTCATTTAATTCTATCTGATGATGGTTCGATTTTGGTTGAGTTGAAAGCGAGACCATTATTCTTACAGCAGATTTGTGATGCTTAGAAAGTTGATAATGAAATGTTAGCGAAACAAGCTCAATGTGATTTGAACTCTGATTCTGAATCTCGAGTTGATGTTGATGATTGTCTGTGATTCTGAGATCGGATTTGTGTTCTGAGAAATCCAAAGTTTATTCAGTTGATTTTGAGTGAAGCACATAATAGTCGCTTATCCATTCATCCGGGAAGTACAAAGATGTATAATGATTTGAAACAACTTTATTGGTGACCTATAATGAATAGAGATATCTCTGATTTTGTTTTGAAATGTTTGATTTGTCAGCAAATTAAAGCTAAACATCAGGTGCCATCCGGTTTGTTACAACCAATTATGATTCCCTAGTGGAAATGAGATAGAGTAACGATGGATTTTGTTTTCGGTTTGCCTTTAACTTCGAGAAAGAAAGACGCGGTCTAGGTTGTAGTTGATAGATTAACAAAATCAGCCCATCTTATTTTGATACAATCTAATTACTCACTTAATAAGTTAGCTAAACTATACATTTCTGATATTGTAAGATTGCATGGGGTGCCATTATCTATTGTGTCTGACATAGATTCGAAGTTTATTTCGCAATTTTGGAAAAAACTAAAAGAAGCTTTAGGTACAAAATTACATTTCAGTACAGCTTTTGAAGGTACATTGCATTCATGTGTTTGAAGGTCAATCTGAAGGTCAATTTTGAAGGTACGTTGCATTCAGTACAGCTTTTGAAGGTACAAAATTTTAGTACGGATGGTCAATCTGAGCGGATTATTCAGATACTCGAGGATATGTTGAGATGTTGCATTCATGTGTTTGAATGTACGTGGGAACAGTATTTGTCATTGATTGACTTTGCGTACAATAATAGTTTTCAATCAAGAATTAAAATGGCATCGTACAAAGCCTTGTATGGTTATAAATGTCGAACACATTTGTATTGGATTGAGCTCAATAAGAATAAGGTATACGGGGTCGATTTGATCAAAGAGACTGAACAAAAAGTGAAAGTGATTCGCTATAGTTTGAAAGTAGCATCTGATCGTCAGAAATCATACGCAGATTTGAAACGAAAAGATATTGAGTTTGAGATTGGTGATAAAGTATTTTTGAAAGTGTCTCTGTGGAAGAAAATACTCCGATTTGGCAGAAAAGGCAAGTTGAGTCTGAGATTCAAAAGGTCGTATGAGATAATTAAGCGTATTGGACCTATTGCATACAGATTATTGCTACCACCTGAGCTAGAAAATAATCACAATGTGTTTCATAAATCGATGCTTCAATGATACAGATCAGATTCTTTGCATGTAATTTCTCCATCTGAGATAGAGATTTAGCCCGATATGACTTATGAAGAAGAACCAATCCGTATCTTGGCTCGCAAAGTTAAAGAATTGAGAAATAAGAAAATTCTGTTAATAAAAGTATTATGGCATCGACATGGTGTTGAAAAGGCTACATGGGAGCCCAAAGATGCTATGAGGCAACAATATCCGAATCTATTACGGTAAGATTTCGGGGACGAAAATCCTATGGGGGAGAATTGTAATAGTTTGGTTTAGACCCTATTCAGAATAGTGGTTTTGGGACCACAAATCTGAGTCAAAAAATATTTTTAATATTATTTTCCAGGTTTAAAATATGTGAATTGATATGTGTGAAATTTTCGTGATTTATTTTTTATCGTTTGTGTGCTTAATTTGCAAAAAGGACTAAAGCGTGGAGAACGAAAAAGTGGCCTTCTACTTGTTAAAGTGCTGAATTGTTATTTCTTAATAATTATGTGGTCCTTATAATGCAATTGGACCATTTGATCTATGAATGGACATATATGTACATAGTTAGTGGCCTTTGAATGTTATTATAAGGGTTAATATGGTAAATTATGCAATAATATGATTTCAACTAAAACAAATAAGAAAAAGAGGCCATTATCATCTTCTTTGGCTGAAAATAAAAGTAAAAAGAAAAAACGAAAAAGAAAGTTAGGGTTCGGCCATTGATAAGCATAATTAAGGTATGTTTTTTAGTTCATTTTTATGATTGTTATGTTTTTGTGATCGTTGCTTAGTATACGATCAAGCCCATGCCTTAATTTTAGAAATTGATGAAGATTTCAAGTTATGTCATTGATGATTTTGTAAGCATTGTGATGATAGTTGTTGAAATATAAAAGCTTGTTGTTAGATTAATACGTTTTGTCTTTGAATTTGTGATGAATTTGACTATTATGGACTAATTTATGAAAATGAGAAATTGAAGGACTAAAATGTGAAATAAATGAATTATGTGGGCTTATATGGATTAATGGAATATTTGGCTAAGCATGAGTATAAAGAAATTATGTGTGTTTGGTGATTTTGTGTATTAGGGACTTAAATGTTAAAATGTGAATATGTGAGGGTTAAATTGTAAAATTCCCTAAATATGTGTATATGGATTGAATTGAATGATTTGGTGAATGAATGAGTTAATTTTGAATGTGTATATATCAAGAACCAAAGAAACCAAAATTAAATCGGGGAAAATCGAAAGTGGTCGAGTAGTTGATTCAGTCCGTTTATCCCGAATACGAGGTACGTCTATAGCATTGTTCTCATACATGTATCTCAATTCTAACTATAGATAAATAAATGGTTAGGAACAATTGAGCCAAAGGAAAAATATGATTTTGATATTGAGTTATGCTATAATTTATGTTATTGAACTGGTTTATATATGTTCTACATGATAAGTTTATTTGTATATGGCTTACTAAGCTTTTGAAAGCTTACTTTGTGTGTTTCGCTTTGTTTTATAGATTATCGAAGCTACTAGAAGCTCAGGGATCATCGAGGATCATCACCACACAACCAAACTATACTTTGGTACCTTTTTGAAAATGTATATATCGAAGCATGGCATGTATGGGCTAGAAATGTTAAGTTACATTTTGAGACATGTATATATAGTTATGTGATATGGCTTGTTAATAAGTGTGAATATGGTAAATTTAATCCATGCTATGTGATGCAAAGTTAGTATATTTTTTATGATAGGTTTGAGTTAGTAAGTTTTGGATGGATTTATACATTAAAGTGAATGATGTTGTTATGAGTTAAGTGGTGCTTAATTTCAATATGTTTTGGTTGTTTTTGAGTTGTGAAAATGAGGCTTGTTGGCGCTTGTAGGTATGACCCTTTTTGGGTGGCAATTTGGCCTTGCAAATGGCCTATAGTTACCTACACGGTTGAGGGACTGTGTCCTTCACTATCCTGTTTCAAAGCAATTTAGTGTTGCACAAAGGCCAGCCACACGGGCATGTGCCCTATTTTGAAAGAAACATTTTATGAGTTCTATAAAGTTTTGTACGTGCTCGGTTTAGTCTCGAATCCCTTTTTAAAGTATGTTTAAGATCCCGTAGACCTTTTAAAGGGACAAAGTGATTACGAATGATGATGTTTTAAAGATGTGAGATATATGTTTGTGAAATGTTCAGATATGTCTGGTAATGCCTCTTAACCCTAGTCTGGCGACGGATACGGGTTAGGGGTGTTACAACATTGCATTATTTACATAAGAACTTACCTCGGTAAAATAGTAGAAATTGAACCTAATCCTCGATAACATTATTTTTCCCTCGATCAAGATTCGAATCTCATTTTTCTTGATCTATAATAGCAAATTTAGCTCGTTTATTTATCACATTGTTCAAATCAATCCAAAAACCATATTTTGGAAAAATTACAATTTTACCCCTAACCTTTCACATATTTAGAAATTTGTCCCTAGGCTCGTAAAATGAAATGTACTCATTTTCTTTGTTACCCAAGCCTAGCCAAACTTGTATCATGCTTATACTAGCCCACATTTTTCATCAAATCACATTTCTACTACACATTTTTACAACTTTTACAAAAAGGTCCTTTTTAGGTGTTTTCATCAAAACTCACTTAGTAAAAGATGTTTATCACACATCAAACTTTCATAATCTACCATGAAAAATTGAAATACATACATGGTACACATGGTTCAAACCCTAGACATCAACCCTAGCTCAAATAAATGGTAGAAATGGCTAGATCGGTTGATAACAACTTTAAAAATGTAAAGAACATTAAAAATGGGGCTAGGATGCACTTACTATCATGCCCATTTTTGTCCATAAAAATAGAAATTGGGAAAATTTCTATTTAAGGACCTATAATTAAAAATCCATGGCAATTTCATGCTCAAAGCTTCTAGAACATATATTTTGCAACTTATTTAATTTAGTCCTAATTATCAAATTGGACACTCTATCAACAAAATTTCTTAACGAAACTTTCACACAATCATGCAAACATATCATGGACCTCAAAAAAATCATAAAATAAATATTTCTACTTTGAATTTGTGGTCTCAAAATGACTATTCCGACTAAGCCCAGAATCGAGATGTTACAGCATGTCGAGCACTTAAGAACTGAATTACAGACTTTGAGAGATAAGAAATTATTTGCTAAATTTAGTAAAGGTGAGTTTTGGCTCTGAGAAGTTAGATTTTTGGGACCTATTGTTTTAGGAGATGGTATTCAAGTTGATCCGAGTAAGATTTTGGCAATTATTGATTGGAAGCCACCAAGAAATGTATCAAAGGTTAGAAGCTTTTTGGGCTTAGCCGACTATTATTGACAATTTGTTAAGGGTTTTTCAATGATTACTACTCCTATGACTAAGTTTTTGCAAAAAAATGTTAAGTTTGAATGGCCCAAAAAATGTCAGCAAAGTTTTGAGAAGTTGAAGGCATTATTGAGTGAAGTGCCAGTTTTAGTCAACCTGAACCGGGAAAAGAGTTTGTGATTTATAGTGATGTGTCATTGAATGGGTTAGGATGTGTATTGATGCAAGAGGGAAAAGTGATAGGCTATGCCTCGAGACAATTGAAACCACATGAGAAGAATTATCTGATACATGATCTAGAATTGGCTGCCATAGTGTTTGCTTTGAAGTTTTGGAGACATCAATTGTACAGTGAGAAGTGCCGTATCTTTACCGATCATAAGCGCTTAAAATATTTGTTGACTCAGAAAGATTTGAATTTGCGACAATGGATATGGCTCGAGCTACTAAAAGATTATGAGCTAGTGATTGACTACCATCCCGAAAAGGCGAACGTAGTCGCAGATGCTTTGAGTAGAAAGTACTTGTTTCCTTTGAGAGCTATGAATACGAGGTTGAATTTATCTAATGATGATTAGATTCTAGCTGAGTTGAGAGCTAGGCCAGTATTTCTTCAGCAAATTTGTGAAGCTCAAAAAAGTGATAGTGAATTGCAAGCCAAAAGAGCTTATTGTGAATCGGGTAGTGATTCAGACTTTTGGATCGGTTCTGATGATTTCTTAATGTTTCGAGATAGAGTCTGTGTATTGAAAAATGATGAGATATTCAGAAAATTCTTCACGAGGCACATAATGGTTGTTTATCTGTTCATCCGTGCAGTACGAAAATGTATAATGATTTGAAGAATTTGTATTGGTGGTCGAGTATAAAATAAGATATTTTAGAGTTTGTCTCAAAATGTTTGATTTGTCAACGAGTAAAAGTCGAACACCAAGTACCTTCGGGTTTACTTCAGCCAGTGATGGTAACCGAATGGAAATGGGATAGAATTACGATGGATTTAGTAATGGGTTTACCTTTGACTTCAAAAAATACGATGTCGTTTGGGTCATTGTTGATAGATTAATGAAATTGACTCATTTTATTCTGATACGTATCGACTATTCACTTGATAAGCTAGTTGAATTGTATGTTGCTGAAATTGTGAGATTGCATGGGGTGCCTATTTTTATTATTTTAGATAGAGATTCGAGGTTTACCTCGTATTTTTGGAAGAAGTTGCAAGAAGCTTTGGGTTTGAAGTTAAATTTTAGTATCGAATTTCACCTGCAAACTGACAGTCAATCCGAAAGAATGATTCAGGTTCTCGAAGAAATGCTCTGATGTTGTGTTTTAGAATTCGAAGGGAGTTGGGAAAATATCTACCTTTAGTCAAATTTGCATATAACAATAGCTTTCAGTCGAGTATTAATATGGCACTGTATAAGGCATTGTATGGCCCTAAGTGTCGAACTCCATTGTACTAGACTGAGCTCAGTGAGAGACAGATTTACGGGGTCAATTGGTTAGAGAAATGGAAGAAAATGTGAAAGTAATTCGCGATTATTTGAAAGCAACTTCAGATCGACAGAAATCCTACGCAGATTTGAAAAGAAAAGAGATTGAGTTTCAAGTTGGTGATAAAGTATTTCTGAAAGTATCTTCGTGGAATAAAATTCTGAGATTTGGTCGCAAAGGTAAGTTGAGTATGCGTTTCATTGAGCTGTATGAGATAGTTGAAAGAATATGGCCAGTGGCATATCGGTTAGCTTTGCCGACAGAGTTGGAAAGGATTTACAATGTATTTCATGTATTGATGTTACAATGTTATCGATCTGACCATTCGCATGTGATTTCTCTGATAGAGATTGAGATTCGACCCGATATGACTTATGGTGAAGAACTGATCAAGATTTTAGCTCGGGAAGTCAAACAGTTAAGAAATAAAAGAATAGCCCTAGTTAAAGTTTTGTGGCAACGACACGGGGTCGAAGAGGATATGTGGGAACTCGAGGAAACTATGAGAAAACAATACCCAAACCTCTTTTCTGGTAAGATTTTTGAGGACGAAAATCCCTGAGGGGAGAGTTGTAATAGCTCGATTTTGGATCTAGTCGGAACAGTGGTTTCAAGACCACAAATCTGACGTAGCAAAATTTATTTTTATTATATTTTTATGGTCTGTAATTTTATGGAATGATTTCTTGAAAATTTCGTTCAAAAATTTTGATGTTTAAGCACTCAATTTAGTTAAAAGGACTAAATTGAAAAAGGTGCAAAATGTGTGTTCTAGAAGCTAGAGGTGTCTAATTGCCATGAGATCTTAAATTAGAGGTCCTTAAATGGTAATTAGACCAATATATTTTAGTATGGACAAAAATGGACATGGTTAGGTGAAATTTCAAAGTTTGGCATTAAGGGCATTTTATTAAAATGGTAAATAAAGACAAATTAACAAAAAGATGTCATCTTCTCCAATTTAGTCCCCTTGTGCTGAGTTTGAAGAGTCACCATAACTAGGGTTTTTGGCCAAGCTTCCAAGCTCGATTGTAAGTCCGTCCTTGTCCCATTTTTAATATTTTTACATTTTTTAATGTTGTAACCTGGTTTAGCTATTTCAAGGACTAATTTGAAAGAAAATCAAAGTCTAAAATTTTACCCATTTAGATATTTATGTATTTTGATGTCTAATGGTAGATTATGCAAGTTTGATGTTGGATGAACAACATTTAGTAAGGTGATTTTTTATGAAAATGTTAAATAAGGACCTATTTGTAAAAAAGTTGTAAAATGTGTAAAAATGTGAATAAATGAAAAATGTGGGTTGTTATGAGCATGAAATAGGTTCGACTAGGCTTAGGTGTGAAGAAATTGGATATATTTCATTTTACGAGCCTAGGGACTAAAATGTAAAATGTCAAAAGTTTAGGGCCAAAAGCACAATTTTTGCCATAGTGTGTTTTTGGGATTGAATTGAATAATGTGATGACTAAATGAGTTAAATTTTCTATTATAGATCAAGAAAAATGAAGTTCAGACCTAAATCATGGGAAAAATAAAGTGTTTGACGATTAGGTCTATTTTCTCTATTTTTGTACCGAGGTAAGTTCATATGTTAATAATGCAACGTTATAATTGTATTTATAATGTTTTCTTATCGCATGAATTGTATGATTGACTATATGGATGTAATTAATGAAGTTTTGACAAGTGAGTAAATCCTGGTTGAACCTTAGGAATAGATTAGGATACAAGTGACATGTCACTAGGAACCCATGTGGATATGTAATTATGTGATTTATGCATCCTGGGTGCTGGTCCTGTACGTCCTACCGGTGGCTGGGTATACTGGCATATGTTGCAGATACCTAACAGCTTGTGTGAGCAACACTATGTAGCTACGTCTTGATTGACAACTTGTGTGAGCAGACCCTAGATAGCTCGAGAGTGAGCCTATGTGTGTCATGAGATTTGTAGTAGCTTTAGCAACATATGTGGCACTTATGTGTAAAGTTTTTCATGTATCCAATAGTATTCCAAGTGGTTCAACGGGCATGTCAAAGATGGGAAAGTATGTGATTATGTTATGAGTTGGTACAGGTATATACGAAAAACTCAAAAAAAAAAATGGATTCGGTATATGATGAACTACTGCTAAGGATGTGATTGAATGAGTTATGCTTATGAAGTTTTAATGACACTTATGTTAGCATATGTTATGTTATTCATATGACAAATGTATAATTAATGTTGTTTATTAT
Organism: Gossypium rotundifolium; assembly: GCA_025506655.1. Lineage (NCBI taxonomy): Eukaryota > Viridiplantae > Streptophyta > Magnoliopsida > Malvales > Malvaceae > Gossypium > Gossypium rotundifolium. The sequence continues at coordinate 70,460,879 of CP106732.1, read as the reverse complement.
TTGCATATGAACTTACTAAGCTATATAGCTTACTCCCCTTTCTTTCCGTTATCTTATAGCGTCACCAAGCTAGCTTGGGGATTGAAGATCATCGAAGATCCATTCAAACTATCAACCATTATTTTGGGTATCATTGAAATGTCAATAGTTTGAGTTATGGCATGTATAGGGACTTGGTCATTTTGTTATATGTGTCATTCGTAATGTGGCCAAATGTATTGGCTTATAATGAGTAATGATTTTGTATATGGCCATGAAAGTTTGCTAATGTTGGTTATGAGTATCATTATATGTTGATACCATTCATGAATGTGGAAACTTGTATGATTTGTGTTGATAAATTATGATGTTAAAGCATGTTAGATGTTAGCATGTGGATGTGATGTTAATACCTTAGTTATGGATGTTTTGGTTGCCTAAGTATGCTTGAAATGGTATTATATGAGTTGTGTAGGTATGCTCATGGAAGGGTGGCAAAAGGCTTGGTAAATAGTCTTATTTTATCCACACGGGCGTGTGTCTAGGCTATGTGCGACACACGACTTGCCCGACTGGCGTGTGTATTGCTCGTGTGTCCCCTGCACCTAAATTTTGAAAAATAGAATGTCCAAAATATAGCACATGTGCAGAGACACGGGCGTTTGTCTCAATCGTGTGTGCTACATGGCCTAGAACACGGGCGTGTGTCTTGGCCCTGTGCAACCTACACTTAAGTCGAATTATATTAATTAACCACGCGGCCTAGTACACGGGCGTGTGGCACAAGTCAGTGAGCACCCTAAATTGAACATGGTCTGAAGCACGAGCATGTCCCAAGGTCACACAGGCGTGTCCCTTGGACCATACAAGCGTGTGGGCCCTACAATTAGCAAAAATTTTCTAAGTTTTGTAAAAATTTCCTAAGTTCTCGATTTAGTCCTAAACCACTTCTAAAGTATGTTTTGGGCCTCATAAGCCCATATTAGGGACTTTATGATCGAATATGAATGGTTTTAATTTTGACATAAATTTATGACATGAAATTGTGTGAATGCTTGTGTTTTAAGTCCGATAATAACTTGTACCCTGTACTAGCATTGAATACAGGAAAGGGGTGTTACAACAACACTACTCTACTGCTTAGAGTGACTTGGTCAAAACTCACGTCTAGCACCCCTACCAGAACTCTGAGTATCACGTTCTCTCTTAGGTGGTCTCATAGATGCACCAGTAGTATCTGAAGTTTTTTTTTCTCAATTCAGTCACCATTCAGTGAGGCAACTCAGCTAAAGTCTCCTCAACAGCTGATAAACCATAAATGTAACATATTTTAATTCTATGCTTGGCTTATTTTTGGATGATTTATGATGAGATTTAGTGAATTTGATGCTCCTAATTCCTTAAATTCATGTTTATATACTTAGGAGAGCATTTGGGAGCAAAAGGAGTGAAAAAGGGCCAAAATCGGAGTTTTCAGGATCTACACGGACTGGGCACACGTCCATGTGAGTCACACGGGCTGGCCATACTCCTATGTGCCAGCCCATGTCGATTTCGCACCCTGCTTCCCTATTACGTGGAAAAACTCAATATTTAGGGTTTCTGAGCATTCCACAGTCTATAAATACACACTAGAAGAGGACCTAAGGGGACATGCAGAGTAGAACAAAGAAGTTACTCGAAGGAAGCCATCAGAATCATCGTGGAAGCCGATCCACTCCAAGATTGAAGATCTCCATCAAGTTCCTTAGAAGTTTTTGGGTTCATTATGTCTTACTATTTTCTTGATTCTAAGATGTTTTCCTTTTACATTATGAACTACACTCCCTAAATGCATAGGGAGGATGAAACCTAGATGAATCTTATTATTTAATTATCTGAATTACATGATAAATACTTGTTCCTGTTCTTAATTATGTGTTATTAACCCTTGCTTTAATATTTTCAGGATATTAATTCAAGTTTGATGTGCTTATTCAGTGGAGAAAAAGTCCCTGTTTAAGAGTAGATCTAGCATAATTAAGCGAAGTTGATTGCAATCCTAGAAATAAGATGACATAAATCAGCCAGATTAGAGTCCAATCTAATAAGGGAATCCACAGATCGAGTTAATGCGACGATAGGGGTTTTATTTAGAAAGAGATTTCAATTAATCAACCTAGAGTTAGTTGTTCTTAGTCTCGAAAGAGATATTAACATAATTTTGGGATTTCTACAGATCAAGGCAAGTGAATAAATCGTTTAATTCAGAGTCAGAATAATAAGTGAAGTTTAGGTGGATTCTTCCTTGGGTATTGTCTTTATTCATTGGTTTATTCATTTACTCTCTTCACTCTCTATCGTGTTCATAATTAATTAGTTAGTTAAATTTTAGATTAAAACAAATCCCCTTAATTATTAGGCTAAATTATAGAAAGATAGTTATTACTAGTAATTTTAGTCTTTGTGGATATGATATTCTGGACTCATCAACTATACTACTGTTCGATAGGTGCACTTGCTTTTGTCGAAATATTTAGTTAATTGTGAGACCATCAAGTTTTTGGTGCCGTTGTCGGAGACTAAAATATTAGGAACACTTATTTTTTATTACTTTAGTCATTTTTTATTTTTTATTGCAATTTATTTTTGTTTTATTTTAATTTACTAACTTTTCTTTTATTTGCTTCTGCCAGGTTCCTTTAGTTTATTATTAGACGAAACCCGTTAGGACCTCTAGTATCTGATAGTGAGATCGAAAGTATAGCTCACAGAAATCGTAGAGAAGCGAGGTAGAGTTGACAGAGTAGAATAGAAGAGCAAGAGGAAGTTATTGTTATTAATGAGGAGATGGCTGAAAATCAGAGTAATCAGCTACCTCCTGTGGTTACTGCAAATCCTGCTCCTCGTACTATGTACGATTATGCTAAGCCCAATTTAACTGGGGCTGAATTGAGCATTGTTAGACCTGCTATTGCTGCAAATAATTTTGAACTGAAACCTAATACTATTCAAATGATTCAATAGTTTGTTCAGTTTGATGGTTTGCAGGGCGAAGACCCAAATACTTATTGATAGAATTTTACAACACTTTCAAAATTAATGGCGTTTCTAATGATGCCATTCGCTTTGTAACATCCTGAATAGGGCCTATGCATTTCGGTTTAATTGTATGAAATGACAAGTTTCAAGTACTATGAATAAATTTTGATACTTTTGAAACCTGGAAATGCATGAAAATGGAAATGAAAATGGAAATGGAAATGGAAATGAAATGGAAATGGACATGACATTTTGGAAACTTAGACATTTTGGAAACTTAGACATTTTGGAAACCTAAGTAAATTAGGAAAGTGAACATTTTGGAAACCAAGCCAAAATAGGAAACTAAACATTTTGGAAACTTGAAAAATACTGAGTCAGCGTGAAAATTTTAGGAAACTTAAAATGACCCTTAATGTCGAATTTAAGAGCCCAAGGGGAGCTTAGGGCCAAGTGACCCTAAAAATATAAAGTACATAAAATTTGACCCAATAACGGACTTGGAAATGTGGCCTGAAGATGCCACCTAAGGCCCTAGGAAATGGCCCAAATGCAAGAGGTTTTTGGGCCTGAGTTTGAGTCATCTAGGAAACAAATAAAAGAAATTTTATTTTGCTTCCATGAATGGGGAGTTGGACGGCACATGGGAAGCTAAGAAGAGGAATTTTTATTCAATAGAACTTTTGGCTAATTAGGAGATTTGATGGAATTTCATAGTTGATAAAATTAAAACTTATCACCAATGAAGAGTTGGAGGATTTAGGGACTCTAAGACTAATAGTTTCGGCCAAAGAGAGAAAAGTAAAAGCCATTCTCTTCTCTTCATCTTCTTGCCGAAATCTCCTAATCAAAGTAACAACAACTTTTTCTTTCCTTTAGCCGAATCCTCCTTGTCAAAGTTCTCTCCATCTCTTTTCCTTTCTTTTTCTTTTCTTCTACTATCCCTCCACAAAAGCCAAAACTTTGAGATCCCAAATAGTGCCATAGCCGAATATTAAAAGAGATCATCCGGGATTCGAAAACGAGGTAAGTACATCAACATACATTCGGCAAAAAGGTTCCTTCCATAGTTAAATAATAGTTCAAATCTAACAAGTGATTTCGGCAGGAATTAAATCAACTTCGGGATTTGAGAACTTCAAGGTAAGTAAGTCTAGACATTCGGCCAAGGCCAAACCTTAGTCAATTAGATCAAATTGATCAAAAACTAACCTATTCAAAGATCTAGGTGTTGGCCGATTACAAGGAAAAGGGAAGGTGAAGTTTTGGATTTAAAATCCATAAGGTAAGCATTTGAAGGTATTCGCCAAGGTTGTGTGATTACATAGATAAGATCTATAATTATTAAAAAGCCGAAAACTAATTTTTGTTGAGATTTAAGGTTGGCCGAATATCAAGTGAAGGAAAGCAAAGTTTTCGGGATTTGAATAAACATCAAATCGGCATCAAAGGTAAGCCTCTTTACAAATCCTACTAGGATTTGGATATTATAGCCCAAAATAGAATTTATGCTAAGTAATACTTGATAAACCAAATGTAGGAATTAAGGATCTAAACATTAGATCTTGCTTTCGAAATCTCAAGGAATCGCTAAACAAATCAGGTGTGTATTCCACACTATTTTTAATAGTTTTATGGTTTAAATATGTTATATATATTAATGTGAAAGTGAAAGAAAGTGGCTAAAGTGCCATATTATGGTACAAAGTATTCAGGTACGTTTTCCTACTTCTACTTGGATTTCGAAATAAATGTTATACAAGTGAAAAGTGATGTGAAAGTGAAATAAAAATATGTTATGCATGATATTTATAATTTGGGGGCATTCGGGATTTATGTGAAAGGGGAAGAAGGTGTTGACTACGGTCTCACCAACATTATAAGTGAAAGTGATGACTTGGTCTCACTAAGTGAATGTGATGACTTGGTCTCACTAAGTGAATGTGATGACCTCGGTCTCACTAAGTGGTAACCGGTTACATTACGATGGTGGCTATGCCACAATATTATCGATGGGCGATGAGCATGTCGACCGCAATGACGCCTTAGATGGAGTGTAGCGGAAGGAGGGTTGACTTAGTAGTCCCCACGGTTATGTGAGTTGGTACGGGTGGAGTGTAGCGGATGGCATATAGGTTTGGGTTCGGGTTTGCATCATGATCTTGAATTTTTATATGCATATGATTTTTTTATGGTGTGCCTATCTCTATTATGTTTAGTGTTGGTTACACACTGAGTCTATCGACTCACCCCGTTGTGGGAATATGTTTCAGGTGATGAGCAGTAATGGACCGGGACGGCAGAACTTGTGGTGGCCATGATCGACTTGAAGTTCAGTTTAATTTGAATATTTATTTTATTTTAAAGTACTGTACAATTTATTATTTTGGGTTTCATTTTATGTAATAAGGCCACCATGATTTAATTTTTATTTCTACTATAATTACTATGTTATGAGTTTAGGGCTTTATAAAGAGTAAGCCCACTTAGTATGAAATAAGTTTAAACATTTTGCCACTTGAAGCAAATGGGTTTTTGTTATAAAAATAAATTCGTTTTCAACTCAAGCCCAACCCACAACGAGCTATCTTCCAAAACTCACAGTTTTCAAAGTACTCGAATGAATTTGAACCGGGTTACTTCGAAGAACATACCAGATCCATCCATTCTCGTAGGGGGGTGTGGGTGTTTGATTTGGTATCGAGCCAGTTCAAACTCTCTACTGTGGCCTAAGGCCCAAAACGTTTTAAAATAAGGCCAAATGAGTTTTATGAAAGTATTTTTACAAATAGACAGTATAAAGACATGGCCCTAAGTCTCCAACCTGCAATCCACTGTAAGTACCCCTAACTCTATGTGTGATTTCGTGATTTATATAGGGGTAGAAAAGGCATGGAACGTAGAATAGAATGATAGAAACTTGAACCCTAGGATTAGACTACTCAAACACAAGCACATAAGATTTAAGGCACTAATCCAACCTATGACTAAGTCAATTAAGCTAGGTGTGGCAACCATGGTACGCATGTCAGGAGTGGATCCCAAGAGCTTGGTATTTAAGCGGTCCTAGTGACTCACCTCCTCTTCTTGAATCCTACAGTGCGTAGCTTCGGTTCACCCTAACCTAGAGGACTTAGCGGGTGTGGCAACCCCTGTACGCATGTCTAGGAATGGTTTCAGTGGGAGCTTAGTACTTAAGCAGTCCGCGTGACTCACCTCCTCTCCACTCGAATCCTGCCTGGTCCGTAGCATTGGTTCACCCTGACCAAGAAGGCTCGGTCATAGGTTAAACCCAATAACTAAAACCCGAAAGGGAACTAGCCATTTTTTTTAAGAATCTTAATATTAAAATCCTTAAAATCATTTATTCCTTTAATTCATGAAAATTATTTCTTTTTACACAAATTTTCGAAAAAAAAATTCTGATTTAATAGACTTACAAAAATGCCCTTGGTTTATAAAATACCCAACTACTCAACAGTTTTGCCAAAATTTCAATATTTCATAAATGTTCAAAAACCCTAATTTGCAAACTATCAGAAAAATACCTTGATTTTTTTGAAAATTACAAAATTGCCCCTAACTTACTAAAATTACCAAAATGACCCTAACTTCCAAAATTTTTGCAACTTCATCGTTTTGGAAAATAAATTTCTCAAAAAGAACCCTCAAAATTATGTAACTTCTAAAATATCCCCGATTTATTAAAATTTTACAATTTTCCCCGGTTTGTGGAAAAAATTACCAAAATACCCCCAAGGTCTAAAAAATTTTTGAAATACCCTCGGATTTCAAAAATTTTCCAAAATACCCTGGGAACTTAAAAATACCAAAAAATACTTTGTGACAAAATCACCAAGGAACCTTATTTTGACAAATTACGAAAATACCCCTGTAGGATAAATTACGAAAATACCCCCGGGTAGTGGAAAAAATAGCAACAATAACAAAAACTACAACGTTTCTCTGAATGAACGAAAGTTCATACTTGTTTGATGGATGAATGAATGAATGGAAAAGACTGTGTGTTTGTATGAATACGAAAGAACCACTCTTAAATCCCTTTCCATAAAACTCCTTCGCCGATAAATAAGTGGAACAAAGACTAATCCATAAAATTTCTTAATCAGATCTCGACGCTAGAAAATGAGTTCTAGAGGACGCGGTCGTCAAGGACGTGGTAGAGGAAGAATAACTGTGTCAGAACCCGTTAGATCAGGTCAAGGTTCTGACAATGAGTTACCACCGCCACCACTACCCCCAGCTGTTAATGTCGAAAGCGAGGCTCGGACGGGGATGAGGCTGTGTCGCAGGCCATGTTGCGAGTATTGGAAATGGTGGCTGGCGTGGGTGGAAATTTAGGAGCTCAGAAATATGTACCCGAGCGACTCCGAGCCAACGGGGCCGAGGTGTTTCGTGGAGTGTCCGGTGTGGCACCCAGTACCGCCGAGTATTGGTTGGAAGCAACTGAGCGTATTATGGATGAACTCGACCTGACCCCTGAGGAGAAGTTGAAAGGGATGGTAGCCCTGTTACGTGATGAAGCATACCAATGGTGGCTAACTGTTCGTGATGGTGCCACGGCAGAGGATCTGACGTGGGAGTATGCTAAGGAGGCATATCAGAAGAAGTATGTCAAGATTTCGATATATTGATGAGCAAATAAAAGCTTTTCTAGGACTAGTTCGGGAACAAATCAAGAGCGGCATATGAGGTGAATTTCGAGGTTAGCGGATATGCTCGAGGAGTAGTCGCGACTGAACATGAACGCTGTGTCCGTTTTGAGGACGGATTAAGGGATGACCTAAGGTTATTGATAGCTCCACATCAGGAGCGGGAGTTCTCCACGTTGGTTGAAAAGGCTAAGGTAGCTGAAGGAATCAAGGACTCGACTAGGCAGAACTCTGACAGGAATAGACCCAAGAGAGGTTATGGATCGTCGGGAAATGTGCAGAAAAGGCCCAGAACTGAGGGGTCGAAGGGTCAGCAAGTTGATACCAGAGGGCAGTATCGTCCTTGTGAGTATTGTGGAAAGAAGCACTCAGGTGAGTGTTGGAAAAAGATAGGAGCATGTCTTAAATGTGGGTCTAAGGACCATATGCTCAAGGACTGCCCAAAGATATCGATGACGCATGACCAACAACTCGTAATGTTAATCAGTTGGTAGGGAGGACAATGACCTCAACGAGGTCGAGGTTCAAATAACAGAGGTAATAGTGCTGGCAGAGGACGTGGCAGATGTGCCACCAATACTGAAGCAAGACAGTCGGGTTTGGTTTATGCGGTTCACCGTAGGGAGGATGAAGACGCGCCGGACGTCATAACCGGTACGTTCCTCATTCATAGTAAACCCTATTATGCTTTAATTGATGTGGGCTCGACCCATTCTTATGTTGCCTGTAGTGTAGTTGAGACACTAGGCCTAGACTCTGAACTTTCTGATAAGGAGATGACGGTGGTAAGCCCACTAGGCCAAACTATAGTAGTAAATAAGATCTTTCGGAATATACCCCTAGAAATTCAAGGAGTGAGCTTTCGGGCTGACCTAATGGAATTACCCTTCGAAGAATTTGACCTTATACTTGGTATGGATTGGTTAGTAGAACATCAAGCCGTGTTGGATTGTGCGGCTAAACAAATGGAACTAATGACCCCTGAGGATGAGGTGGTCATTATGATAGGAGAGAGAAAGAATTATTTGACTAATATAGTTTCGGTGCTTAAGGCTGAAAGGATGGTACGTAAAGGGTACGAGGCGTTCTTAGCCTTTGTTAGTGCGTTGGATGGAAATAAGGAAGGTGTTGAAGGAGTCAAAATGGTAAGGGACTTCGAAGATGTGTTTCCAAAGGAATTACCAGGAATACCCCCAGATAGAGCAGTTGAATTTGGAATAGACCTACTACCGTGAAGCAATACTTTGTGTCAATTGCTCCATACCGAATGGCGCCTAAAGGAATTAGTGGAGCTTAAGGCTCAAATCCAGAATTATTGGATCGTGGGTTTATTCACCAAGTGTGTCTCCGTGGGGAGCACCGGTCTTGTTTGTGAAGAAGAAGGACGAACTATGCGTATGTGCATAGACTATCGTCAATTGAATAAGTCGACCATCAAGAACAAGTATCCCTTGCCAAGGATCGATGACTTGTTCGATCAAATTTGAAAGGAGCCATGATGTTTTCGAAGATCGATTTACGGTCGGATACCATCGCTTGAAGGTGAAGAAGGTCGATATCCATAAGACCGCTTTTAGGACAAGATATGGTCACTTTGAGTTTGTAGTAATGCCGTTTGGGTTGTGAACGCCCACCGCATTCATCGATATGATGAACCGAGTGTTCCAACCTTACTTAGACAGTTTGTTGTGGTATTCATCGATGATATCCTGGTATATTCTAAGTCCGAAGAGGAGCATGATGAGCATCTCCGGATTGTGTTACAAGTATTAAGGAGAAGAAGCTTTATGCCAAATTCAGCAAGTGTGAATTTTGGCTTAGAGAAGTTGCTTTCTTAGGACACGTGGTGTCCGCCGAGGAATAAGGGTGGATCCTAAGAAAATCAAGCGGTGTTGGATTGGAAACCACCTAAGTCGGTGGCGTAGATTCAGTAGTTTCTTAGGGTTGGCGTGCTATTACCGAAGGTTCGTGGAAGGATTCTCGTCGATAGTCGCGCCATTAACAAAATTGTTGAGGAAGGAAGTACCCTTTGTGTGGACAGATAAGCAACAAGAGAGTTTTGAAAAACTTAAAAAGGTATTAATAGAAGCTCCGGTGTTGATTCAGCCTGAGGCAGGAAAGGATTTTGTGGTATACCGTGGACGCTTCACATACGGGGTTAGGATGTGTTCTTATGCAAGATGGAAAGGTAGTCGCTATGCATCCCGGCGATTAAGGCCGCATGAGGTGAACTACCCAACCCATGACTTGGAATTGGCGCAGTGGTTTTTGCTCTCAAGGTGTGGAGGCATTATTTCAGACGGAGAAAGGTCGGTGATCTACATGGACCACAAGAGTCTCAAGTACTGTTGACTCAAAAGGAGTTAAACTTGAGGCGTGAAGGTGGGTGGAATTCTTGAAAGACTACGATCGCTCGATAGAATATCATCCGGCAAGGCAAATGTAGTAGCGATGCCTTAAGTAGGAAGGTTGTGCGGACCTAAGAGCAATGTTCACCCATTTAAGCTTATATAAGGATGGAAGTTTGTTGGCCGAGTTACAAGTCAAGCCAACATGGTTAAAGGAAGTGAAAGAGGGACAGTTGGTTGATGAAGATTTAAATGTTAAGCTACAAAAAGCAAAGAACGGAGAATTGGAGGACTATGAGATTAATGATGAAGGAGTATTGTGCTACAAAGGAAAGTCCAGATGCCAAGAGACAAGGAGTTAAGACAGAAGATCCTTCGAGAAGCGATAGTAGCCCTTATGCTATGCATCCCGGAGGCATTAAGTGTGCATGAGACTTAAGAGAACAATTTTGGTGGCGATCTTAAACAAGAAGTTCTGAGAATTTGTGGGAAGATGTCGGACGTGTCAGCAAGTTAAGGCTGAACACCAAGTTCCATCGGGATTGCTTCAGCCAATCCAGATTCCACAGTGGAAGTGGGAAAGAATTACCATGGACTTCGTTAGTGGGCTTCCCCTTACGCCTACTAAGAAGGACTCGGTATGGGTTATAGTAGACCGTTTGACTAAGTCCGCACATTTTATCCCAAAGAAGAATGGACTATCCCCTTCAAAAGCTAGCCAAGTTATATGTGGCAGAAATTGTGAGGTTACATGGAGTACCAATGTCGATCATCTCTGATAGAGACCCAAGGTTTACGTCTCGATTTTGGAAGGCACTTCATCAAGCTTTAGGCACCAAGTTGGATTTCACTATGGCTTTTCATCCATAATCGGACGGGCAGTCTGAACGAGTAATACAAGTGTTGGAGGATATGTTGAGAGGATGTGTGATAGATTTTTGAGGAAGTTGGGAGGACTACTTGCCTTTAGTAGAGTTCGCCTACAACAACAGATTATCGTGCTAGCATTTGAATGGCACCATATGAAGCATTGTACGGACGGAAGTGTCGTACTCCTACTTGTTGGGTGAGTTAGAGAACGTCGAGTTTTGGGAGAGATAGTGGCGAGGCAGTAAGAGAAGGTTGAAATAATTTGAACACGGTTAAAAGAAGCCTCGGATAGATGTAAGTCTTATGCCGACCTCAAGCGGAAGGAATTAGAGTTTGAAGTAGGAGACCAAGTGTTTCTAAAAGTCTCACCATGGAAGAAAGTGATGAGGTTTGGTCGAAAGGAAATTAAGCCCAAGATTTATCGGCCCTATCGGTACTAAAGTGAGTGGGACCAGTGGCATACGAGATTAGAGTTGCCACCGAGTTGCAACAAATGCATGACGTGTTCCATGTGTCCATGCTATGTCGTTACCGATCGGATCCCTCTCACATAGTACCAGTAGAAGAAGTCGAGCTAAGGCCAGACTTAACCTACGAGGAAGAGCCGATTCAGATTTTGGAACGTGACATGAAAGTACTATGGAAGAAGTCAGTTCCTCTAGTTAAAGTATTGTGGCGCAATCATGGATCGGAGGAAGCTTCGTGGGAGCCAGAAGAGGCAATGAGACAACAATACCCTCAATTGTTTAATTAGAAAATTTCAAGGACAAAATTTTGTTTAAGGGGGTAGAACTGTAACATCCTGAATAGGGCCTATGCATTTCCAGTTTAATTGTATGAAATGACAAGTTTCAAGTACTATGAATAAATTTTTGATACTTTTGGAAACCTAGAAATGCATGAAAATGGAAATGAAAATGGAAATGGAAATGGAAATGAAAATAGAAATGGAAATGGAAATGGAAATGGAAATGGAAATGGACATTTTTGGAAACTTAGACATTTTTGGAAACTTAGACATTTTTGGAAACCTAAGTAAATTAGGAAAGTGAACATTTTGGAAACCAAGCCAAAATAGGAAACTAAACATTTTGGAAACTTGGAAAATACAGAGCCGCGTGAAAATTTTAGGAAACTTAAAAATGACCCCGGAATGTCGAATTTAAGAGCCCAAAGGGGAGCTTAGGGCCAAGTGACCCTAAAAATATAAAGTACATAAAATTTGACCCAATAACGGACTTGGAAATGTGACTGAAGATGCCACCTAAGGCCCTAGGAAATGGCCCAAATGCAAGAGGTTTTGGGCACGAGTTTGAGTCATCTAGGAAACAAATAAAAGAAATTTTATTTTGCTTCCATGAATGGGGAGTTGACTGACACATGGGAAGCTAAGAAGAGGAATTTTATTCAATAGAACTTTTGGCTAATTAGGAGATTTGATGGAATTTCATAGTTGATAAAATTAAAACTTATCACCAATGAAGAGTTGGAGGATTTAGGGACTCTAAGACTAATAGTTTCGGCCAAAGAGAGAAAAGTAAAAGCCATTCTCTTCTCTTCATCTTCTTGCCGAAATCTCCTAATCAAAGTAACAACAACTTTTTCTTTCCTTTAGCCGAATCCTCCTTGTCAAAGTTCTCTCCATCTTTTTTCCTTTCTTTTTCTTTTCTTCTACTATCCCTCCACAAAAGCCAAAACTTTGAGATCCCAAATAGTGCCATAGCCGAATATTAAAAGAGATCATCCGGGATTCGAAAATGAGGTAAGTACATCAACATACATTCGGCAAAAAGGTTCCTTCCATAGTTAAATAATAGTTCAAATCTAACAAGTGATTTCGGCAGGAATTAAATCAACTTCGGGATTTGAGAACTAGACATTCGGCCAAGGCCAAACCTTAGTCAATTAGATCAAATTGATCAAAAACTAACCTATTCAAAGATCTAGGTGTTGGCCGATTACAAGGAAAAAGGGAAGGTGAAGTTTTCGGGATTTAAAAATCCATAAGGTAAGCATTTGAAGGTATTCGGCCAAGGTTGTGTGATTACATAGATAAGATCTATAATTATTAAAAAGCCGAAAACTAATTTTTGTTGAGATTTAAGGTTGGCCGAATATCAAGTGAAGGAAAGAAAAGTTTCCGGATTTGAATAAACATCAAATCAAGCATCAAAGGTAAGCCTCTTTACAAATCCTACTAGGATTTGGATATTATAGCCCAAAATAGAATTTATGCTAAGTAATACTTGATAAACCAAATGTAGGAATTAAGGATCTAAACATTAGATCTTGCTTTGAAATCTCAAGGAATCGCTAAACAAATCAGGTGTGTATTCCACACTATTTTTAATAGTTTTATGGTTTAAATATGTTATATATATTAATGTGAAAGTGAAAGAAAGTGGCTAAAGTGCCATATTATGGTACAAAGTATTCAGCACGTTTTCTTACTTCTACTAGGATTTCAAATAAATGTTATACAAGTGAAAAGTGATGTGAAAGTGAAATAAAAATATGTTATGCATGATATTTATAATTTGGGGCATTCGGGATTTATGTGAAAGGGAAGAAGGTGTTGACTATGGTCTCACCAACGTTATAAGTGAAAGTGATGACTTTGGTCTCACTAAGTGAATGTGATGACTTCGGTCTCACTAAGTGAATGTGATGACCTCGGTCTCACTAAGTGGTAACCGGTTACATTACGATGGTGGCTATGCCACAATATTATCGATGGGCGATGAGCACGCCGATTGCAAATGACGCCTTCGATGGAGTGTAGCGGAAGGAGGGTTGACTTAGTAGTCCCACTGTGTACAAAGTTGGTACGGGTGGAATGTAGCGGATGGCATATAGGTTTGGGTTTGGGTTTGCATCATGATCTTGAATTTTTATATGCATATGATTTTTTTATGGTGTGCCTATCTCTATTATGTTTAGTGTTGGTTACACACCGAGTCTATCGACTCACCCCGCTGTGGGAATATGTTTGAGTAATGAGCAAGAATGGACCCGGGACGGCGAGAACTTGTGGTGGCCATGATCGACTTGAAGTTCAGTTTAATTTGAATATTTATTTTATTTTAAAGTACTGTACAATTTATTATTTTGGGTTTCATTTTATGTAATAAGGCCACCGTGACGAATTTTTATTTCTACTATAATTACTATGTTATGAGTTTAGGGCTTTATAAAGAGTAAGCCCACTTAGTATGAAATAAGTTTAAACATTTTGCCACTTGAAGCAAATGGGTTTTTGTTATAAAAATAAATTTGTTTTCAACTCAAGCCCAACCCACAACGAGCTATCTTCCAAAACTCACAGTTTTCAAAGTACTCGAATGAATTTGAACCGGGTTACTTCAAGGAACATACCAGATCCAGTCCATTCTCGTGGGCCGGGTGTGGGGTGTTTCACGCTTATGGTTATTTCCCTTTTCATTAAGGAATAAAGGTAAACAGTGGTTGAACTCTTACCACGAGGTTCCATCACTACTTTGGAACAAATGACCGAAAAGTTCCTATTAAAATATTTTCCGCCGGCTAAAATGGCAAAGTTGAGGAATGATATCTCTTCTTTTGTGTAGATGGATTTAGAAACTCTTTACGATGCATGGGAGAGGTATAAGGACTTATTGAGAAGGTGCCCTCACCATGGGTTACCACTATGGTTACAGGTTCAAACTTTTTACAATGGTTTGAACCCCTCATCTAGGAAACTGATTGATGTAGCCTCCGGTGGGACTCTGAATAACAAAACACCTGAAGTGGCTTATGAGTTTATAGAGGAGATGTCACTAAATAATTATTAGTGGCAAGTTATGAGGACAAAGCATATGAAAGTAGTCGGTGTTTTTAATGTTGATACGGTCACCATGTTATCAAACCAGGTAGAGCTCTTAAATAAAAAGATTGATGGTTTATATGGTTCTATGCAAGTACATCCGATGATGCAATGCGACACAAATAGAAGAGGGAACCATTCAAAAAACTGAACCTACAACCTTAGCGTAGAAGACGAACAAGTCAACTATATGGGTAATAATTCTAGACCTCAGAATAATCCCTATAGTAACACTTATAATGCAGGTTGGAGGAACCATCCTAACTTCTCTTGGGGTGGACAAGGAAATCAAAGACCGCAACCCCCTCCCAACGACCACCTTACCAGCAGGAAAAGAAGTCGAACCTTAAGGAGATGTTGACGAAGTTTATTTCGGTGTCAAAAACCTATTTTCAAAACACCAAAATAGTGCTAAAAAATTAGCAAGCGTCGATTCAAGGGCTCGAGAATCAAATAGGTCATTTTGCTAAGATGATCTCAGAATGACCACAAGGTAGCTTGCCGAGTAACACTGAAACTAACCCAAGGGAGCAACTCCATGCCATCACTATGCGCGATGAAGAAGGGTTAGTAGAATCTGAATCTGAACCGAGGCAAGAAATTGTGGTAAGTAAAAGTAAGGTTGTGGTGAGCCACAGTGCACAAAAACTGGTAAGTAAAGAATATAAACCTTGCGTGCCATACCCCAGCGCGACGAAGAAAGACCATACCAATGAGCAATTTGGTAAATTTCTTAAACTCTTGAAAAAATTACATATTAACTTACAGTTTATTGAAGCTCTTTTACAGATGCCCAACTCAGTCAAATTTTTAAAGGAGCTTTTAGCAAACAAACAAAAGTTAGATGATGTGTCGCACATGGAGCTAAATGCAGTCTACTTAGCCATTTTATAGAATAAACTACCTAACAAATTAAAAGATCCAGGGAGTTTTACTATTCATTATTTAATGGGTAGTTTAAGTGTAAATAATGCTTTAGCTAATCTAGGGGCAAGTATTAATGTCATACTGCTAGGTCTTGGGAAGCCCAAACAAACTAGGATGAGCATTTAATTAGCAGATAAAACCATTAGATTTCCAAGGGTATTGTTGAAGATGTACTCGTAAAAATTAATAATTTCATATTCTCAATTGACTTTGTTGTTCTAGACATGGATGAGGATAGTGACGTGCCTTTAATTTTAGGACAACCCTTTTTAGGAACTGCTAGAACTATTATAGATGTTGGCATAGGTGAATTGATACTTCATGTAGGTGATGACACGATTAAACTCCAAGCTCATGGTTCTGTTAGGATATCTAGTAATCGAGATGATATTGCAAGTTCTTTTGATGTGAGTAACCTTGCGGCTCAACCTTCTTTGCAGGAAATTCCTCAGAAAAAGGTGATAGAGCCACAGTCTAGCTCAACTAACAAAAATAGAATAACTCATAAAGAACGAAGGCTTCAAATCGATGAACTAGACGAATGGCGGACACATGTTGAGGAGAGACAAAAAAATACACGATACAGAATCGAAATAATGCCTTGACGAACATAAGCATAGAATGAGCCAATTTAAGATTAGGGACCAGGTTTTATTAGATGAAAAGGACCCTCGAATTGCCACTTCAAAGATTATTCCAAACAGAGCAACTCCTCTTACGGTACTGAATGTTTTCCCATATGGTACAGTCGAGGTAAGTCACTCTAAATATGGCACTTCTAAGGTAAATATTACTTGGCTCAAAGGCACTTCTAAGGTAAATATTACTCGGCTCAAACTGTATGTTGATAATAGAATTGATAACGAGAAAGAGGAGTCTCGACTCTACAAACCACTATAACAAAGTGAAAACGAGGTAAGTCGAGCTTAGACTCTAAACAAGCGCTTCTCGGGAGGCAACCCAAGCACTAATCCTACTAATTATTTTATTTTTACTTGTTTTTATGTTTAAATGTAGGTTTTTAACCCACACTGTGTTGGAACACGGCACCCCTATGGCGCAGCAAAATAAAATTAATTCCGGCGATCCAAACTATGAATCCATGTGTGAGGAATGAATCGGGGTGAAATAAAGGTTTCAAAATTATCGAAACTTCAATCTGAGTAGACAGTGACGCCTTGGCAACAAGAGTTTTGATCTACTGTCGAAAAACCGCAACCTTTTTCCGATGTCGGCCTCTACGTAATCCACTCGGATTGACTATGAACGGAAGAAATCTCCAAAACTGTTTTGGAGGTTTATTTGCTTGACGGCTGCTAGACCTCCCAAACAAGTCTTAAGGTTTTTTCTTACCCACTTTTAATCTGTTATTACCTTTTTATAATTGGTATCTATATCATGAATCATAAAATTAAATAAATACAATAAAGTTTTTAATGAAAATTATAATTACATTAATTATATCTAAAATTATAATTACATTAATTATAACAAGGATTTCGATAAACTATATTTATTTAAATTTATATATGAACTAAATTCATATATTAATAGAACTATGTTCTCATTATGTGTACAACATCCTTGTACATATAATATGTTCAATATTTGATTGCCCAATTAAATTAATTCTTTAATTAATTTAATTCATGTGACAACCAAACACAACACCAACTATGTTTTATTCCGTTCATTTCAACCATAGGGTGTGACCCTGTAGGTTCTTGTAACGTTAGCAGTAATACTAGAATGATTCTAATGTCACAAACAATGAGTGGCATCTAGCAATGGATCATTGCTACCTAAATTACAAGAAGTCATGATTTGACATAACCTTTTGTGGTTATCCTTTCATGCATTAATCCTTAAGTCCTTTATCTCTGGAACGGACACAAGTCATAGAATAGTCACACTTGCACAGTCCTTTCTTGACATCTTGAGTAGACTATGATATACAAATTAGTATGACATCTCATATCAACTTATTTGAGCATGGCCATGCATTTTTAGTCCCACTCAATCAAGTGGTCTGAGATATTACTCCTATTATGTAGGAGGGACTTATCCTATATTGATCAACCATATCCTTCTACATAGATTATGGTATATCCAACATCAGCCTTTATAGAATAACTTGTTACGGTGTACGTTTGATAATATCAAAATATACAACTCACGATGTTGGGATAATGATGATCTCAAGTCTGAGGATCATATACACATTAATCACTATGAGCAATGTTATGACAATTACATAATAATCCAAGAAACATACTCATTGCGGGTCAGTCCAATATGTTGTTCTCTAACACAAATATTCATGCAGTGATTCTGACACTCCATATCAATGACAACTCTTTATCATCAATCAACTACATGTTAGTCTTAATGCATTATTGTTGTCCTAGACAACAATAATACTTGACTAAGGATCTTCTAAGAATAATCATATTATTCTTAGGACATTATTATAAAATAGTTTATTTGTACACACAAAAAAATGAAATAATAATAACAACGCTTTATATTAATAAACATGGTAAACAAAGTATGTTTACAACCATCTCATGATTGATCTTTGGGCATACTCTTACAATCTCCCACTAACACTAAGACCAATCACTCATATATCTAATACCAAGTGACTTAGTGTGACGATTATGCTTCTACTGTGTCAGAGACTTGGTCAAGGGATCAACAATGTTATCATCTTTAGGTACTCTGCATATCTCTATATCCCCTCGATCGATAATCTCTTGAATAGGATGGTAGCGCCTAAGTATATGTTTGGATCGCTGGTGAGATCTAGTGTAATATCCAGAATATAGGGGTTATGCATTTTAACTTAATTGTATGTGGTAGCATACCTATGTGTGGTTTGAGACTGCTTTGGGAGTTTTAGGAACTTCAGTATGTAAGAGAATGCCTTAGAAAAATATTAAATTTTTAAGTCTTAAGATAGAGCCAAGCAAGATAGGCTTTAAGAAAAATTGGTATGAGGTTTTAACCACAACAAGTCAATTGGCAAAGCGGTGTTGGCGCATGGGTGAATGCATGAGGGGAGAGGTTCAAATCCCTTAGCTAGTAATTGGAAGGATTTTTATTTTTGTTCTCTTTCCTATAGTGTTGGTCAAGCCTTATCTTAGTATGGATGGATTTTCTTTCATTTTTGGATAGTAGACCAAAGGAAAAAAGGCAAGTTATTAGTTAAGGTATGGAATCAAGGTATTATGGAAGGTTAATGGGATATAAGGCTTGATGAATGGGTGATGTTTTGGAAGTTTTTCTATGGCCATTTGACCATGAATGTAGACGGCATAAGGGGCTAAGGTGGGGTTGGTTTAATTGTGGAAGTGATTAAGGGGAAGATAGGGAGGAAATGAGGAGGAAAAGGTGGGATTGTATTGGGATGTGAGTTGGCCGAATGTTGTATGGGATTAGGGGGTGGATAGTTGGCCAAACTCTTAGCAATTTGTGCATCTTTTCCCTTTTTCTCCAAAATCTTTCTCCTTAGCCGAAATTGTCATTGGTATTAGGTGAAAGTTTTGTTTTGTTTTGGCTGTCATTTTTGACCATTTTGGTTTAATTTGCCTATTCTCTCAAGTTTCTTTTCCCCTATTGCCAAAAACACCAAAAGCCTTGAAGATATTTTCTCTTTTCTTTTCTTCCTCTCTAATGCCAAAATCATCATAGCACTAAGGTCATTTTTCATCTTTTTCTTTTCTTTTTCTTTCTCTTGTAATAGCCGAAACCATCCTCCATTTTCACCATAACCATAACACCTTAAACTTCTCATCTCTCTCTTCTCTTTTGTTAAAACCGAATCTACCATTTCTTTTCTCTTCTATTCTTTTCTTTTCTTTTCATTGTGTTTAGGCCGAATCTCTCTCTCCCAAAATTCATTATGGCCGCAACCTCTTCAAACCAAAACACCATCATTACCGAATCTCCCTAAACTTCATTTCTTTTCTTCTTAATTGTTAAGGCCGAATCTCTTTATAGTTCAAGTAAGGGTGCAATCAATCTCCGCGTTACTGGTAAGGATTAACTGTCAATCATTTTTCTTTCTTTTTCTTTTGGATTAGCCGATTTTAGGAATCTAATCCTTTTATTCTCCTTGGCTGAAACCTTGAAGGAGGATTTTGGGATTCTTTTTGTAGCCAACGATTAAGGAGAGATCCATCGGGAATTAAATATTCAAGGTAAAGGAGTTTTATATTACTTATTATATCGTTTTAGATAGACTACTAATCGCTTTCATTTTAGGGGACTCTATCGCTCGATTATTTTCCTGTGAATGTAAGATTTTGGGGCAAACAAAATAGGTTCGAAAGAGCGGTAAGGAGTGTTTGGGAGAGGGGTGGTTTGGCTATACCCTCAAATTTCAAACAAAAGGCTATATCGGGGATCCGAGACTTTCCACCGGGTTGTGGACCCTCTGCCAACGAAGATCGATTATTTGAAGTCGTACGTACACCCGAGCCATTATTTGTCCGTGGTTTGTCATTGGGTTTTGATCCATCTATCGGAGAAAAATCACATATAGTTGTTGTTCGAGATTCCGAGGGTGAGGAATTTGATTATTCATCAATAGTATAGTTTTATAAGTATTAGTGAGTGTGATAAATATTTAGGTATCGACGAGCGGGAAAGTATAATTCTCACCGTTATAAGGTGTGTAACACTATATTAAATTTCTAATAGATCTATAATATTAATGATTTGTAAGTGTAGGAAAAATATGTATGATAATGGTTGCGGGCACCATTCAGTGGTACATGGTATTCAGGTATGTTTACCCCAATACTTCGTTAATAATGCTATAAGCATAAATATGAAATAAGTATGACTCTATTATGATTTTGGGGTATATTGCATAAAATCTGAATAATATGTATGTGCATGGGCATATGGGTTTTATTGATAAAGGGGAAGTGTTCCGGTGGTTTTTACCACAATATCCAATGACTTCGGTCACATATATGAATCCAGTGACTTCGATCACATATTATGAATCCTGTGACTTGGTCACAATTATCCTGTGGCCATGCCACAAAATTATAAAGCGATGTGCATGTTGACTGCAAAGAAGCGCCTTTGATGGTGTGTAGCGGATGGAGGGTCGATTTAGTAATCCCCACGGTGTGATTGGTAGGTACGGGTGGTGTGTAGCGGATGGATTTTAGGTGGGCTCGGGATTGCATTTCATTTTTATATATATATGTGATTTAATCAATTTTTTTATCTGATTTGCTATAAAATGGGCTTATGGCTAAATATGTTTTAAATGGGCTTAACGGCCATGATCGATTGGGCTTTTAGTGCAATGTTGCACATTGAGTCTATTGTCTCACCCTTTATGGGATATATTTTCAGGTGATGCTTAGCGTGATGGATCGGGTCAGCGAGGACTACGTGGTGGCCATTGCTCAATTCAGTATATCGGATTTTCTTTTAATTAAACTTGCTACATTTTCTTTTATTATTTAGGATTTATTTTGGGTTATGTTATTTTTGTAATAAGGCCGCTATGAACTGATTAAATTTTTACGTTTTAGATTTTAATGCTACGATCAAATATTTACTAAATAATTAAATGATTTGAAAAATAACTTAAACTGCTTTTGACACCTAAACACCTATGGTTTTCACAATAATAATAAGTTTTATATTTGGTTTCTTTTAACTTATAATCTTTTCATAAAATAACGTTTTAATGAGACACCAACTTATATAAACACCATTTACAACGCGACCACTAAGTAGATCCATTGTATAACGAAACCATTATTTTTTTCTTATAAAATAAAACGAGAATTAATTGAAGTTTTACTCGAGGAACATACCAGATCCGGTCAGGGCTTGTGGGCTGGGTTTGGGGTGTTTCAACTTGGTATCAGAGCCCAGTTTTAAACTCTCGGCCTTGGGTTTTGAAGCCCACAACATTTTCAAAATTAGGCCCAAATGACTTTTTGAAAAAAAAATTTCTATAGTTAAAATGGTTTTATAGAAGCATGGCACCCTAGTTCTTGGCCCAGGTCCATCAGGTAAGTTCTGTTGTTGATAAATTGATGTGAATGTATGGTACTTTAATTGACAAGTCTAAGGAAACTATACTTTAGAGACATGGACCCTAGGTATATGTGTACTTCTACGGAAAAACCACTGAATAAATATTTGTTGCATAAAACTTTCTTTACACAAGAAGTGAAAAGACTCTGATGCATAAAACTTTTTGTAAAAACAGATAAGACGCGTAGTAGACATGAGTTCTAGGGGACGTGGTCGTCGTGGATGCGGTAGAGGTAGAATGGTTGTGTCAGAACCAGTTAGATCTGGTCAAGGTTCCGAAAATAAAGCTCCACCACCGGCTGTTGGGGTGGAATTTCAAGAGCAAACTAGAGGAGATGACGCAGTATCGCAGGCTATGCTGCGAGTTTTAGAGCGAGTAGCAGGGGCTAGTATGGGAAATGGGTCTCGAAAGTCAGTAGCTGAGAGACTTAGATCAAACAGAGCCAAAATTTTTAGGGCTGTATCTGGGGTAGCTCCGAATGTAGCGGAGTAATGGTTAGAGGCAGTCGATAGGATCATGGACGATTTGGACTGCACTGCTGAGGAAAAGTTGAAAGGTGATATTTCACTACTTCGTGATGAGGCCTACCAGTGGTGGCTCACTGTCAAGGAGAGTACCCCTGCGGATCGAGTGGATTGGGGGTATTTTAAGGTTAAGTTTGAAGGGAAATACGTTGGAGCTAGCTACATCGACTCTCAGAGAAAGGCGTTTCTGAATTTAGTACAAGGAAATAAGTCGATAGCTGAGTATGAAGCAGAGTTCTTGCAACTTAGCCGATATGCTAGAGGGATAGTAGCTACTGATTATGAGCGGTGTGTCAGATTCGAGGATAGACTAAGAGATGAGCTGCGAGTGTTGATTGCTTCGCACCGGGAAAGAGACTTTTCAGTCTTAGTGATAAAGCACGGATAGCTAAAGAAGTTAAGCGGACTGAGAGACAGAACTAGGACCGAGGTCAGAATAAGAATAAAAGGAACTATGGGTCTTCAGGGTCATCCGGGAATTTTCAAAAGAAATCTAGAGTTGATGGGCCGCGAAGTCAGCAGGTTGCTATGGGAGGAAAATATCGTACTTGTGCTCAATGTGGGAAGATGCACCCGGGAGAATGTTGGAAAAAGATCGGGGGATGTTTCAAGTGTGAGTCTAAAGATCATATGATTAAGGATTGTCCGATGAATACATATAAGAATCGCTCAGCAGGTCAGGGTGTTAATCAGGCTGGCAGAGGTGGACAGCAACCGATGAGGGGTCGTGGTCCGAATGGAAGAAGTAATGGTTTTGGTAGAGGTCGCGGGACCCCAAGCAGAGGCAGTGGTAGCATCGAAATGAGACATCCGTGTCCGTATATGCGATTCATCGCAGAGGATAGTGATGCACTGATGTTATCACTGCATGCGTTTCGATTTCTGGGTTGCCCTTTATTGCTTTGATAGTTATTGGGTCAACTCATTCATACATCGCTAGTGAAGTATCTAGAACTCTGCATGTGACTTCTGAGACCGTACCTAGGAAGATGACTGTACTTAGTCCTTTAGGATAGACTGTAGTAGTAGATAAACTCTTTAAGGAAGTGCCTTTAGAAGTTCAAGGGACGCAATTTTCGGCTGACTTAATGGAGTTGCCATTCGGGGAATTTGACTTGACTTAGGCATGGACTGGCTAGTGAAATATCGTGAAAATATGGATTGTGCTGCTAAGCGGATGTCATTAATAACTATTGATGACAGAGAAGTTGTGGTGATGGGCGAGAGACGAAATTACTTATCAAATGTAGTATCTGCCCTTAAGGCAAAAAAGATGGTTAGAAAGGGATGTGTAGCTTTTCTGATGTTGGTTAGTGCCTTGGAGGCTAAGGAGGAAACTGTTGAAGGAGTTAGGACTATAAGAGAATTTCTGGATGTTTTTCCGGAAGAACTTTCAAGATTGCCTCCGGATCGGGAGGTAGAATTTGGGATTGACTTGTTGCCTGATACGACGCCAGTATCTATCTCTCCGTATAGAATGGCACCGAAAGAGTTGGTTGAGCTTAAGGCTCAGATCCAGGAGTTGCTTGATCGTGGGTTTATCCGACCCAAGTATGTCTCCATGGAGAGCACCGGTCTTGTTCGTGAAGAAGAAAGACAGAACGATGCGGATGTGTATAGATTACCGGCAGTTGAATAAGCTGACCATCAAGAACAAGTATATTTTGCCAAGGATAGACGATTTGTTCGATCAGCTTAAAGGAGCTACAGTATTCTCAAAGATAGATCTAAGGTCGGGGTATCACCAGCTTAAGGTGAAGGAAGCGGATATCCATAAGACAGCTTTCCAAACAAGATATGGGCATTATGAGTTTTTGGTAATGCCGTTCGGATTGACGAACGCCCCAGCTGCATTCATGGATATGATGAATCGGGTTTTCCAACCCTACTTGGATCAGTTCATCGTGGTGTTCATAGATGACATCCTAGTGTATTCTAAGTCAGAGATAGAGCATGATGAGCATCTTCGGATAGTGTTGCAAGTGTTAAGGGAAAGAAGCTTTATGCCAAATTCAACAAGTGTGAATTTTGACTGAAAGAAGTTGCGTTTTTAGGCCATGTGGTGTCTGCAGAAGGGATAAGGTTAGATCCTCGGAAGATTGAGGCAGTGTTAGATTGGAAACCACCTAAGTCTATAGCCAAGGTTCGCAATTTCTTGGGATTAGCAGGCTACTACAGAAGATTCGTCGAAGGATTTTCATCGATAGCTGCATCTTTAACGAAATTGTTGAGAAATGAGTTACCTTTCGTATGGGCAGATAAACAGCAAGAGAGCTTTGAGAAGCTTAAGAGGGTTTTGACTAAAGCTCCGGTTTTGATTCAGCCTGAGGCAGGGAAGGATTCCGTGGTGTATTGTGACGCTTCTCACATAGGATTAGGATGTGTTCTGATGCAAGACGAAAAAGTAGTTGCGTATGCGTCTCGGTAATTGAGGCCACACGAGGTTAACT
The DNA here is from genome assembly GCA_025506655.1 of Gossypium rotundifolium. Taxonomy (NCBI): domain Eukaryota; kingdom Viridiplantae; phylum Streptophyta; class Magnoliopsida; order Malvales; family Malvaceae; genus Gossypium; species Gossypium rotundifolium. The sequence goes on along the minus strand of CP106732.1, from coordinate 70,436,170 downwards.
ATCCCACGCATGATTTAGAGTTAGCAGCGGTAGTTTTTACTCTTAAGGTATGGAGGCATTATTTATATGGGGGAAAGTCAGTGATATATACGGACCACAAGAGTCTCAAATATCTCACGACTCGTAAGGAGTGAATTTGAGACAATGAAGGTGGGTGGAGTTGTTGAAAGACTACGATCGTTTCTATAGAGTACCACCGAGCAAGGCGAATGTGGTGGCAGACGCTTTAAGTCAGAAAGTGGTGTCAGATCTAAGGGTGATGTTTGTACATATTAGTCTTTATGACGACAAAAGCTTGCTAGCGAAATTACAAGTAGAGCTGACGTGGTTGAGTCAAGTAAAAGAAAGACAGTTGGTAGACGATAATTTGAGTGCTAAGCCACGGCAGGTACAGAATGGGGAGCTGGAAGATTATGGTGTTAATAGAGAAGGAGTATTGTGTTTCAAGGGTAAGGTCTGTATGCCGAAGGATCAGGAGTTGAGGCAAAAAATTCTTCAGAAGTCATATGTTAGCCCCTATGCTATGCATCCTGGAGGAAGTAAGTTATACCAAGATTTACGGGATCAGTTTTGGTGGCCTGGTCTTAAGCGGGAAGTTACAAAATTCGTAGGGAAGTGCTTAATGTGTCAGCAAGTCAAGGCTAAACATCAAGTACCTTCGGGATTGCTTCAGCCGATAAAGATTCTGCAGTGGAAGTGGGAGAGAATCACCATGGACTTTGTTAGTGGGCTTCCTCTTACGCCTACTAAGAAAGACTCGGTATGGGTGATAGTGGATCGATTGACAAAGTCTGCACATTTCATCCTAGTACGGGTTGATTACTCTTTGCAGAAATTGGCGAAGTTGTATGTGGCTGAGATTGTGAGGTTGCATGGAGTGCCGGTGTCGATTATTTTGGATAGGGATCCGAGGTTTACGTCTCAGTTTTGGAAAGCATTGCATCAGGCTTTGGGCACCAGATTAGACTTCAGTATGGCATTTCATCCACAGTCAGACGGCCAGTCTGAGCGAGTAATCCAAGTCTTAGAGGATATGTTAAGGGGATGTGTGATAGATTTCAGAGGAAGCTGGGAGGAGTTCTTACCTTTAGCAGAATTTGCATACAACAACAGTTACCAAGCCCGTATTCGGATGGCACCGTATGAAGCACTATATGGACGAAAGTGTCGCACTCCTACATGTTGGATAGAATTAGGGGAACGTCAAGTTTTGGGTCCAGAAATAGTGGCTGAATCCGAAGAAAAGGTTAAGGTAATCCGGGCTCAGTTAAAAGAAGCATCTGACAGGCAAAAGTCGTACGCGGATCTTAAGCGAAAAGAAATAGAGTTTGCTGTAGGGGATCAAGTATTCCTAAAGGTTTCACCTTGGAAGAAGGTGATGAGATTTGGTCGCAAAGGGAAGTTAAGTCCCAGGTTTATAGGACCTTATCAGGTTTTGGAGCGGGTCAGACTAGTGGCATATCAATTAGAATTACCTTCGGAGTTGAAGCAAATGCATGATGTGTTCCATGTTTCAATGTTACATCGTTACCTGTCGGATCCATCTCATGTAGTGTCAGTTGAGGAAGTTGAGCTAAGTCCAGATTTGTCCTACGAGGATGAGCTGATTCAGATTTTGGAAATGAAACACCCCACACCCGGCCCACGAGAATGGACTGGATCTGGTATGTTCCTCGAAGTAACTCGGTTCAAATTCATTCGAATACTTTGAAAACTGTGAGTTTTGGAAGATAGCTTATTGTGGGTTGGGCTTGAGTTGAAAACAAATTTATTATTATAACAAAAACCCATTTGCTTCAAGTGACAAAATATTTAAACTTATTTCATACTAAGTGGGCCTACTCGTTATAAAGCCCTAAACTCATAACATAGTAATTATAGTAGAAATAAAAATTAAATCACGGTGGCTTATTACATAAAATGAAACCCAAAATAATAAATTGTACAAGACTTTAAAATAAAATAAATATTCAAATTAAGTGAACTTCAAGTCGATCATGGCCACCACAAGTTCTTAGTCCTATCCATTCTTGCTCATCACCAAACATATTCCCACAACGGGTGAGTCGATAGACTCAAAGTGTAACCAACACTAAACATAATAGAGATAGGCACACCATAAAAATCATATGCATATAAAAAAATTCAAGATCATGATGCAAACCCAACCCAAACCTATATGCCATCCGCTACACTCCACTCATACCAACTTTGTACATCGTGGGGACTACTAGGTCAACCTCCTTCCGCTACACTCCATCAAGGCGTCATTGCAATGACGTGCTCATCGCCCATCGATAATATTGTGGCATAGCCACCATCAGTAATGTAACCGGTTACCACTTAGTGAGACCAAGTCATCACATTCACTTAGTGAGACCAAGTCATCACTTTCACTTAGTGAGACCAAGTCATCACTTTCACTTATAACGTTGGTGAGACCGTAGTCAACACCTTCTTCCCTTTCACATAAATCCGAATGCCCCAAATTATAAATATCATGCATAACATATTTTCATTTCACTTTCACATCACTTTTCACTTGTATAACATTTATTTGAAATCCTAGTAGAAGTAGGAAAACGTACCTGAATACTTTGTACCATAGTATGGCACTTTAGCCACTTTCTTTCACTTTCACATTAACATATATAACATATTTAAACCATAAAACTATTAAGAATAGTGTGGAATACACACCTGGTTTGTTTAGCGGTTCCTTGAGATTTCGAAAGCAAGATCTAATGTTTAGATCCTAATTCCTACATTTGGTTTATCAAATATTTCTTAGCATAAATTCTATTTTGGGCTACAATATCCAAATCATAGTAGGATTTGTAAAGAGGCTTACCTTTGATGCCGATTTGATGTTTATTCAAATCCCGGAATCTTTGTTTTCCTTCACTTGATATTCGGCCAACCTTGAAACTTCAACATAATTTAGTTTTCGGCTTTTAATAATTACGGATCTAATCTAGGTAATCACATAGCTTTGGCCGAATACTTTTGGGGCTTACCTTGTGGATTTTTAAATCCCGAAACTTCACCTCCCTTTTTCCTTGAAATCGGCAACTTCCTAGATCTCTGAATAGATTAGTTTTTGATCGATTTGATCTAATTGACTAAGATTTGGCCTTGGCCAAATGTATAGACTCACTTACCTCAAATCCTCAAGTTGATCTTTATTTCAAATTCTACACCAAATCACTAGTTAGATTTGATCTATTATTAAATCATGGAGGGGATCTTTTTGTCGATTGTATAATGATGTACTTACCTTGTTTTCGAATCCCGAAAGATCCCTTATGCTATTCGGCTATGGCACTATTGTGGATCTCAAAGCTTTGGCTTTTGTGGATGAATAGTAAAAGATAAGAAAAAGAAAGAAAAAGATGGAGAGAGTTTTTGACAAGGAAATTGCCAAAGAGAAGAGGAAAGATTGTTGCTACTTTCTCTTGGTGGTTTCGGCAAGATGTTGAAGAGAAGAGAATGGCTCTTTTCTTTTCTTTCCTTGGCCGAATCTATTAGCCTTAGAGTCCCTAATTCAGCCAATTCTTCACTTGTGATAAGTTTTAGTTTTATCAATATGAAATTCCATCAAATCTCCTAATTAGCCAAGAGTTTTTATTGAATAGAAACTCCTCTTCCTTGTGCAGTCCAACTCTCCACTCATGGAGACAAAATTTTATTTCTTTTATTTGTTTCCTAGATGACTCAAACTCAGGCCCAAAACCTCTTGCATTTAGGCCATTTCCTAAAGCCTTAGGTGGCATCTTCAGGCCACATTTCCAAGTCCGTTATTGGGTCAAAGTTCATGTTCTTTATACTTTTAGGGTCACTTGGCCCTAAGCTCCCCTTGGGCTCTTAAATTCGACATTAGGGTCATTTTTAAGTTTCCTAAAATTTTCGCATGACTCAGATTTTTTCCAAGTTTCCAAAATGTTTAGTTTCCTATTTTGGCTTGGTTTCCAAAATGTTTAGTTTCCTATTTTGGTTTGGTTTCCAAAATGTTTAGTTTCCTATTTTGGTTTGGTTTTTCCAAAATGTTTACTTTCCTAATTCCATTAGGTTTCCAAAAATGTCTAAGTTTCCAAAAATGTCCATTTCCATTTTCATTTCCATTTTCATTTCCATTTTCATGCATTTCTAGGTTTCCAAAAGTATCAAAAATTTATTCATAGTACTTGAAACTTGTCATTTCATACAATTAAACTGGAAATGCATAGGCCCTATTTAGGATGTTACAGGAAAGGGATGTGAAGGTGTTACAGAGGAAGTCAGTTCCCTACGTCAAAGTGTTATGGCGTTATCATGGATCGGAAGAAGCTTCGTGGGAGCCGATGGAAGCAATGCTACAGCAATACCCTCACTTGTTCTAGCCAGGTAATTTCGGGGTCGAAATTATTTTTAAGGGGGTAGAACTGTAATATCCGGAATATAGGGGTTATGCATTTTAACTTAATTGTATGTGGTAGCATACACATGTGTGGTTTGAGTGTGCTTTGGGAGTTTTAGGAACTTTAGTATGTAAGAGAATGCCTTAGAAAAATATTAAATTTTTAAGTCTTAAGATAGAGCCAAGCAAGATAGGCTTTAAGAAAAATTGGTATGAGGTTTTAATCACAACAAGTCATTTGGCAAAGCGGTGTTGGCGCATGGGTGAATGCATGAGGGGAGAGGTTCGAATCCCTTATCTAGCAATTGGAAGGATTTTTATTTTTGTTCTCTTTCCTATAGTGTCGGTCAAGCCTTATCTTAGTATGGATGGATTTTCTTTCATTTTTTGGATAGTAGACCAAAGGAAAACGGCAAGTTATTAGTTAAGGTATGGAATCAAGGTATTATCGAAGGATAAGAGGACATAAGGCTTGATGAATGGGTGAAATTTTGAAAGTTTTTCTATGGCCATTTGACCATGAATGTAGGCGGCATAAGGTGCTAAGGGCGGTTGGTTTAATTGTGGAAGTGATTAGGGGGAAGATAGGGAGGAAATGGGGAGGAAAAGGTGGGATTGTGTTGGGATGTGAGTTGGCCGAATGTTGTATGGGATTAGGGGGTGGATAGTTGGCCAAACTCTTAGCAATTTGTGCATCTTTTCCTTTTTTCTCCAAAATCTTTCTCCTTAGCGAAATTGTCATTGGTATTAGGTGAAAGTTTTGTTTTGTTTTGGCTATCATTTTTGACCATTTTGGTTTAATTTGCCTATTCTCTCAAGTTTCTTTTCCCCTATTGCCGAAAACACCAAAAGCCTTGAAGACATTTTCTCTTTTTCTTTTCTTCCTCTCTAGTGCCAAAATCATCATAGACTAAGGTCATTTTTCATCTTTTTCTTTTCTTTTTCTTTCTCTTGTAATAGCCGAAACCATCCTCTATTTTCACCATAACCATAACACCTTAAACCTCTCATCTCTCTCTTCTCTTTTGTTAAAACTGAATCTACCATTTCTTTTCTCTTCTATTCTTTTCTTTTCTTTTCATTGTGTTTAGGCGAATCTCTCTCCCAAAATTCACCATGGCGCAACCTCTTCAAACCAAAACACCATCATTGCCGAATCTCCCTAAACTCCATTTCTTTTCTTCTTAATTGTTAAGGCCGAAACTCTTTATAATTCAAGTAAGGGTGCAATCAATCTCCGCGTTACTGGTAAGGATTAACTGTTAATCGTTTTTCTTTCTTTTTCTTTTGGATTAGCCGATTTTAGGAATCTAATCCTTTTATTCTCCTTGGTCGAAACCTTGAAGGAGGATTTCGGGATTCTTTTTGTAGCCAACGATTAAGGAGAGATCCATCGGGAATTAAATATTCAAGGTAAAGGAGTTTTATATTACTTATTATATCGTTTTAGATAGACTACTAATCGCTTTCATTTTAGGGGACTCTATCGCTCGATTATTTTCCCGTGAACGTAAGATTTTGGGGCAAACAAAATAGGTTCGAAAAGAGCGGTAAGGAGTGTTTGGAAGAGGGGTGGTTCTACTATACCCTCAAATTTCAAACAAAGGGCTATATCGGGGATCCGAGACTTTCCACCGGGTTGTGGACCCTCTGCCAACGAAGATCGATTATTTGAAGTCGTACGTACACCCGAGCCATTATTTGTTTGTGGTTTTTCATTGGGTTTTGATCCATCTATCGGAGAAAAATCACATATAATTGTTGTTCGAGATTTCGAGGGTAAGGAATTTGATTATTCATCAATAGTATAGTTTTATAAGTATTAGTGTTCTAATCAAGTGTGATAAATATTTAGGTATCGACAAGCGGGAAAGTATAATTCTCACTGTTATAAGGTGTGTAACACTATATTAAATTTCTAATAGATCTATAATATTAATAATTTGTAAGTGTAAGAAAAATATGTATGATAATGGTTGCAGGTACCATTCAGTGGTACATGGTATTCAGGTATGCTTACCCCAATACTTCGTTAATAATGCTATAAGCATAAATATGAAACAAGTATGACTCTGTTATGATATTGGGGTATATTGCATAAAATTCGAATAATATGTATGTGCATGGGCATATGGGTGATATTGATAATGGGGAAGTGTTCCGGTGGTTTTTACCACAATATCCGATGACTTCGATCACATATATGAATCCGGTGACTTCGGTCACATATTATGAATCTGATGACTTCGATCACAATTATCTGGTGGCCATGCCACAAAATTATAAGGGCGATGTGCATGTTGACTGCAGCAACTGCCTTCGATGGTGTGTAGCGGATGGAGGGTCGATTTAGTAATCCCCACAGTGTGATTGGTAGGTACGGGTGGTGTGTAGCGGATGGATTTTAGGTGGGCTCGGGATTGCATTTCATTTTTATATATACATGTGATTTAATCGATTTTTTTTATCTAATTTGCTATAAAATGGGCTTATGGCTAAATATGTTTTAAATGGGCTTAACAGCCATGATTGATTGGGCGTTTAGTGTAATGTTACACATCGAGTCTGTTCACTCACCCTTTATGGGATATATTTTCAGGTGATGCTTAGTGTGATGGATCGGGTCAGCGAGGACTACGTGGTGGCCATTGCTCAATTCAGTATATCGGATTTTCTTTTAATTAAACTTGCTACGTTTTCTTTTATTATTTAGGATTTATTTTGGGTTATGTTATTTTTGTAATAAGGCCACTATGAACTGATTAAATTTTTACGTTTTAGATTTTTAATCACTACGATCAAATATTTACTAAATAATTAAATGATTTCGAAAAATAACTTAAACTATTTTGACACCTAAACACCTATGGTTTTCACAATAATAATAAGTTTTAAATTTGGTTTTCTTGTAACTTATAATCTTTTTCATAAAAAATAACGTTTTAATGAGACACCAACTTATATAAACACCATTTACAACGCGACCACTAAGTAGATCCATTGTATAATGAAACCATTATTTTTTTCTTATAAAACAAAACGAGAATTAATTGAAGTTTTACTCGAGGAACATACCAGATCCGGTCAGGGCTTGTGGGCCGGGTTTGGGTTGTTTCATCTATGTTCTTTAGCTTGTGCAATCGCTCCATTGTTATCACATCGGAGTTCTATAGCATCTAATATGCTAGGCACAACCCCTAGTCTAGTAATGAACTTCTTGATCCAAACCGTTTTTTTTGCTGCCTCACTGGCTGCAATATACTCGGCCTCTATTGTAGAATCGGCTACTATACTTTACTTTGAACTCTTCCCCCTTACAGCAGCACCATTAAGGCAAAACACAAAACCTGATGCGATCAAGAATCGTCCTTGTCGATTTGGAAGCTGGCATCAGTGTAACCTTTTACACTTAACTCTTCCTCACCTCCATATATTAGGAATATATCCTTAGTTCTTCTTAAGGACTTAAGGATATTCTTGACAGTGGTCCAGTGACTTTCACCGGGATCTATTTGGTACCTGCTCATCATACTTAAGGCATATGAGACATCTGGATGGATACATAACATGGCATACATGATAGATCCAATAGCGGAAGCATATGGAATTTTACTCATGCGTTCTCTCTCTTGTGAAGTTGAAGGACACATTTCCGTCGAGAGTGAAATACCATGTCTCATAGATAGGAATCCTCTTTTATATTCTTCCATACTTAACCTTTTCAGTACTTTATCTATGTATGTACTTTAGCTTAGACCTAGTAGTCGTCTTGATCTATCTCTATAGATCTTGACTCCTAAAATGTAAGTGGATTCGCCCAAGTCCTTCATAGAAAAGCAACTTCCTAACCAATTCTTAATAGACTGCAAGGTAGGTATGTCATTTCCCATGATAAGTGTGTCATCCACATATAGTACCAAGAATGTGATAGTGCTCCCACTAACTTTCTTGTAAACACATGGTTCATCTTCATTTTTGATAAAACCAAACTCTTTGATTGCATCGTTAAAATGAAGATTCCAACTTTGAGAAGTTTGCTTTAATCCATAAATGGATCTTTGTAGCTTACATATCTTTCTAGCATCCTTTGGATTGACACAACCTTCAGCTTCTGTCATGTACACATCCTCTTCAAGTTTCCCGTTAAGGAAAGCTATTTTGACGTCCACCTACCAGATTTCATAATCATGAAATGTAGCTATGGCGAGCAAGAGGCTGATGGATTTAAACATAGCTACAGGAGAAAAGGTTTCATCATAGTCAACACCATGAATTTGGCAAAAACCTTTAGCGACTAATTGCCCTTTGTATGTTTGTACATTACCATCCATGTCGGTTTTATTTTTGAAAACCCACTTGCACCGTATACGTTTTACCCCTTCGAGTCGATCAATCAAAGTCCATACTTGGTTTTCATACATGGAATCCATCTCAGATCTCATGGCCTCAAGCCATTTCTCAGAGTCTAGGCTCGTCATCATTTCTTGATAAGTCCTAGGCTCATCCTGATCTATAAGAAGAACGTCACCATGATTTGTAATGAGAAATCCATATCTCTCAGGTGTATGGCGTTCTCTTAAAGATCTGCGCGGTGGTTGTGTTTCTACAGCAGTTGCTTGTTCCTCAATTTCTTGTGGAATTTGCTATTTTCCTATCTCTGGTTCAGTGGTATCTTGTGATTCTCGAATTTCTTCAAGTTTAATCTTTCTCCCACTTTCTTTTCTAGAAGTAAATTCTCTCTTTAGGAAGACACCAGTCCGAGCAACAAACATTTTGTTCTTAATGGGATTAAAAAATAATATCCTTTGGTTTCTTTCAGATACCCCACAAAAATACACCTTTTAGATTTGGGTTCAAGCTTAGTAGACATCTGATTTAACATAAGCTTCACAACCCCAAATTTTCATAAAAGACATACTGGGACATTTCCCAGTCCACATCTCATATGGCTTCTTTTGAACTGATTTAGATGGAACACGATTTAGTGTGAAAGTAGCTGTCTCAAGTGCATGTTCCCAAAAGAAAGTCAGTAGATTAGCATGACTCATCATGGATTGAACCATGTCTAACAAAGTTCAATTTCTTCTCTCAGATACTCCATTCCATTGAGGAGTACCAGAAGGAGTAAGTTGTGAGACAATCCCACATTCCTTCAAATGATCATCAAACTCTAGGCTCAAATACTCTCCACCTCGATCAGATCGAAGTGACTTGATAGTTTTGCCTAGTTGATTTTTACTTCATTTTTGAATTCCTTAAACTTTTCAAGGGACTCAGACTTATGGCGTATGAGATAAACATACCCATATCTACTGAAATCATCAGTGAAAGTAATGAAGTAGTGAAATCCACCTCTGGCCTATGTATTTATTGGTCCACATACATCAAAATGTATTAGGCCCAATAAATAACTAGCTCGTTCATTTTTACCAGTAAAAGGAGATTTAGTCATTTTTCCCAATAAGCAAGATTCACATACTTCAAATTGTTCAAAAACAAATGAATTCAAGAGACCATCTTTATAGAGTTTGGATATGCTTTCACATACGTGGCCCAAACGACAATGCCAAAGATAAGTGTGATTTGAGTCATTTATTTTAGATCTTTTAGTATTTATGTTGTAAATGGGATTCATTTGATCTAAAATATAGAGGCCATTAATCAATTGTGTCGAACCATAGAAAACATTATTGAGATAAAAGGAACAACAATTATTCTTAATAATTATCTCAAAACCAATTTTGTCTAAACAAGAAATTGAAATAATGCTTTTAGTCAAACTGGGCACAAAGTAACAATCCTCTAAACATAAATCAAGTCCACTAGGCAAAGATAAAGTATATGTTCCCACAGCTAATGCAACAACTTTTGCTCCATTTCCAACTATCATGTCCACATCTCCTCTAGCCAAAGTCCTTGTAACATCCCGAAATTGGGCCTAGTAGGATTGGGCCCAATAGGCCTTGGGGGTAAGAATGTTTAAAATTTTTGAGAATATGAGAATGGCGTTGATGCAAATTGGATTTATTAGTTAAGTTAATTATGAAGGTTACGGGGTTTCTATGAAATCTCGAGTTTAATTGAGCCTTAGGAAAAAATTGGTATTTTAGCACTTTAAGGAGAGATAGTACGTAGCTTCAAGGCTTATAGAAATAAATGAGTAAATTGTTTGCATAAATGAGCAATTAGTAAAGAGGTTTTGACATCATATGAAGTACCTTGAAGGAAGAGGTTCAAATCCCATTGTGTGTAAATTTTGACTATTATTTTTGCATGCTCTCCTTAAGAGTCGGCCAAGAGGTATATATGCCAAGGTGGACTTCTTTATTTTTGGTAAGGTGACTAAGGAAATAAGGAAAGGTTGAGGTTGGGGAAAGGAATCAAAAGAAAAAGGCAAGTATGGGGGACATGTTGGCACCAAAAGGGGAGAATGTTATGAAAGTGTGGTTGGCCAAATGTTTGACCAATATTGTAATGCATGTGGACGATTTTGGGGGTAGATAGGTAGCTAAAATTTTACTTTGGCATTTGGTAAGGTCTTGGTATTGTTTTGGCCAGAAAAATCCTATTTGCAACTTTTGTGTCATCTTCTTCCAATTTTATATTCTCTTTGCCAAAACCTCCTAGCACAATTGTGCATCTTTCTTCTCTTTTGTTTAGTCAAATATTCTTCTTTTGTTCATCTTGTTTTGATAGCCAAATTTCTATCATCTTTTATCTTCCCCATTTTTGTGTGTTGGGCATCTCTCCATGGTTGAATCGGGTAAGGGCTTCATTTCTAATCCTTTCATTTCTTCTCTTTCTAGCCGAATATGTATGTTCATCACTATACGGCTATTCCACTTTGTTTCTTATCGAAATATCACTCTCTCCATCACTCTCATATTTGATCAACTCTTTTTCGTAGAGTTCTAGTGGGTGGCCTAATACCAAATCCTTATCGATTCATTCGTAGTCATAAGCCAATTGGTGGGAATCGGGATTATAATCAATTAAGGTAAGGAGTCTTTTCATAGTCTATTTGATATAGCTATTCGGTTATGAGGTTAATTGGATTTAAAGTTTGGCTAATCGATTATGTTGTTAGGCACGAAATCACGCGATACTCTCTACTTGTGGATTTTTTTAGAAATAGTGGTAAAGTCGAACACTTATCTCTCGTAATAAGAGACTCAGATTGTTGGTAAGTGATATAGATTGTTAAATCAATCGCAATACTTGGATGAAGTTGTAAATTGGGTTTTGGACTAATTGTTGACCGATTGTATCTTTAGGTGCCACGGAGAATATCGTGTTACGGATTTCGAATAAAGTGTGTAATCCCATACTTTCTGAATATATATTTGAAATGGTGAGTGATTTCACACTTCTCTGAAGTCTTGCATGAAATATTCTATGATTCGGTCAAAATACCAAAGAAAAACTGAAAATCGGCATCCGTAATCACTCGGCCGTGCGTATGATCGTAGTGGTAATCATATTTGTAATAAAATAGTTTAGGTTAGAAACAGTCACGTGTTTTTGAAAAATCACGAAAAATAGGAGAAAGGTAATTAGAAAGTGAATGAGATATCAAATAAAATCTTACCGTGTCCATCTTGATAAGGAAGAAATGGAGAAGGAAAAGGAATTTTATATTCTAAGATATGTTTATTTTACTGAGACTGGTTCTGAATGACTTCGTGGTTCCTTGATCTATCTTGGAAAAATCATATAAAATTGTAAGAAGTTAATTATGGGTTATAGTTTATATGTACGGATTCCTTAGTGAGCCTATTTTCATTAGAAATAAGTGAGAGCAGTATATGAAAACCGTACAGTGAGATATTTGAAACTAAGAAAAAGAGGTCAGAATCGTTGGATAGTGTAACAAGGGAAATTTTAAGGAATAAAATGTACTAAATTGTTAAGACAAAAATTTTGGAAAAATTATAGTAAGAAGATATATTAGTTTAGTTTCAAGGAAAATTTACGGATTTAGATTTCGAGTTTTCTAACCCAAGTTATAGTCAATTTAGTCAGTATGACGTAGATGGATAGTTTTAAGTTTTATGTCCCAAATTAGTAATTAAGTTCGGGGCTGCGAAATTACGAAAATAACCTTGGAGGGTAAATTACCGAAATACCTCTACGTTGCGAGATTACCGAAATACCCTTAGTGTGTAAAATTATCGAATTACAAAATTGCCCTTATGTGCCGAATTATGAAAATACCCTTATGGGTCAAATTACGAAAACTCCCTTAATGGGCCGATTTGATAGATTGCCTTAATGAGCCGATTGGATAGACTACCTTAATTGGACGATTTTGATATATTGCTTAATGGGCCAATTTGATAAATGGCTAAATGGGCCGAATTTGATATATGGCATAATGGGTCGATTTTGCAAAGTGATAATGGGCCAAATTGTTTGTAATAAATTTTGATGTTGTTAGTTATCGTTATTATATTGTAAATATCATAATTTGCAAAGAATGTTGCATTCACATAATTCTGCATGGGTTTGGGAGATTGATGATTGGAGGAAGCTATTTGGTGGCTCTGCCACATATTTTTGTGACTTTGTCACAATCTGTCTGGTGGCTATGCCACGTACATTCTGATATCCTGGTGGCTACGCCACAAATTCTGATATTATAAATGGCTAAATGCCTGTGATTATAAATGGCGACTGGCCTGCAAATTATTATTATAAATGGCAATTTGCCTGCGTTTTGGGGTGTTGGCGGGGTGGGTTGACTGATGATCCCCATTGGTGTGTTGGTTGGTACGGGTGGTGTGTAGCGGATGGATTACTAGGCGTGGTTTGGGAATTGCATTTCATATACATGTTATATTTTGATATATTATTGTTATTGTAAATGGGCTTAGGCCCAAATAATTGCTTAATGAGATTTTGGCCCAGTGGACAATGGTAAGTGGGTTACACACTGAGTTCTAGCAACTCACCCCCATTTTTCCTTATCCTTTTTAGGTAATAATCAGTGATGGAGACTTGGGCCGTGGATGACTCGGTGGAGGCCATACTTCGGAAATGGTGTTTTACTTTGGAACTTTAGATTTCTATTTTCATTCACTTTACTATTTTGGGTTTTATGTTGTAATAAGGCCTCTGGAGTATTTTATTATTTGCTTTATGTTTGATATACTTATTATTTTACTTAAATTATTTTAAATGGGAATTTTCTAAAAACTTAAATAAATGTTTCCAAAATCGATTAACAAATAGATTTCATAATAAATTTTTACAAATATTTTCAACACGAAAATCTTCTTCGAATTTTCAACGTCATTTTCAAAAGTCACGTTTTATAAAATTATTAGTTCAAATATATCGATTTATCAATCAATCTTCGAGGTTAGTGGTATTTTATCAAATGTCTCAAATCAAACTTATTTTTCTTGATTTTAACAAAACTTATTTTAGTATGAATCTCAAATCCTTTATACGTTTTCTTCAATGTGACACACCATATTTGGGCCTAACTTCTGGGTCGGGTTTGGGGTGTTATATTTTATGGTATCAGAGCCCAGTTTCAAAATTCAGCCGTGGCTTGGGTTCAAAAATGTTTTCCAAAGCAGTTTGAATGTTAAATTAAAAATGCATGTACTAAAGGAAGTATGGCACGGGTATCCGGCACCAAGTCAAGTAAGTGTATGTTATTATTGTATGATTATAATGATTATGATATGACTGTAGGAATACTTTAGAACTTCTAGTGTTAGGTATCAGAACTATAGATATTGAGACTATAGGATGCGTTTTTGCGAAAACAACCCTACTTTATATACTCCATAGAACATTGTTTAATAAACACTGAAATAGCTTAATGATTCATAAAACTCTTACTCAGATTAAATCAACTTAGTCAATATGAGCGCTAGAAGACGTGGACGCGGAAGACGTGGACGCGGTAGAGGCCGAAGTGCTAGGGATAGATCTTCAGCACTGAGGCATGTTTTCGAAAGGGAGGCGTTGGCATTACCAGTGGCTGAAACGGAATCTCATGATCAAGCTGGGGTTGATGAGCTGACTCAGATAGTTAAATAAGTATTGGAGGAGGTTAAAGGAATAGGTGAGGCACTTCGAGTTGGCTGCGTGGACTGTAAGAAGGAAGGAGATCGTGGTTCTTTAGGGTCGCAGTCTCGTTCTGTGAAGCGTGTCAAGGCACGTCACAACTTTCCAGTTTGCGATTATTGTAGAAGGTGTCATTCGGGTGAATGCTGGAGGAGGTTAGGAGCATGTTTGAGATGCGAATTTAAGGAGCATAGGGGTCAGGATTGTTCGATAACCATTAAGATGGGTATGTTTTGGTTGAATGTAAACAATTTTATAAATGAGTGATAAATACCTGCTTGCTTCTAAGGATTTAATATTTGATGATGTGAAGAGTTTCCAATGTTAAAGATAGAAAGTGAATTAGCATTATTAAGATCAGAGTGCACAGCGAAATCATAGTAGTGTGATTTGAGCGATGCGTTTAGTAGTAGGATGAAAATTTCGAGGATGAAATTTTCTTCAATGAGGGTAGAATTGTAACATCCAACAATTGGGCCTAGTAGGATTGGGCCCAATAGGCCTTGGGTGTAAGAATGTTTAAAATTTTTGAGAATAAGAGAATGGCATTGTTGTAAATTGGATTTATTAGTTAAGTGAATTTAGAAGGTTACGGGGTTTCTATGAAGTCTCGGGTTTAATTGGGCCTTAGGAAAAAATTGTTATTTTCGCACTCTAAGGAGAGATGGTAAGTAGCTTCAAGCCTTATAGAAATAAATGAGTAAATTGTTTGCATAAATGAGCCGTTAGTAAAGAGGTTATGACATCATATGAAGTAACTTGAGGGAAGAGGTTCAAATCCCATTGTGTGCAAATTTTGACTATTATTTTTCATGCTCTGCTTAAGTGTCAGCCAAGAGGTATATATGGCAAGGTGGACTTCTTTATTTTTGGTAAGGTGACTAAGGAAATAAGGAAAGGTTGAGGTTGGGGAAAGGAATCATAAGAAAAAAGCAAGTATGGGGGACATGTTGGCACCAAAAGGGGAGAATGTTATGGAAACTGTGGTTGGCCAAATGTTTGACCAATATTGTAATGCATGTGGACGGTTTTGGGGGTAGATAGGTAGCTGAATTTTTTACTTTGGCATTTGGTAAGGTCTTGGTATTGTTTTGGCCAAAAAAATCCTATTTGCAACTTTTGTGTCATCTTCTTCCAATTTGCTATTCTCTTTGTCGAAACCTCCTAGCACAATTGTGCATCTTTCTTCTCTTTTGTTTAGTCAAATATTCATCTTTTGTTCATCTTCTTTTGATAGCTGAATTTCTATCATCTTTTATCTTCCCAATTTTTGTGTGTTGGACATCTCTCCTTGGTTGAACGGGTAATGGCTTCATTTCTAATCCTTTCATTTCTTCTCTTTCTAGCCGAATATGTATGTTCATCACTATACGACTATTCCACTTTCTTTCTTATTGAAATATTGCTCTCGCCATCACTCTCATATTTTATCAACTCTTTTTTGTAGAGTTCTAGTGGGTGGCCTAATACCAAATCCTTGTCAATTCATTCATAGTCATAAGCCAATTGGTGGGAATCAAGATTATCATCGATTAAGGTAAGGAGTCTTTTCATAGTCGATTTTGTATCGCTGTTCGGTTATGGGGTTAACCGAATTGAAAGTTTGGCTAATCGATTATGTTGTTAGGCACGAAATCACGCGATACTCTCTACTTGTGAATTTTTTTGGGATATAGTGGTAAAGTCGAACACCTATCTCTCGTAATAAGAGACTCGGATTGTTGGTAAGTGATATAGATTGTTAAATCAATCGCAATACTTGGATGAAGTTGTAAATTGGGTTTTGGACTAATTGTTGACCGATTGTATCTTTAGGTGCCACGGAGAATATCGTGTTACGGATTCTAAATAAGGTGTGTAATCCCGTACTTTCTGAATAAATATTTGAAATGGTGTGTGATTTCACACTTCTCTGAAGTCTTGCATGAAATATTTTGTGATTCATCGAAATATCGAAGAAAAATTGGAAACCAGCATCCGTAATCACTCGGCCGTGCGTATGATCGTAGTAGTAATCATATTTGTAATAAAACAGTTTAGGTTAGAAAATGAATGAGAGATCAAATAAAAGCTTACTGTGTCTATTTTGATAATGAAGAAACGGGGAAGGAAAAGGAATTTTATATTCTGAGATATGTTAATTTTAGTGAGACTTGTTCTGAATGACTTCGTGGTTCCCTGATCTATCTTGGAAAAATCATATAAAATTATATAAAGTGAATTATGGGTTATAATTTATATGTATGAATTCCTTAGTGAGCCTATTTTCATTAGAAACAAGTGGGAGCAGTATATGAAAACCGTACAGTGAGATATTTGAAATTAAGGAAAGAGAGGTCAAAATCATTTGACAGTGTAACAAGGGAAATTTTAAGGAATAAACAGTACTAAATTGTTAAGAAAAAAATTCTGGAAAAATTTTAGTAAGAGGATATATGAGCTTAGTTTCAAGGAAATTTTACGGATTTAGATTTTGAGTTTTCTAACCCAAGTTATAGTCAATTTAGTCAGTATGACGTAGATGGATAGTTTCAAGCTTTATGTCCCAAATTAGTAATTAAGTCTGGGGCTGCGAAATTACGAAAATACCCTTGGAGGGTAAATTACCGAAATACCCCTAAATTGCGAGATTACCGAATTACCCTTAGTGGGTAAAATTACTGAATTACGAAATTACCCTTATGTGCCGAATTACTTTTTTTTGATAAGATCTTATATGCCGAATTACGAAAATACCCTTATGGGTCGAATTACGAAAACACCCTTAATGGGCGATTTGATAGATTGCCTTAATGGGCCGATTTGATAGATTGCCTTAATGGGACAATTTTGATATATTGCTTAATGGGCCAATTTGATATATGGCTAAATGGGTCGAATTTGATATATGGCATAATGGGCTGATTTTGCAAAGTGTTAATAGGCCAAATTGTTTGTAATAAATCTCTGATGTTGTTAATTATCGTTGTTATATTGTAAATATCATAATTTGCTAAGAATGTTTCATTTACATAATTCTGCATGGGTTTGGGATATTGATGATTGGAGGAAGCTATTTGGTGGCTCTGCCACATATTTTGGTGACTCTGCCATAATCTGTATGGTGGCTATGCCACGTATATTCTATTATTTTAGTGGCTATGCCACAAATTCTGATATTATAAATGGCTAAATGCCTGCGATTATAAATGGCAATTGGCCTGCGAATTATTATTATAAATGGCAATTTGCCTGCGTTTTTGTGTGTTGGCGGGGTGGGTTGACTGATGATCCCCACAGGTGTGTTGGTTGGTACGGGTGGTGTATAGCAGATGGATTACTAGGCTTGGTTTGGGAATTGCATTTCATATACATGTTATATTTTGATATACTATTGTTATTGTAAATGGGCTTAGGCCCAAATAATTGCTTAATGAGATTTTGGCCCAGTGGACAGTGGAAAGTGGGTTACACACTGAGTTCTAGTAACTCACCCCCATTTTTCCTTATCCTTTTTAGGTAATAATCAGTGATGGAGACTTAGGCCGTGGATGACTCGGTGGAGGCCACACTTCAGAAATGGTGTTTTACTTTGGAACTTTAGATTTCTATTTTCGTTCACTTTACTATTTTAGGTTTTATGTTGTAATAAGGCCTCTAGACTATTTTATTATTTGCTTTATGTTTGATATACGTATTATTTTACTTAAATTATTTTAAATGGTAATTTTCTAAAAACTTAAATAAAGGTTTTCCAAAATCGATTAACAAATGGATTTCATAA
The DNA here is from genome assembly GCA_025506655.1 of Gossypium rotundifolium. Lineage (NCBI taxonomy): Eukaryota > Viridiplantae > Streptophyta > Magnoliopsida > Malvales > Malvaceae > Gossypium > Gossypium rotundifolium. The sequence continues at coordinate 70,417,931 of CP106732.1, read as the reverse complement.
TAAACTTTTACAAATATTTTTAACACGGAAATCTTCTTCGAATTTTCAACATCGTTTTCAAAAGTCACGTTTTATAAGATTATTAGTTCAAATCTATCGATTTATCAATCAATCTTCGAGGTTAGTAGTATTTTATCAAATGTCTCAAATCAAACTTGTTTTTCTTGATTTTAACAAAACTTATTTTAGTATGAATCTCAAATCCTTTATACGTTTTCTTTAATGTGACACACCAGATTTGGGCCTAACTTCTGGGCTGGGTTTGGGGTGTTACATTTTATGGTATCAGAACCTAGTTTTAAAATTCAGCCGTGGTTTGGGGTCAAAAATGTTTTCCAAAGCAGTTTGAATGTTAAATTAAAAAGGCATGTTCTAAAGGAAGTACGGCACCACGGGTATCCGACACCAAGTCAAATAAGTGTATGTTATTACTGTATGATTATAATGATTACGATATGACTGTAGGAATACTCTAAAACTTCTAGTTTTAGGTATCAGAACTATAGATATTGAGACTATAGGATGCATTTTTTCGAAAACAACCCTACTTTCTATACTCCATAAAACATTGTTTAATAAACACAGAAATAGCTTAATGATTCATAAAATTCTTAATCAGATTAAATCGACTTAGTCAATATGAGCGCTAGAAGACATGGACACGAAAGACGTGGACGTGGTAGAGGCCGAAGTGCTAGGGCTAAATCTTCAGCACCGATGCATGTTTTCGAAAAGGAGGCGTTGGCATTACCAGTGGCTGAAACGAAATCTCATGATCAAGCTGGGGTTGATGAGCTAACTCAGATAGTTAAAGAAGTATTGGAGAAGGTTAAAGGAATCGGTGAGGCACTTCGAGTTGGCTGCGTGGACTGTAAGAAGAAAAGAGATCGCGATTCTTTAGGGTCGCAATCTCGTTCTGTGAAGCGTGTCAAGGCACGTCACAACTTTCCAATTTGCGATTATTGCGGAAGGTGTCATTCTGGTGAATCGCTGGAGGAGGTCAGGAGCATGTTTAAGATGTGGGTTTAAGGAGCATAGGGGCTCGGGATTGCTCCATAACCATTAAGACATGTATGTTTTGGTTGAATGTACAAAATTTTATAAATGAGTGATAAATACCTGTTTGCTTCTAAGGATTTAATATTTGATGATGTGAAGAGTTTCCAATGTTAAAGATAGAAAGCGAATTAGTGTTATTAAGATCAGAGTTCGCAGTGAAAGCATAGTAGTGTGATTTGAGCGATGCATTTAGTAGTAGGATGGAAATTTCGAGGATGAAATTTTCTTTAAGGAGGGTAGATTGTAACATCCTAGAATCTGGCCTAGTAGGATTGGGCCCAATGGGCCTTGGGCGTAAGAATGTTTAACATTTTTGAGAATATGAGAATGGCATTGTTGCAAATTGGATTTATTAGTTAAGTGAATTTGGAAGGTTACGGGGTTTCTATGAAGTCTCGGGTTTAATTGGGCCTTAGGAAAAAATTGGTATTTTAGCACTTCAAGGAGAGATGGTAAGTAGCTTCAAGCCTTATAGAAATAAATGAGTAAATTGTTTGCATAAATGAGCAGTTAGTAAAGAGGTTATGACATCATATGAAGTACCTTGAGGGAAGAGGTTCAAATCCTATTGTGCGCAAATTTTGACTATTATTTTTGCATGCTCTCCTTAAGTGTCAGCCAAGAGGTATATATGGGAAGGTGGACTTCTTTATTTTTGGTAAGGTGACTAAGGAAATAAGGAAAGGTTGAGGTTGGGGAAAGGAATCAAAAGAAAAAGGCAAGTATAGGGGACATGTTGGCACCAAAAGGGGAGAATGTTATGGAAAGTGTGGTTGCCCAAATGTTTGACCCATATTGTAATGCATGTGGATGGTTTTGGGGGTAGATAGGTAGCTGAAATTTTTACTTTGGCATTTGGTAAGGTCTTGGTATTGTTTTGGCCAAAAAAAATCCTATTTGCAACTTTTGTGTCATCTTCTTCCAATTTGCTATTCTCTTTGCCGAAACCTCCTAGCACAATTGTGCATCTTTCATCTCTTTTGTTTAGTCAAATATTCATCTTTTGTTCATCTTCTTTTGATAGCTGAATTTCTATCATCTTTTATCTTTCCCATTTTTTGTGTGTTGGACATCTCTCCTTGGTTGAATCGGGTAAGGGCTTCATTTCTAATCCTTTCATTTCTTCTCTTTCTAGCGAATATGTATGTTCATCACTATACGGTTATTCCACTTTGTTTCTTATCGAAATATCACTCTCTCCATCACTCTCATATTTGATCAACTCTTTTTCGTAGAGTTCTAGTGGGTGGCCTAATACCAAATCATTGTCGATTCATTCGTAGTCATAAATCAATTGGTGGGAATCAAGATTATCATCGATGAAGGTAAGGAGTCTTTTCATAGTCTATTTGATATAGCTATTCGGTTATGGGGTTAATCGGATTGAAAGTTTGGCTAATCGATTATGTTGTTAGGCACGAAATCATGCGATACTCTCTACTTGTGGATTTTTTCAGAAATAGTGGTAAAGTCAAACACCTATCTCTCGTAATAAGAGACTCAGATTGTTGGTAAGTGATATATATTGTTAAATCAGTTGCAATACTTGGATGAAGTTGTAAATTGGGTTTTGGACAAATTGTTGACCGATTGTATCTTTAGGTGCCGCAAAGAATATCGTGTTACGGATTCCGAATAAGGTGTGTAATCCCGTACTTTCCAAATATATACTTGAAATTGTGTGTGATCTCACACTTCTCTGAAGGCTTGCATGAAATATTCTGTGATTTGGTCAAAATATTGAAGAAAAACCAGAAACCGGCATCCGTAATCACTCGGCCGTGCATATGATCGTAGTGGTAATCATATTTCTAATAAAACAGTTCAGATTAGAAACAGGAACGTGTTTTTTAAACATCACGAAAAATAGGAGAAAGGTAATTATAAAGTGAATGAGATATCAAATAAAATCTTACTGTGTCTATTTTGATAAGGAAGAAACGGAGAAGGAAAAGGAAATTTATATTCTAAGATATGTTAATTTTAGTGAAACTGGTTCTGAAGGACATTGTGGTTCCCTAATCTGTCTTGGAAAAATCATATAAAATTTTAAAAAGTGGATTATGGGTTATAATTTATATATATGGATTTCTTAGTGAGCCTATTTTCATTATAAACAAGTAGGAGCAGTATATGAAAACCGTACAGTGAGATATTTGAAATTAAGGAAAGAGAGGTTAGAATCATTGGACAATGTAACAAGGGAAATTTTAAAGAATAAACTGTACTAAATGGTTAAGAAAAAAATTTTGGAAAAATTTTTGAAACACCCCACACCCGGCCCACGAGCCTGAACCGGATCTGGTATGTTCCTAAAGTAAATCGGTTTCAAAGATTTTCGTTACTTAGAGAAGATTTTGTAAAATATTTAGAAAAATATTGTTGTGGATTGGGCTTAGATTGGAAACCCATTTAATTAATCTTGTAAATCCAATTTTTATTAAGGTGACAAAATAATTTTTAGGGTTTATAAAAAATATCGCTTTAACTTTAGTCATAAGTAGTTAAGTAACATAATAGTTTAAAGTAAAGCGAATAAGGAAAATCACATTGGGCCTTATGGCCTTATTACATCAAGAAAACCCAAATATAAAATTAAAGGTACTAAATGAAATAAAGTCCAAATTTAAATATAATCTTCAAATGGAACATGGCCACCTCAAGGTCTACCGTCCCGGTCCATCACTGTTCATCACCTGAAATAATTCCCACAGCGGGGTGAGTCAACAGACTCAATGTGCACACAGTACTAACATTCAACAAATCAGGCATACATGTTCATATCAAATTCATATTCATATAAAAATAAATGATGATGCAACCCAAACCCAAGCCTATTTGTCCATCCGCTACACACCACCCGTACCTGCCAGTCACACCGTGGGGACTACTAAGTCAACCCTCCATCCGCTACACACCATCGAAGGTAGTCGCTGCAGTCGACGTGCTCATCGCCCATATAATTTGTGTCATTAGACACCATATTCAAATAATGTAACCGAAGTTACCAAATTCAGATAATGTAACCGGAGTTACCATATTCAAAATGTTGTGACCGTAGTCACCATATTTCATTAGTGAGACCAAGTCAACACCTTCTTCCCTTTCACATAGATCCCGAATGCCCCATAAATTTTATATCATGCATTGTTTTGCTTGACTACGCTAGACCTTTTTTAAGCAAAATTCTTAGGGTTTTCTTCACTTATCACCCTTTTATAATCAGATATCATTTATGAATAATAAAATTAAATAAATATAATAATATTTTAACCGAAAATTATAATTACATTAATTATACCCAAAAGTTATAATTACATTAATTATAACATGGATTTCGTAAACTATATTTATTTAAATTTATATACTGAACCAAATTCATATATTAATTCTCATTATGTGTACAACATCCTTGTACATATAATATATTCAATATTTGATTGCCGAATTAAATTAATTCTTTAATTAATTTAATTCATGTGACAATCAAACACAATACCAACTATGTTTCATTCCGTTCATTTCAACCATAGGGTGTGACCTCAGAGGTTCTTGTAACGTTAGTAGTAATACTAGAATGATTCTAATGTCACAAACAATGAGTGGCATCTAGCAATGCATCATTGCTACCTAAGATACAAGAAGTCGTGACATAACATACTTAATTCCATATTCATATACATATATTCACATGTTATAAAATAACATATCTCATAATCCTATCATGTTATAAAATAACATATCTCATAAGTAGAGTAGGAAACACTGAGTACTTTTTGTACCACATTAGGGTACTTAGTCATATTTACATTCTTACGTATCATCATATAATTAATATTTGCCATATAACGTATTGAAGGTTAGTATGGGTACACACCTGATTTGCTTAATAGATTCCTTGAAATCAAGAACGATCTACCGGTCTAGATTTTTAACTCCTATATTCACCAACCATTAAAACATATTAACAAACCTATTTGGCTTAAAAACCAAATCCTAGTAGGATTTGTATTACTAATACTTACCTTACTTGTCGATTTGATTGATAATCAAATCAAGATTTGGGTTCTTCTTTCTTGAAATCGGCTAACCACCAAACCAAGTAACTTATGTGGGTTTCTAACTTTTGAATAAATGGAAAAATAATACCAAAATATTCCTAGGCCGATTGGATCTATGCACTTACCTTACAAATTTCCAAATCCCAAAAGTTTCCCTTGCCTTGAATATCGTGAAATCCCTACAACTTCATGTCGGTTTTAATCTAATGTTGAGACATAATCATAACCTTGACCGAACATCTATATTTCTTACCTTAGATCCTTGATCCTTCTATTCGATAATGGTAGAAACACGAGAGACCCCTTGTAGAATCGGCCAAAATTGCTAATAGGATTAGTACCTAATTTTGGTAAAAAGGAAAGGAATAGAAATTGATTGACCATGATTTTACCCTTTTGATGTTGTAGTTGATTGCTTCTTTACTTAGAATCAACAAAGATTCGACTTTGACAAGAGAAAGCAGTAGAAAATAGAAGAAGAGAAGATGGATTTTGCTTTAAAAAATTTGGAGAGAGAGGGGAGAGAGCTAGGAAAATTTCGACACACTTAGGAAAGGATGAGAGAAAAGCCTTTAGTTCTCCTTCTTTAGCAAGAAATTATCAATAGGAGAGCCCTTTCTTGGCCATTACTCCCCATAAATGATAATATTATATCCTTTAATTATCACCTAATTAAATTAAAAGTATTTAATCCATCCTTTATCTCCTCATTTAAAATCCTTTATTTATCACTTAATTTATCAAGTTTTAATGAAATAAAACTCTCCTTTCTAGAAAATAGGTGCCGTCCACCTTCTTACTAATGGAAGCAAAATAAACTTTCATTATTTGCTTCCCAAGTGACTCGAACTCGGCCCATTCCTCTTACACATGGCGCCATTTCCATAGGCCCTAAGTCACACCTTGAGGCCACTTTTCCAAGCCTGTTTGTGTGTCAAATCTCACCAACTTTTTCTTTTAAGGCCCTCTTGCCCTTATTTCCTATTTTAAACTTTAAAACTTGTCATTCCTGCATTATTTCTAAGTTTCCTAAAATTTTCGATCGGCTCTGTAACTTGCCATTTTTCTTACATTTTCAAGTTTCCAAAATGTTCAGTTTCCATTTTGGATCATTTCCAAAATGTTGTTTCAAAATGTTCAAGTTTCCAAAATGTTCACTTTCCTAATTTACTTAGGTTTCCAAAATGTTCACTTTCCTAATTTGCTTAGGTTTCCAAAAAATGGTCATTTTCCTATTTCCAACATAACATTTCCATACATTCTCAGGTTTCCAAAAATCATTCCAAATTTATTCCAAAACACATAAAAGATGTATTTTTGTACAATTAGGCCAAAATGCATAGGCCCTTTTCGGGATGTTACGCTTCTACCCCTTAAAAATAATTTCATCCTCGAAATTACTTACTATCGTTCATCCGCATATCTAACTCACCACACTACGCTATTGTGCGCAAGACTCGATATTAAAGAACTATCATACTTTCTAGGCACATTCTCTAAGTTCACAATCAAGGTTCCATACACTTCATTAGCAACATAAGATCGAACTAATCTTATAGCGAGTAAAGTAATGAAGTATAATCCATAAATAAGAAACTTACTCGTTGTCTCGTCGGCACGTCACTATCCTCGCGATGACGATGTGCATAAACTAACCTTGGCTGCCTTGCTTCTGAACCTTCAACACCTCCGCTTGGTGCTCCACGACCTTGGCCAAAACCATTACCTCTATTATTCGAACCTCGACCTCGTTGAGGTTTGTCCTCCCTACGGCTGATTAACATTACGAGTTCTTTGGCTATTTGTCATCTGATATTTTTGGACAGTCCTTGAGCATATGGTCCTTGGACCCACACTTAAGACATGCTCCTGTCTTTCTCCAACACTCACCTAAATGCTTCTTTCCACAATGCTCACAAGGATGATACTGCCCTCTGGTACCAACTTGTCGATCCTTGACCCATCGGTTCTAGGCCTCTTATTCCCGATGATCCGGATAATCCAAAACCTCTTTCCGCCTATTTGATCGTTGTTCGCTTGATAGAATCCTTAATTCCCTCGGCCACTTTAGCCTTGTCCACTAAAGCGTAAAACTCCCACCTCGATGCGGTGTTATTAACGGTCTCGTGTCGTCTCTCGATCCGTCCTCAAACGGACACAGCGTTCATGTTCATCGCCACTACACCTCGAGCATAACGACTCAACCTCGTAAATTTCGCCTCATATTTTGCTACGGACTTGTTCCTTGAACCAGCCCCTTAAAAGCTTTCCTTTGCTAAATCAGATACCGGTTCCCACATACTTCTTCTAGAATGCCTCCTTAACATATTCCCGTGTCGATCCTCCGCCATAGCACCATCTCGCAGATTAACCACCATCGATACGCTTCATCGCGTAACAGTGCCACCATCCCTTTCAACTTTTCTGCTGAAGTCAGATCAAGCTCATCCATGATGCGCTCCGTTGCTTCCAACCAAGATTCGGTCATCTTGGGTGTCACTCGAATACTCCTCGAAACATTTCGGCTCCATTAGCTCGGAGCCGTTCAGGCACAGACTTACGATTTCCTGAATTTCCTCCTGCACCTGCCACCAATTCCAAAACTCATAGACTGACCTACGACACAAAGATCTTCCCCCGCCCGAGCCTGTTTGCTCAACATTAACAGTGTAGGTGGTGGTGGCGGTGGCGGTGGCATTTCATTGTCGGACCCTTAACCCGATCTAACGGGTTCTGACACGATCATTCTTCTTCTACCTCGACCACGACAACCACGTCCTCTAGAGCTCATTTTCTAGCGTCGAGATCTGATTAAGAAATTTTATGGATTAGTCATTGTTCCACTTATTTACCAGCGAAGGAGTTTTATGAAAAGGGATTTAAGAGTGGTTCTTTCGTATTCATACAAACACATAGTCTTTTCCATTCATTCATTCATCCATCGACAAGTATGAACTTTCGCTCATTCGGAGAAACGTTGTAGTTTTTGTTGTTGTTTTCCACTACCGTGGGTATTTTCGTAATTTTATCCCTGAGGGCATTTTCGTATTTTTCGTAAGAAAACGTTCCTTGGTGTTTTTGTCAAAATTATTTTGAAAATTTCAAAGTCTCGGGCAATTTGGAAAAGTTTGAAATTGGGGTATTTGGTAATTTTTGACCTCGTGGGTATTTTGGTAATTTTCACAAATCAGGGTAAATTTGTAAGTTTAATAAATTAGGGGTATTTTGAAAGTTGTAAAACTTTGAGGGTTCTTTTCGAAAATTGTTCCTTCAAAAATGGGGATGTTGCAAAAATTTTAGAAATTAGGGTCATTTTTGGTAATTTTGTAAGTTAGGGGCAATTTTGTAATTTTTCAAAATTAAGGTATTTTGATATTTTACTGATTAGGGTTTTGAATGTTTATAAAGTAATGAAATTTTGGTAAAGTTGTTGAGTAGTTGAACATTTTATAACCATGGGCATTTTGGTAATTTTACCACCAAGGGCATTTTGTAATTTTCGCAAATCAGAGTTTTTCGAAAATGTTGTAAAAATAATTTTCTCGATTTAAAAGAAAGTTTTAAAAGTTTGAAAAACTAGGGTTTGTTGTTTTGTTCTCTTTTTTAAAAAAACATGGCTAGTTCCCTTCGGGTTTTAGTCATTATGTTTAGCCTATGACCCACCCTCTTGGTCAAGGTGAACCAAAGCTACGCACTGTAGGATTCGTGTGGAGAGAAGGTGAGTCACGCAGATCGCTTAAATACCAAGCTCCCACCAAACCATTCCTAGACATGCGCATGAGGTTGCCACACCACCGAGCCCTCCGAGTTAGGGTGAACCGAAGCTACGCACTGTAGGATTCTGCAAGAGGAGGTGAGTCACTAGGACCGCTTAAATACTGTGCTCTTTCTGGATCCAATCCTAGACATGCGTACAGGGGTTACCACACCTAAGCTCAGTGACTTAGCCATAGGTTTGTTTAGTACTTTAAGTCTTATGTGGTTTTGTGTTTGAGTAGTCTAATCCTAGGGTTCAAGTTCCTATCATTCTATTCTACGTTCCATGCCTTTTCTACCCTTATACAATTCATAAATCACAGAATCACACATAGAGTTAGGGGTACTTACCTGGTGGACTACGGGTCGGAGACTTAGGGACCATGCCAGAAGCCTGCTTATTTCCAAAGAAAATCATTTGGGCTCGAATTCAAAACATTTTGGGCCTTAGCCCACAGGCCGAGAGTTTAAAACTGCGCTCTGATACCAAATTGAAACACCCCACACCCGGCCCACGAGCCTGAACCGGATCTGGTATGTTCCTAAAGTAAATCGGTTTCAAAGATTTTCGTTACTTAGAGAAGATTTTGTAAAATATTTAGAAAAATGTTGTTGTGGATTGGGCTTAGATTGGAAACCCATTTAATTAATCTTGTAAATCCAATTTTTATTAAGGTGACAAAATAATTTTTAGGGTTTATAAAAAAAATATCGCTTTAACTTTAGTCATAAGTAGTTCGTAACATAATAGTTTAAAGTAAAGCAGAATAAGGAAAATCCACTGGGCCTTATGGCCTAATTACATCAAGAAAAACCCAAATATAAAATTAAAGGTACTAAATGAAATAAAGTCCAAATTTAAATATAATCTTCAAATGGAACATGGCCACCTCAAGGTCACCGTCCCGGTCCATCACTTTGTTCATCACCGAAAATAATTCCACAATGGGTGAGTCAACAGACTCAATGTGCACACAAGACTAACATTCAACAAATCGAGCATACATGTTCATATCAAATTCATATTCATATAACAATAAATGATGATGCAACCCAAACCCAAGCCTATTTGTCCATCCGCTACACACCACCCAGACCGCCAACCACACCATGGGGACTACTAAGTCAACCCTCCATCCGCTATACACCATCAAGGCGTCATTGCAATGACGTGCTCATCGCCCATATAATTTGTGTCATTAGACACCATATTCAAATAATGTAACCGAAGTTACCAAATTCAGATAATGTAACCGGAGTTACCATATTCAAAATGTTGTGACCGTAGTCACCATATTTCGTTGGTGAGACCGAAGTCAACACCTTCTTCCCCTTTCACATAGATCCCGAATGCCCCATAAATTTTATATCATGCATAACATACTTAATTCCATATTCATATACATATATTCACATGTTATAAAATAACATATCTCATAATCCTATCAGAAGTAGGAAACGTACCTGAGTACTTTTTGTACCACATTAGGGTACTTAGCCATATTCACATTCTTACTTATAATCATATAATTAATATTTGCCATATAACGTATTGAAGGTTAGTATGGGTACACACCTGATTTGCTTAATAGATTCCTTGAAATCCCGAAGAACGATCTACCGGTCTAGATTTTTAACTCCTATATTCGGCCAACCATTAAAACATATTAACAAACCTATTTGGCTTAAAAACCAAATCCTAGTAGGATTTGTATTACTAATACTTACCTTACTTGCCGATTTGATTGATAATCAAATCCCGAAGATTTGGGTTCTTCTTTCTTGAAATCGGCTAACCACCAAACCAAGTAACTTATGTCAGTTTCTAACTTTTGAATAAATGGAAAAATAATACCAAAATATTCCTAGGCCGATTGGATCTATGCACTTACCTTACAAATTTCCAAATCCCAAAAGTTTCCCTTGCCTTGAATATCTGTCAAAATCCCTACAACTTCATGTCAGTTTTAATCTAATGTTGAGACATAATCATAACCTTGACCAAACATCTATATTTCTTACCTTAGATCCTTGATCCTTCTATTCGATAATGGTAGAAACCTGAGAGACCCCTTGTAGAATCGGCCAAAATTGCTAATAGGATTAGTACCCTGATTTTGGTAAAAAGGAAAGGAATAGAAATTGATTGACCACAGATCTTACCCTTTTGATGTTGTAGTTGATTACTTCTTTACTTAGAATCAACAAAGATTCGGCTTTGACAGTAGAAACAGAGAAGAAAATAGAAGAAGAGAAGATGGATTTTGCTTTAAAAAAATTCGGCAGAGAGGGGGAGAGAGCTAGGAAAATTTCGGCACACTTAGGAAAGGATGAGAGAAAAGCCTTTAGTTCTCCTTCTTTAGCCGAAATTATCAATAGGAGAGCCCCTTTCTTGGCCACTACTCCCCATAAATGATAATATTATCTCCTTTAATTATCACCTAATTAAATTAAAAGTATTTAATCCATCCTTTATCTCCTCATTTAAAATCCTTTATTTATCACTTAATTTATCAAGTTTTAACAGAAATAAAACTCTCCCTTTCTAGAAAATAGGTGCCGTCCACCCTCTTACTAATGGAAGCAAAAATAAACCTTCATTATTTGCTTCCCAAGTGACTCGAACTCAGGCCCATTCCTCTTACACATGGCGCCATTTCCATAGGCCCTAAGTGACACCTTCAGGCCACTTTTCCAAGCCTGTTTGTGTGTCAAATCTCACCAACTTTTTCTTTTAAGGCCCTCTTTGTAACACCCCTTACCCGAGACCGTTGCCGGAGTCGAGTACGAGGCATTACTAGACTTAACTTACTAGTTCGGGGCATAAAAGTTTAAAACTGTCCATCTGCGTCATGTTCATTAAATCAATTATAACTCGAGTTACGAAACTCGAAATCTAGATCCGTAAATTTTCCTGAAACTAGACTCATATATCTTCTTACTATAATTTTTCCAGAATTTTTGTGTGGCCAATTAGTACAGTTTATTAGTTAAAGTCTCCCTATTACACAAACTGACAGTTCTGACCCTCTGTACTAAAAATCAATTATCTCATAATATATAATTCTTTTGCCTACACCGTTTCTTTCATATAAAAATAGACTCAATAAGCTTTAATTATATATCTCATGCACAACCTAATTCTATTTCTACTATTTTGGTGATTTTTCAAAATCACGTCACTGCTGCTGTACAAACTATTCCCCTGCATATACTTACATAATTCCTTTCTAATAATTACCAACTAGGCATTTCATAATGTCCAAAACATGCTCTTAATTAGCCATTTTAATAGCTAATCATTACCAAACATTTACAAGCCAATCTCAAGCCATATCATAAGGTTATACACACAAAATGGCTAAGTCTCTATACATGCCATAACTTAAAACGTTTGAGTCACAAAATACCAATATAATCCTTTGATAGTGCGTAACGATCTCCGACGTCTTTGTGATTCCCGAGTTGACTTGTAACACTATAAAAAAATTAAAGAATGGGAGTAAGCATAAAGCTTAGTAAGTTTACATGTAAATAAATAACAACATTCTTAATCAATTATCTTATTCTTTTCTTATCAAGATCACTTAAGCTTTTAACTCAATATATTTAAACTTGTATACTTACCTTACCTTTTAACATGAATTTATCTTACCTTACCTTTTAGCTTGAACTTGTCTTACCTTACTTTGGAATACTCCTTGAATTTTCCAGTTGAACCACTTGGAATACTAAGGATACGCTGGTACCTTTCCTTATGAAACTTAACCATTGCCATGTCTTGACATGGTCTTACGTGGTATCCTTGCCTTATGAACTCACCAATGCCATGCCTTGGCATGGTCTTACATGGGACCTTTGCCTTATAGTAACATATCAATGCCATGTCTTGACATGGTCTTACATGATTTCCTTAAACCCTAATGTCATGACATTTGTATCCTACACATTCCTAAGGTTCAACGGAACTTTACGAGATAACTTTTCCGTCAATTCATACGTGAATCTTTAAATAATAAATTTATAGAATAAATATGTAAATACTGGAATTTAACAATATTAAATGTAAAGTAATAGAATATTGCATTTATTTATCGCAAACTTATCTCAAACAAAACGATCAACTATATCGATTTAGTCCTCTATCTTTTCTTTCCTCGATCTAACTCGGATTTCGTTCTTCTTGATCTATAATAGCAAATTTAGCTTATTTAATACTCACATTCATCAAAACAGTCCTTAACTCTTATCTTTGGCAAAATTACAATTTTGCCCTAAACTTTTACATATTTACACATTTGCCCCAAAGCTCGGAAATTAAACTTTATCCCTTATTCTTATGTTTTATGACATGCTGATCATTTTTCCTTCTATGGTAACATCAAATTCTCACTCTAACTTGTACTTATGAACATTAGGTATTTTTACCGATTAAGCCGCTTTTACTCGCTTTCACTTAAAATCACTTAGCAAAAGTTGTTTAACATAATTTCAGACTTCATATTCTATCATAAAACATCAAAATAAACACATTTCACCTATGGGTATTTTTCCAAATATGAACCCTAGCATGAATTATTGATAGAATAAGCTAAATCGAGCTCTACGGGGCTTCAAAACGTAAAGAACTTTAAAACGGGCTTGGGATCACTTACTATGGACCTTGGAAGCTTGAAACAAACCCTAGCTATGGAGAACCCTTGTAATTTCGTCCTAATGAAGAAGATGAGCATATTTTCTCATATTTTCCCTTTTAATTCATTTTATTACCAAATGACTAAATTACCCTTCATTAAAAACTTTGGTTCTTTCCACCTATATATGTCCATTTTGTCCATGAAAATATAATGGTCTAATTACCATTTAAACACTCCTACTTCAAACCCCATTTCAATCAAATACTCTATAAATTAGAACTCCTATTTAGCAACTTTTGCTAACAAGTCCTAATAGGCAATTTAAGCATGAAATTAATAAAATTTCTTATCAATACTCTAACACATGTATTTAATCACTCGATAAATGATAATAATTAATCATAATAAACTTTTATAGCTTGGATTCATGGTTTTGCAACCACTGTTCCGTTAGGCCCTATTTCGGGATGTTACATTTCTCCCCCCTTTAGGGATTTTCGTCCCCGAAAATCTTACCTGTAAAGAGGTTTGGTCTTGTTTTAGATAATCTCTTGGGCTCCCATGTAGCCTCTTCTATCCCATGCCTATTCCATAATACTTTCACAAGTGCAATACTTTTGTTCCTTAATTGTTTAACCTCCCGAGCTAGAATTTTTACCGGTTCCTCACCGTAAGTCATATCTGGTGAATCTCAACCTCTGTCTGCGAAATTACATGCGATGGATCCGAACGATAACGACGTAGCATAGACACATGGAAGACAAGATGAATCTTCTCTAACTCGACGGCAATGCTAACCGATATGCCAATGGCCCAACTCTCTCGATCACCTCAACCGGTCCAATAAAACGTGGACTTAGTTTGCCTTTCTTGCCAAATCTGAGAACTTTCTTCCATGGCGATACTTTCAAGAATACCTGTCACCAACTTGAAATTCAATTTCTTTTCTTTTCAAATCAGCATAGGATTTACATCTATCTGTCGCTTTCAAGTAATCTCGATGACTTTTACTTTCTCTTCTGTTTCTTTGACTAGATCAACCTCAGAATCTGATTTTCCTTAAGCTCTATCCAATACAAAGGTGTGCGACATTTACGTCCATACAAAGCTTCATAAGGTGCCATCTTCAGACTCAATTGATAACTATTATTGTAGGCAAACTCTATTAACGGCAAATATTTCTCCCAACTACCTTGAAATTCCAATACGCAACATCTAAGCATATCTTCAAGCACCTGAATAACTCTTTCTGATTGACCATCCGTCTGAGGATGGAAAGTCATACTAAAACTCAACTTTGTACCTAAAGCTTCCGCAATTTCTTTCAAAACCGTGAAGTAAATCTCGGATCTCTATCTCGAGATAATCGATAATGGTACTCCATGTAGTCTCACAATCTCTGAAATATACAACTCGGCCAACTTGTCAAGTGAATAATCCATACGAACTGGGATAAAATGAGCCGACTTCGTTAACTTATCAATCACAACCCATATCGCATCTTTCTTTCTAAATTGTCAAGGCAATCCATCACAAAATCCATAGTAACTTGGTCCCATTTCCACTCGGGAACTAATACAGGCTGCAATAAACCTGAAGGTACCTGATGTTCGGCCTTTACCTGCTGACAAATCAAACATCTAGAAACAAACTCTGATATATCTCTTTTCATTCCTCTCCACCAATACATTTTCTTCAAATCATTATACATCTTTGTACTACCGGTGAATAGACCAAGAAGCGCTATGTGCTTCTGTAAAACCTTAGGATAAGATCATCATTCTTTGGTACACATACCTGTCTCTAAACATCAAACAACCGTCCGATCGATCCGAAAATCGACTCTAAACTTGACTCAGATGAACCCTTTTGGTCGGCAACTCATCGTCATCCTTCTGAGCTTCACAAATTTCTTCAAGAAACATCGGTTTAGCTCTCAACTCAGCTAAAATAGAACCATCATTTGACAAGGCCAAACTAGTGTGCAAAGCTCTCAATGCAAATAATGATTTTCTACTCAAAGCATCAGCAACAATGTTTGCCTTACCCGGGTGATAATCGATCACTAGTTCATAATCTTTAATCAACTCCAGCCATCTTCTTTGCCTCAAGTTTAGATCTTTCTGAGTCATTAAGTATTTCAAACTTTTATGATCAGTGAATATTCGGCATTTCTCACCATACAAATGATGTCTCCAGATTTTCAATGCAAATACAATAGCAGCTAACTCTAAATCATGTGTCGGATAATTTTTCTCATGTGGTTTTAACTGTCTAGAGGCATAAGCAATTACCCTTCCTTCCTGCATAAGTACACAGCCTAGTCCATTCAAGGATGCATCACTGTAAATTACAAACTCTTTACCCGGTTCTGGTTGTACTAACACAGGAGCTTTAGTCAACAATACCTTTAACTTATCGAAACTCTGCTGACACTTCTCAGTCCATTCAAACTTGACATCTTTCTGTAACAATCTTGTCAATGGAGTAGCTATCATGGAAAATCCCTCTACAAATCGTCTATAATAACCGGCAAGACCAAGAAAACTTCTAACCTCTGATACATTCCTGGGAGGCTTCCAATCGACAATGGCTGAAATCTTATTCGGATCAACTTTAATACCTTCACCTGAAACAATGTGTCCAAGAAAACAAACTTCCCGTAACGTAACTCACTTTTGCTAAATTTGGCATAAAGTCGATTATCTCTTAAAATCAGAAAGCGTTCTCAAATGCTCTGCATGCTCAATCTCATCATGAGAATAAATCAAGATGTCATCAATAAACACAACTACAAACTTGTCCAAGTAAGGTCTGAAAATTCGGTTCATTAAATCCATGAAGATAGCAGGAGCATTGGTTAAGCCAAATGGCATCACAAGAAACTCATAGTGACCATACCTAGTTGAAAAGTAGTTTTGGAATATCGACTCTTTAACTCATAATCGATAGTATCCGGATCTCAAATCTATCTTAGAAAACACAGTGGCTCCTTTCAATTGATCAAACAAGTCATCTATTCTAGGCAATGGATATTTGTTCTTTATGGTTACCTTGTTAAGCTACCGATAATCTATGCACAATCTCATGGAACCGTCCTTCTTTTTCACAAATAACACTGGCGCGCCCCATGGTGAATAACTAGGTCTTACAAAGCCTTTATCAGTTAATTCATGTAGCTGAGCTTTCAATTCTTTCAATTCTATCGAAGCCATTCTATAAGGAGCAATAAAAATAGGTGTGGTACCTGGAATCAATTCAATACCAAACTCAACTTCTCGATAGGAGGCAAACCAGTAGTTCTTAGGAAACACATCAGAAACTCATTTACCACATGCATTGATTCAATTTTCAACTCGGGTCTTTAGTATTCAACACAAAAGCAAGATAAGCTTCACATCCTTTCCTTAAACATTTCGAGCGGACATAGTAAATCATGGAAATTGAACTACGACTCATCCGAATTAACCCGAAGGATCTCACCATTTTCACATTTCAACTCAATGAATTTCTTTCCACAATTCACTATCACATCATGTGCGATTAACCAATCCATACCAAGAATCACATCAAACTCATCAAATGGCAATAGCATGAGATCGGTAGGAAAACAAGAACCTCTAATCATCAAAGGGCATTTTTACATACTTTGTTTACTAACACATCTTGACCAAATGGATTCGATACTTTAATCACAAATTTCGTAAACTCCATGGGCATGTTCATACTAGGCATTAATTTCATGCAAACATAGGAATGGGTTGAACCCGGATCAATCAAAGCAATAACATTAACATCATGAAGAGAAAATGTACCCGTAATTACATCGGGGGAGGACGCCTCTTCACGAGTACGGATAGCATAAGTCCTTGCGGGTGCTCTAACATCCGATCTCGTTCTTGTATCTCTAAATGTACCTCTACACCTCGCCTGGATTTCTTTGAGGCTCGCTCTAACGGGGCATTACGATCTTGCACTCGGTATTACTTCTTTTTTTACCATCTCAGGACACTCCCGAATGAAATGATCCGGTGCACCACATCGGAAACAACCAACCTCGATCGCTCGACATTGACACGGATGACGTCGACCACATTGAGGACACTCGTGTCTATTAGGTGAATACTACCAACACTCATAATCGAAGTGGTTTGAGCTTTTGAATCCATAAATCTTCCACCTCTGTTTGGTTAGAATACCTGCTGAAAAATTAGATCTCGCAGAGAACTCTCTAGGCCTCTTGGATGTAGATGAAATGACTTGCTCATCTGTCTTTTCTTCGTATCTTGCATCTCAATTTCACTTTACCCTTTCTTTTCAACAACTCCTCGCCTTACAGTGCTCATCAACTAAAACCACAAACTCTTTTATCTCTAGAACACCAACCGATAGTCGGATATCATCATTGAGCCCATCCTCAAATCTTTTGCACATGATAGCCTCTCAGAGACACATTCTCGAGCATAATTCTTTGAGTCGGACAAATTCACGTTCATAGTCGGTCACGGTCATTTTACCTGTTTTAATTCAAGGAACTCTTTTCTTTTCTCGGTCAATAAACCTCGATCGATATACTTCTTACGGAACTCTCCCGAAAGAAATCCCAAGTAACTCTTTCTTTCGGTACTATCGATACAAGTGTCTTCCACCTTTGGTAGGCTGAATCCTAAGTGACACCACACATTTAATACATTCTTCCGGCAGTGCGGGATAACTCGTCAAAAACTCGATAGTATTTTCGAGCCAAAATTCAGCTTTCTGCATTATCATCTTTGGTAGCCCGAAACTCTTCAGCCCCTTGTTTTTCGATCTTGTCAACAGTGGCTTCTCTTCCGATCGTATCTCGTGGATCGGGAAGCTACATGGGTGGTCTGTGGATCATGAGGGGTGGAGGTCTAGCGGCCGGGTTCGTCTTAACGAACTCGACAAACCATTCATTCATAGCTTGGAAGAAGGCTTCTCGAGCCCCTCCTCCCGACTAATCATGAATGGGCCTTTCATGACTATCTTGTGGCACCTTCCTCAGCGGGAGTGGGTGCACTACTCTCTACATCATCTGCACCAGCTCGCCGGGATCCATAACTATAAAAGAAAAACATTTTTTAAATCGTCAAGAGTCGTCACACTATCAAAATATAAGTATGGCATGTATGGATAGACTCTTACTCATACTAAATATTCCGAGAATCGACTAAACCTTGCTCTGATACCAATAAATGTAACACCCTTACCCGAGACCGTTCTTGGGAGTCGAGTACGAGGCATTACTAGACTTAACTTACTAGTTCGGGGCATAAAAGTTTAAAACTGTCCATCTGCGTCATGTTCATTAAATCAATTATAACTCGAGTTATGAAACTCAAAATCTAGATCCGTAAATTTTCCCTGAAACTAGACTCATATATCTTCTTACTATAATTTTTCCAGAATTTTTGGTGTGGCCAATTAGTACAGTTTATTAGTTAAAGTCTCCCCTGTTACACAAACTGACAGTTCTGACCCCTCTGTACTAAAAATCAATTATCTCATAATATATAATTCTTTTGCCTACACCGTTTCTTTCATATAAAAATAGACTCAATAAGATTTAATTATATATCTCATGCACAACCTAATTCTATTTCTACTATTTTTGGTGATTTTTCAAAATCACGTCACTGCTGCTGTACAAACTATTCCCCTGCATATACTTACATAATTCCTTTCTAATAATTACCAACTAGGCATTTCATAATGTCCAAAACATGCTCTTAATTAGCCATTTTAATAGCTAATCATTACCAAACATTTACAAGCCAATCTCAAGCCATATCATAAGGTTATACACACAAAATGGCTAAGTCTCTATACATGCCATAACTTAAAACGTTTGAGTCACAAAATACCAATATAATCCTTTGATAGTGCGTAACGATCTCCGACGTCTTTGTGATTCCCGAGTTGACTTGTAACACTATAAAAAAATTAAAGAATGGGAGTAAGCATAAAGCTTAGTAAGTTTACATGTAAATAAATAACAACATTCTTAATCAATTATCTTATTCTTTTCTTATCAAGATCACTTAAGCTTTTAACTCAATATATTTAAACTTGTATACTTACCTTACCTTTTAACATGAATTTATCTTACCTTACCTTTTTAGCTTGAACTTGTCTTACCTTACTTTGGAATACTCCTTGAATTTTCCAGTTGAACCACTTGGAATACTAAGGATACTTGGGTACCTTTCCTTATGAAACTTAACCATTGCCATGTCTTGACATGGTCTTACGTGGTATCCTTGCCTTATGAACTCACCAATGCCATGCCTTGGCATGGTCTTACATGGGACCTTTGCCTTATAGTAACATATCAATGCCATGTCTTGACATGGTCTTACATGATTTCCTTAAACCCTAATGTCATGACATTTGTATCCTACACATTCCTAAGGTTCAACCGGAACTTTCTGAGATAACTTTTCCGTCAATTCATACGTGAATCTTTAAATAATAAATTTATAGAATAAATATGTAAATACTGGAATTTAACAATATTAAATGTAAAGTAATAGAATATTGCATTTATTTACTGCAAACTTATCTCGAAACAAAACGATCAACTATATCGATTTAGTCCTCTATCTTTTTCTTTCCTCGATCTAACTCTGGATTTCGTTCTTCTTGATCTATAATAGCAAATTTAGCTTATTTAATACTCACATTCATCAAAACAGTCCTTAACTCTTATCTTTGGCAAAATTACAATTTTGCCCTAAACTTTACATATTTACACATTTGCCCCAAAGCTCGGAAATTAAACTTTATCCCTTATTCTTATGTTTTATGACATGCTGATCATTTTTCCTTCTATGGTAACATCAAATTCTCACTCTAACTTGTACTTATGAACATTAGGTATTTTCTGGAATTAAGCTAGCTTTTACTCGTTTTCACTTAAAATCACTTAGCAAAAGTTGTTTAACATAATTTCAGACTTCATATTCTATCATAAAACATCAAAATAAACACATTTCACCTATGGGTATTTTTCCAAATATGAACCCTAGCATGAATTATTGATAGAATAAGCTAAATCGAGCTCTAGGGGCTTCAAAAGCGTAAAGAACTTTAAAAGCGGGCTTGGAATCACTTACTATGGACCTTGGAAGCTTGAAACAAACCCTAGCTATGGAGAACCCTTGTAATTTCGTCCTAATGAAGAAGATGAGCATATTTTCTCATATTTTCCTTTTAATTCATTTTATTACCAAATGACTAAATTACCCTTCATTAAAAACTTTGGTTCTTTCCACCTATATATGTCCATTTTGTCCATGAAAATATAATGGTCTAATTACCATTTAAGCACTCCTACTTCAAACCCCATTTCAATCAAATACTTTATAAATTAGAACTCCTATTTAGCAACTTTTGCAAACAAGTCCTAATAGGCAATTTAAGCATGAAATTAATAAAATTTCTTATCAATACTCTAACACATGTATTTAATCACTCGATAAATGATAATAATTAATCATAATAAACTTTTATAGCTTGGATTCATGGTTTCGCAACCACTGTTCCGTTAGGCCCTATTTCGGGATGTTACACTCTTGCCCTTATTTCCTATTTTAAACTTTAAAATTTGTCATTCCTACATTATTTCTAAGTTTCCTAAAATTTTCGATCGGCTCTGTAACTTGCCATTTTTCTTACATTTTCAAGTTTCCAAAATGTTAGGTTTCCATTTTTGGATCATTTCCAAAATGTTCGAGGTTTCAAAATGTTCAAGTTTCCAAAATGTTCACTTTCCTAATTTACTTAGGTTTCCAAAATGTTCACTTTCCTAATTTGCTTAGGTTTCCAAAATGGTCATTTTCCTATTTCCAACATAACATTTTGATACATTCTCAGGTTTCCAAAAATCATTCCAAATTTATTCCAAAACACATAAAAGATGTCTTTTTGTACAATTAGGCCAAAATGCATTGGCCCTTTTCAGGATATTACAATTTTAGTAAGACGATATATGAGTTTAGTTTCAAGGAAAATTTACGGATTTAGATTTCGAGTTTTCTAACCCAAGTTATAGTCAATTTAGTTAGTATGACGCAGATGGACAGTTTCAAGTTTTATGTCACAAATTAGTATTTAAGTCCGGGGCTGCAAAATTATGAAAATACCCTTATAGGGTAAATTACTGAAATACCCCTAGATTGCGAGATTACCAAATTACCCTTAGTGGGTAAAATTATCGAATTACAAAATTGCCCTTATGTGCCGAATTACGAAAATACCCTTATGGGCCAAATTACGAAAATGCCCTTAATGGGTCGATTTGATAGATTGCCTTAATGGGACGATTTTGATGTATTGCTTAATGGGCCAATTTGATATATGGCTAAACGGGCCGAATTTGATATATGGCATAATGGGCCGATTTTGCAATGTGTTAATGGGCCAAATTGTTTGTAATAAATCTCTGATGTTGTTAATTATCGTTGTTATATTGTAAATATCATAATTTTCTATGAATGTTGCATTCACATAATTCTGCATGGGTTTGGGATATTGATGATTGGAGGAAGCTATTTGGTGGCTCTGCCACATATTTTGGTGACTCTGTCATAATTTGTATGGTGGCTATGCCACGTATATTCTGTTATTCTAGTGGCTATGCCACAAATTCTGATATTATAAATGGCTAAATGCCTGCGATTATAAATGGTAACTAGCCTGCGAATTATTATTATAAATGGCAATTTGCCTGCATTTTTGTGTGTTGGCGGGGTGGGTTGACTGATGATCCCCACAGGTGTGTTGGTTGGTACGGGTGGTGTGTAGCGGATGGATTACTAGGCTTGGTTTGGGAATTGCATTTCATATACATGTTATATTTTGATATATTATTGTTATTGTAAATGGGCTTAGGCCCAAATAATTGCTTAATGAGATTTTGGCCCAGTGGACAACAGTAAGTGTGTTACACACTGAGTTCTAGTAACTCACCCCCATTTTTCCTTATCCTTTTTAGGTAATAATCAGTGATGGAGACTTAGGCCGTGGATGACTCGGTGGAGGCCGCACTTCAGAAATGGTGTTTTACTTTGGAACTTTAGATTTCTATTTTCGTTCACTTTACTATTTTGGGTTTTATGTTGTAATAAAGCCTCTAGACTATTTTATTATTTGCTTTATGTTTGATATACGTATTATTTTACTTAAATTATTTTAAATGGGAATTTTCTAAAAACTTAAATAAAGGTTTACCAAAATCGATTAACAAATGGATTTCATAATAAACTTTTACAAATATTTTTAACACGAAAATCTTCTTCGAATTTTCAACGTCGTTTTTAAAAGTCACGTTTTATAAGATTATTAGTTCAAATCTATCGATTTATCAATCAATCTTCGAGGTTAGTAGTATTTTATCAAATGTCTCAAATCAAACTTGTTTTCTTGATTTTAACAAAACTTATTTTAGTACAAATCTCAAATCCTTTATATCGTTTTCTTCAATGTGACACACCAGATTTGGGCCTAACTTCTGGGCCGAGTTTGGGGTGTTATAGTCCCACTCCTTTGTAGTCCCTGTACATAAGTACAAATATGAGAACTACAACCAGTATCTAATACCCAAGAAGTAGTAGTTGATAAATTAATATCAATAACGTAAATACCTGAAGCAAATTTTCTGCTTGTTTTGGCCTTCTTGACTTCCTCAAGATAGATAGGGCGGTTTCCCTTCCAATGTCTAGTCACACCACAATGAAAGTAGTTTCCTTCCTTAGACACCCCACCTTTAGGTTTCAGTGCAGCCTTTTCATTTACAAGCTTGGGCTTACCTTTGCCTTTGGGCTTTGTCTGAACTTTGGCCTTTCCCTTGCCCTTGTTATTACGGACCATCAGTATGGGTTTTGGGTCCAACCTTTTTCATGTTGCCTTTAGCAGTTCGTAAAATACTGAGCAACTATTGCAGAGTCTTATCAATTTCATTCATATTGAAATTAAGGACAAACTGGCTGTAGCTATTCGGAAACGATTGCAGAATAACATCAGTGGCCAACTCTTGGCTCAATGGAAATCCAACCTTAGACAAGCTTTCAATATAGCCAATCATCTTAAGGACATGAGGTCCTACTGGGCTTCATTCAGCTAACTTACATTAGAATAGGGCCTTACAAATATCGAACCTCTCTTGCCATGCTTGCCCCTGATAAAGTTCTTTCAGATGCTCGATCATATCATAAGCAACCATGTCCTCATGTGCTTCTGAAGCTCAGGATTCATAGTGGCAAGCATAAGACATCCAACATCTACCATGTCATCGAGATACTTCTTGTAAGCATCTCTATCAGTCCTCGAGGCATTAGCAGGTGGTTCATTAGGAAGTGGTTGTTCAATGACATATAATTTTTGTTCTTGTTTGAGGACAATCCTCAAGTTACAAAAGCAGTCAAGAAAATTCAAACCATTCAATTTGTCCTTCTCAAGGACTGATCGCAATGAGAGCATGCTAGTGTTTGTAGCCATAATATATCTACAACAATTAAGTATGCGAGTAAATTTACCAATTTTATATCAATCATTAAAAAGACTTTATTAAATGATGTTCCCACTATTTTATTTCAAAATTAATAACCCTCGTATATTAATTTCAGAAAAACTTTCTCAAAAGTTTTTCTAGTGGGTTAAGGATCCATATTTCACCTCCTCTTAAGTCAGCTTTGGCTTTACTCTCAAGATTATTGTTATTTAGGTAAGCATCATTTGCTAATTACATCATATGTAACTCCTAATATTTGGTGAACAACTCTTGTTCTAATCATCTTATGATTTATCCAATTTACTTGCCTCTAGGTTTCTAATCTTATTAGAGTGACCTAGTTAAGTCATTAACCAATTTTTAACCAGCGAATATCACTTGTTTATTCTTCGTGTTTAGCCAAGATAAATACTAATACTTCGCTTTGGTAGAACCTACATAGTATTGATCGAGGCCTTAACGAGGGAAAAATTGGAAGGCCATGTTGACTTAATATTTTAATAGAGGGATTTTATTAAGGTTGTTGCATCTAACCAATTATGGTCTACTTTAGCCCATTTAGTCTTTTAATCGATCTCATCAATTAATGGGGTTTATTATTATCAAGTTTTAATATATTTAAAATTGACATGCTTTAGACATCCATAGCATCTCATACATGAATAAATAAAGCAATAAATAAATGCAATAGTTATAGCCCATAAACTAAGGTGGTTCAACTAAGACAATAGGAGAACCAAAAGGAAACCTAAAGGTATAAGCCGTTTCATAAGCTATCAATCCACAATAGTTGTCCCAACTTCCTTTTCATCTAGCCCATAGAAACTCTTGCAAATTACAATATGCATAGACTCATTTTACATACGAGGGAGTAAGATGAGAAGAGAAATACAAGAGAATAGTAGTAAGGCACGGCACGCATGCCGTATTTATATTAAAAATACAACCTTTTATCGAATGGGTCATCAGGCTATAACTATGCATTTTCAAACACCGTGCATGTCAAGAATAGCATACATAATTCAACAATTTGCTAAGGTGAATTATTAAAATATCCTTTCAACCTTTTATGTCCCATCAAGTTTATAAATTTTTATTAACAAAACATACTGTAAGAAGATGGGGTCTGAGGCGGTCGGAGGAAGCAGGCCAAAGGCCCGCGACTAGAGTCGTCCTCAGATCCCCATTTCCAAAATATGAGAGGGAACGTCACGATAGAAGCTAGGGTTACGGGGGCAGAGCCCCCACGGTACGAACCGCATACCCCGATCAAATGAAACCTCACGATTTGATAACTTTTATCAACAGAATCATGTTTTCAGGATTTTAATCCTTGAGGTTTCATATCGGAACAACCTCTGTTCCACTAACCAGTTAACTCTTACTGAAAACTGTAAATACCACCGTCACATCATTACAGATTTGTTAATAGTTAACAGTAATAACATAAAATCGAATAGGCCACAACACCATGATTAACATTTAATCAATTATGGAAAGGAACAGTTATCAGGTTATGCTTAAACGATTTAAACAATCGAAAACGCAATAAAATTAAAGCATGCATCTCATACAATTGCATCACCCAAGTATTTAAACCTGAGTTCGTATCACACAAGTGGCCCTGATACCACTGTTGGAATGCCGGCACCCCCATGGCGCAGCAAAATAAAATTAATTCTGGCGATCCAAACCATGAATCCATGTGTGAGGAACAAATCGAGGTGAAATAAAAGTTTCAAAATTACCGAAACTTCAATCTGAGTAGACAGCGACACCTCGGCAACAAGAGTTTTAATCTACTATCTAACCAAGCAGCAACCTTTTTCAATGTTGGCCTCTACGTAATCCACCCGATTTGACTATAAACGAAAGAAATCTCCAAAACTATTTTGGAGGTTTATTTGCTTGACGGCTGCTAGACCTCACAAGCAATTCTTAGGGTTTTTTTTCTCTCAAGCTTTGAATCTATTATTACCTTTTTATAATTCGTATCTATATCATGAATCAAAAAATTAAATAAATACAATAAAGTTTTTAACCGAAAATTATAATTACATTAATTATAACAAGGATTTGGTAAACTATATTTATTTAATTTTATATACGAACCAAATTCATATATTAATAGAACTATGTTCTCATTATTTGTACAATATCCTTGTACATATAATATGTTCAATATTTGATTGCCCAATTAAATTAATTATTTAATTAATTTAATTCATATGACAACCAAACACAATGCCAACTATGTTTTATTCCGTTCATTTCAACCATAGGGTGTGACCCTGTAGGTTTTTGTAACGTTAGCAGTAATACTAGAACGATTCTAATGTCACAAACAATGAGTGGCATCTAGCAATGCATCATTGCAACCTAAGTTACAAGAAGTCATGATTCGACATAACCTTTTGTGATTAAGCTTTCATGCATTAATCCTTAAGTCCTTTATCTCTAGAATGGACACAAGTCATAGAATAGTCACACTTGCATAGTCCATCCAGAATAGTCACACTTGCATAGTCCATCCCATGTTTCTTGATATCTTGAGTAGACTACGATATACAAATTAGTAATATCAACTTATTTTAGCATGGCCATGCATTTCTAGTCTCACTCAATCAAGTGGCCTGAGATATTACTCCTATTATGTAGGAGGGAATTATCCTATATTGATCAACCATATCCCTCTACATAGATTATGGTATATTCAACATCAACCTTTATAGAACAACCTGTTATGGTGTACGTTTGACTGTATCAAAATATACAACTCACGATGTTGGGATAATGATGATCTCAAGTCTGAGGATCATATACATATTAATCACAATGGGTAATGTTATGACAATTACATAATAATCCAAGAAACATACTCATAGAGGGTCAGTCCAATATGTTCTCTAACACACATATTCATGCGGTGATTTTGACACTCCATATCAATGACAACTCTTTATCATCAATCAACTACATGTTAGTCTTAATGCATTATTGTTGTCCTAGTCAACAATAATACTTGACTAAGGATCTTTTAAGAATAATCATATTATTCTCAGGACATTATTATAAAATAGTTTATTTGTACACACAGAAAAAAAAACTTAAATAATAATGACAACGCTTTATATTAAAAAACATGGTAAATCAAGTATGTTATTAAAAGCACCTCATGATTGATCTTTGGGCATACTCTTACACACGGGCGTGTCCTTGGCCGTATGGAAACAGGCCTAAATTTTTTCCAAAAATTGATAGAGACACGGCCTCAAATTAAACCACACGGCCGTGTGAAACCTGGAACAACATTTGTTGAATTTTAAAATAAGTCAGAGAGTTACACGGGCAAGGCACATGGCCGTGTGTGAGACACAGCCTAGCCACACGGGCGTGGGAGAAACGAAGGATGATATACATGGCCGTGCGACTCAGCCGTGTGAACCACACGGCCTGGACACACGAGCATGTCAGAGGCCGTCTGAAGACTTGGCTTTTTTATTTTTATTTTTTTCCCTCGATGAACACGGGTTGAAAACAAGCCACACGGGCGTGTGACACAGTCATGTGGCCTAACAGGGACCCTCACACAACCGTGTCACCCCATAAAAACCCTAACCCCTTTTCTTTTTTTTTATTTTGTCTTCTTATTTTATCTTATTTCTATTTTTATTTTATTTGTCTTTTATGTTTCTTATTATCTTTTAAAGATTTGTCAAATTTATTTTGAACTATATTTTAGTTATTATGGTTGTTCCTAATCTTGTAATCCTTTAATCTTCTCCACCAGTTGTATTTATTTTCTTAATAGCTTGCTCAGAATCATGTACTACATTTAGCCATCTCTACAATTTCGCTAGTCACTAATTTGAGGACTTCATCCAAACTTTAAGGCAGTTTCACTTCTCTCCCTATCTTATGATATTCTACTCATACTGTCATTACATATATTCATACATTGAGGACAATGTATATCATAAGTGTGGGGAGGTTATTTATATGATTACTAGAAAATGCCTAAATTATGTCTTGTATTCAAGTAATTTTCTCATTTTACTATTAGAATGAATTATTATCGATTTGTAATCTTTATTGATATGTTTTAGGTTAAATTCATAGGTAATTGTGCATTGATTGTATACACTTTAAGACATTAGAGAATCAAGCATGATAAGTCTATTTTCAGAATAAATAAAAAAATTACTAGGTTGTTTCCCTAAATTTAAATATTACCTTGAAGTTTGAGATTTACGAGATTGAAATCAAAAACTATAATTTTGTGAGATTTTGAGCCTTTAGAGCATACACTTTTCTTGCTCACATTATTATTTGTTATGAGTGTGTCAATATTGATTTTTTATTCTAGAACTTGCATCGATTATACATATTGAGACCACTCCTTTGATTTGATATACTGAGATGATAAAGGCACCTAGGTTTTAACCCACTTATCCCAAAAAGCATACCTTCATAATTAACCCTTAGTGAACCCCTTTGAGCCTAATAAACCGTTTCTTGATCTACCATTAATATTAATCCATAACTCATTCTTTTTGATTCATTGAGAATTTTTCCTATTGTATTGAACCCCTTTTTATCGAGATTTGATTTGGTCAGTTGCCTAACTATGTTCTTTTGTTCCAGTTGTTAAATTATCTCTTTTATCCTTAACTCAAAAAAAAAAAAAAGGTGAAAAAAATGTACATTTATTTTAATTATTACTAGTTCTATGTTGTTTGAGCTTAAACAGGTAATTTCACATTTTGAGAAGAAGCTCGTGTTATTATTGATAAGTTTTCAATTGATGTAATTATTAAGTATTAGTTTATTTTCCTAGTTAGGTAAATTGTTAATTCAATCTCGATTCTAACCTCTATTTCAGCCTTTATCTACACCTTTAACACATACCCCATTACAACCCTTTAAAGACCTTTTGATTTGTGTATCATCTTATTTTATAGTGGTGATTTGATTTTCATGCAAGCCTATGGTAATGACTTTCCATGTTTGACTTTTGAGTGCTTATTTTTGAACCTTAAACACCTTGAGTGATTTGAGTGAATCTTTAGTGAGGATGTCAAATTTTTAGGTTTTGAATTGAAGATAATTACTTAGATAAAGGGAAATACCTATGTTTTCATGCTTTAAAAATGTGTGACTAGGATTGTTTGAATCTCTAGTGCACTTTTAGTTGAACTATCAATGTGTGATTATTTGTGAATTATGTTAAAACATTATTGATGAGAATTATGAATTGAGAAAGCTTAATTTTAATTGTGAGTTGAGGATTTTGCTTGAGGACAAGCAAATGCTTAAGTGTGGAGATATTTGATAAACCGTAAATGTAACATATTTTAATGCCATGCTCGGCATATTTTTGGATGATTTATGATGAGAATTAGTGAAATGCTCCTAATCCCTTAAATTCATGTTTCTATACTTAGGAGAGCATTTGGGAGCAAAAGGAGTGAAAAAGGGCCAAAATCAAGGTTTTCAGGATCTACACAAGCTGGGCACACGCCCATGTGAGCCACAGGGTTGGCCACACGTCCATGTGCTAGCCCATGTCAATTTCACACCTTGCTTCCCTGTTACATGGAAAAACTCAATATTTAGGGTTTCTGAGCATTCTAAAGTCTATAAATACACATTAGAAGGGGACCTAAGGGGACACGTAGAGTAGAACAAAGAAGTTACTCGAAGGAAGTCATTGGAATCATCTTGAAAGCAGATCCACTCCAAGATTGAAGATCTCCATCAAGTTCCTTAGAAGTTTTTGGGTTCTTTATGTCTTGTTATTTTCTTCATTCTAAGATGTTTTCCTTTTACGTTATGAACTAAACTCCCTAAATACCTAGGGAGGATGAAACCTAGATGAATCTTATTATTTAATTATCTGAATTACATGATAAATACTTGTTCTTGTTCTTAATTATGTGTTCTTAACCCTTACTTTAATATTTTTAGGATATTAATTCAAGATTGATGTGCTTATTCAGTGAAGCAAAAGTCCTTATTTAGGAGTAGATCTAACATAATTAAGCGGAGTTCATTGCAACCCTAGAAATAGGATGACATAAGTCTGCAGGATTAGAGTCAAATCTAATAAGGAATCTATAGATCGAGTTAATGTAACGATGGGGGTTTTAATTAGAAAGATATTTCAATTAATCAACCTAGAGTCAGTTGTTATTAGTCTCGAAAGAGATATTAACACAATTTATGGATTTCTACGGATCAAGGCAAGTGAATAAATCATTTAATTCAAAGCCAGAATAATAAATGAAGTTTAGGTGGATTCTTCCTTGTGTATTGTCTTTATTCATTGGTTTATTCGTTTACTCTCTTCACCCTTTGTCGCGTTCATAGTTAATTAGTTAGTTAAATTTTAGATTAAAACAGATCCCCTTAATTATTAGGCTAAATAATATAAAGATAGTTATTACTAGTAAATTTAGTCCTTTTGGATACGATATTCCAGAATCATCAGCTATACCACTGTTCGATAGGTGCGCTTGCCTTTGTCGAAATATTAGTTAGTTTTGAGACAACCAACAGCTTTGCCTTTCTCAACCAACTAATCAAAAAATTTAGTATCCTGAGTCACCAAGTAAACTTGAATCTCGCGATTAAGCCCCGAGACAAAACCATTTACAATGGTTCCTCTCAATCAGAACCATCTCTGGAGCATACCGACTAAGTCACACAAACTTTGACTCGTAGTCATCCATAGACAAACTACCCTGAGCCAAGTCTAAAAACTCACGTTTATAGGCTTCCATGTATTGCTCGCCCATAAACTTTCATTTGACCACATCCATGAAATAATTCCAAATCGATCGATCTACAGTAGTCCTCTCTTCATCGTTTTCCACCAAAAATGAGCTTCAACATTGAGTAGGGACACGGTACAACCCAATTTCTCCTAATTAGTACAGGGCATCTGCTCAAGGATCCTTTCAACACTTTCAAATCAGTATTCTACTACGATCGGATAGGCTCTTTGCACTCTGATAAACTTTTTACCACCTAACGCCCGTAGATATTCAAGTGATAGTCCTCGATTAACAGGT
Organism: Gossypium rotundifolium; assembly: GCA_025506655.1. NCBI lineage: Eukaryota > Viridiplantae > Streptophyta > Magnoliopsida > Malvales > Malvaceae > Gossypium > Gossypium rotundifolium. Next base: position 70,386,814 of record CP106732.1, on the reverse strand, counting down.
GTAGGAGCAGGATTAGCACCAACAATCCTTTGAAATGCTCTAATCATGACTTCCACCAGAGGGCTAACACCTTCATTAGGTACATTAACTCTACACAATGACATAAAAGGTACAAAGGATGTACCATCCTCTTGAGCGTTTGTATTCATATTCTCACGTCTACGAGGCATATCGAATCTAATCTAAAACACACAAACAAACAAAAGGTGTGAGTTGCGAGAAAATGATCCAAAGCATGTTCTTGCAAGAAAAACATTTAAAGAAAGGTAATGTGTTCCCAGTCCTACCCTAACATCATGTAAATTCATGAAACTTCAAGCAGAGACATCTAAATCCAATAGTTCAAATGTTAAGAAAATTTAAACACTTAGGTTTCTACATACATGGTTTTCATAAACCCAGTCCGTACAACTATAGTTTAGGTTTGAGGGATAGAGAGCCCAAGCTCTGGTACCACTAATTGTAACATCCCACACCCGGCTCGGTCATCAGACCTGAGTCTCATCATGCCACATCAACTTACACATACACATACAACATTCAAGCAAGGTCAACTTTTAATAACTTAATCAGCTACAAAGGTGTTCACGGTTTAGCGATCATTAATCGACATTAGAAGTAATCTAAAAACATGCTTAAGGACATTTAATAAATTCCTAAAAAAACCTATGCAGGTATCGATATGCAATCCCAGATATTGATATTTATCAAGTCAGGTATCAATACCATTAAGAAAATTGATATACCATTCTAGAATTCTATTTTTCCTTAAAGTTTGAAAGTCAACATTTTATCGATACTTGAACAAAGGTATTTGTATTTTTACCCCGAGTATCAATACTCGAGAAAGGGTATCGATACCAAATTAAGCTATTGTTTTCCTACAATTTCGTTCCAACTTTAAGGTATCGATACTTATAACCCGATTATTGATACCTCTATACAAATCGACCAAAACCATAACAAAACAGGGCATAAAACAAACTCAAACATTTTCCTCAACAACATACATTAACAACCTCATCATCCAACATTAGAATGGACATATATATAGTTCAAAGTAACATCGATATTTCAATTATTCAAACCAAAGTAGAACCAATAAAATAGTAATAAACATCCAAAATTTCTAACCATATTGCCTTTATTCCTACAGTTCAAATGAATAACAACATCACATATTCAATTTACTAAGCCTAACGTGGATCACTTCCTTGGAACCGCACCACTCACACCAAAAACGCTAATTATCTGCAATTTTTTAGAAAGGAGAGTGTGAGCTTGGTAAACTCAGATATCATACGTTAAATAAAATCATCTAAAGTACAATTACAATAGTACTCAACTGTAATGCCAAACTAACTTAGTTATGCATCGCTCACATATACATATAACTTCATTCTCATACACTTATAAACATATCATATTTCATAACAATTCGTGAATTGATAATTTGGAAACTTGAGACTATTAAACATAAAAGTGGGCTCTATCACCACACATTGGATACACGAATATCCAACAGACCAATGACTCGAAGAGTCGAACATATCCCATAAGTGTAGCCTTAAGCTAGCACTCTCCAACACACCAACATATCCTGATGAATGGAGCTTAGCTTACATTTCCTTATCTCTCCAAACTATCCCGAGCCTTAATGCCCCAATCGCAACACAAGGGTAAGTACTCACAAAATCCTATGGCATGCCAACTACAACCAACACTCTCAAAATAACATAAGGCCAAAGCATCCACAATTATACACATATTTCTTATTAATAGAACATTTTCACTGCACATTTACTTTATATACACAACAATATCACTTTCACATAGCATGCTTAACATGCTCATAACTGATGCATTTCAAAAATGCTAAATGCAATCGTATGTCACATGTCACATTAACACATCATATTGCTCAACCCAAATCACATATTCATAATTTTGCAAGATAAAAACAAAAGGAGTATGCAAGCTTACACTTGAAACTTAGGATAGGGGTTGATACGACCAAGCCCCAAGACTTATCAATGACTGACAATGAACCTTTAGAGCTGCCCTTAGGATCAATAACTTGAGCTCGAGCCAAAAGATTTAAAGAGGTTATTTCGGCTCTAGCTGATCGAGTATGGAGAGAGAATGTTGATGGGCTCATTGAACAAATGTGGACAAGTCACCCGAGCAAGCCTTGCAACCTTCTACAAGCCCATCTTGTTCATTCATAGCCCATTGAGCTTAACTCTAGCTCATTTTTAACTTAGCAATATTTTGTTACTGGAAATAAGGATTTCAATCCATTTTAGTTATTTTAGTTTGTGCTTTAATTATGTCATAGTTTGAACATCATTAATATATGTTCTGCATTTAATAAAGTCATGCATTGTGTAACTTTCATGTTAGTTAGTTTGCATCATTAAATTAAGTTATGCATTAAGTAACTCATTTGTTCATTTAGTTTACATCTTAATTAAATTATGCATTTAAACATCTTATTTGTTTGTGTTAGAGTGTTATTTAATTTGGCTTTTACTTTTTAATGCATAAGTTATAGTGTGTTTAATTTTCTTAAATAAATTAATTGTGTGTTCAATTTTTGTTGTAGGAAAGTTTAAAAGGCTGGACACATATTTTAAAGCTACAATAGGGCTGTTCGTTTGCCAAGAAGAATCAAATGCTGTCACATTCGAATGGCTGTTTAGTTTTATCATAAAAGAGTGTACATTTGGTCACTTAATTGCTGATGATTTTTTGTTGGATATTGAAGCACTCAAAGCTCATTATGGTGGCTTTTCAAATGGACCAAGAGTGTTTCTTCAAGTTTGATAAGTTTTTGGAGTCTTTTTTCCCTTCATTATGACGCCATTAAAATAGGAAGTTACACAAGCTTTATGATTTGGTCACAAGGAAGTTGAAGGGACATTAACTATGTAACGCCCTAAATTTGGGCCTAGTAGGATTGGGCCTTGTGCGCGGGAGCCGCTAGGAGACTACACATAAAAGTTTATGTGTGCAAGAAATATCACAAATTGGTTGTTTCTTTAATGGTTAAGTGATTATGAGTGTTGGAGAATTCTTGGGTTCAAACCTAGGCTTTAGCAAAAATTTATGTTTTCTCTTAAAGGAGACTTGATATTAGTGGGTAGGCTTTAAGAATATTTTTGGATGAATTTATATCATAAGGAGTAATGTGGTCTAGTGGAGGTGGCGTTACATGTGAGCTAGTGGTTGAAGGTTGAATCCCCGCTTGTGCAAATAGGGATTATTTTTACTGATGGCCATGGAAAGAGGCGTAGTTAGACTAAGACTTTGTGGATGACTTCGTCATGAGTGTTTCAAGGAAATTTGAATTGAAGGTTGAGTGATTTAAGGGAGTGTTTCAAGGAAAGAAGATTGGATGAAGGAGTTTGATTGTAATTCAAACTCGGTTGGTGGCAAAATTCTAAGAGAAAATTAGGGAATTGGAAATGGGAAGGGTGGTTTGCCAAAATTTGAACTCCCCATTGTGTAAACCCGATCATAAGACCTTGTAACATCTAGGATTTAGGGGTCATGCATTTATTCTTTTTTTAAGTCATATTGATGTGGTAGTGTGCTCTATATGCTGCTTGTATGTGTTTGGTGGGCTTAGAAATCTTGAAGCTAAGTGTTGACCTTGGGGTAAATTTTGGTTTAGAGCCTTTAAGGGAGAGCTATGGGAGATAGGCCTTAAGGGTGTTTATGTGGAGTGTAAGACACAAGAAAAGAAGTGGTGAAGTGGCAAGGGTGACGCCTAGGAGTAAGGGGGAAGTGTTGCGTCACAAGGGGTGTCAAGGAGGGAGAGAGGTTCGAATCACACCAGCTGCAGGGTAGCCTCGTTTTATTTTGCATTTTTGCGTCAGGAAGAGGGAAGTGTTGGACGGCAAGCAAACTTTGGGGGGAGACTTGGTCAATGTTTTTGAATGGGTGGTGGAGAGTGATGCATGGAGTTTGAATTATTCAAACTAATTTGAAATAGTGGAAGTGAGGGGTTTAAGGAGAGAGTTAAGGGAAGGAGTGGGGGTGAGGTGAGAGAATGTGTTAACCGAATTTTTGTCGGTGATAGGGTGGCTAGGCATTCGGTTAGTTTAGGGGGTTTTAGGTGTCGAATTTAGGTGTGCTTGTAGCTTGGGGGTGGATGCATTTGTTTTGTTGTTTTTTTTCTCTTCTTTAGTCTATTTACTGTGAGGTGTTAGTCAAAAGCCATTCATTTCTTTTCTCCTTTTCTTAGGTTCTGTCAAACCAAGTGACCATTTATGCATTCTTGCTCCATCTTCTTTTTCTCTCTACTCTTTCTCCAAAACATTTCAACTACAAACATCACACCCTTCTTTTCAACCTCTTTGTTTTCCCTTCTTTCCTACTTACTCTCTAGGGCCGAACCTTGTCTTCCTTTCCATCTCTGAAGTTTTCGGTCCACATTCTTTCCAAGCCGAATACTCCTTTTGGGTGGTGGCTCTTTCGGTTGATAATCTCTAGAGGGAGTGCCGTCACTCATCTCCTATCAACTCTTCTCAATCGGTTCTTAGTGATAGTGGTAAGGGGGTCCTCTTCTCTATGAATTTTCTCTTTTCTCTCTTTGATTTGCCGTAACCAAAAAGCCTAACTTTGTTCTTAAGTGTTGGCCGAACATGTGAAGGGCTTGATTCTTGTTTCTTTGTTGTAGCCAGCGTGGTGAGGAGTAGTAGAGATCCATCAAGGTAGGGGGATTATAACTTTCATTCGGCCGAAGGCCACTTTGTTTGGACGACAAGATGATAGGCCGAAGCTAATATGGGTTATGTAGGTACTTTGACAATCTTTTAGTTTGAGTGTAGACCTCTCGGGTTCTGTCAGTTTTAGTAAGGAGTATTCTATACTTAGTATTTCACGGTCGTCGCTATTATTGGATTTAATGTGTTAACTGGGTCTTCTGACCAAGACTTTGTTTCATGGAGCCGAATACCAGCCAAGGAGAGAAAGTGGTTGTCCCTACCCTTAAGTTCAATAAACATTCAGTTTCTGCAGTTCAGGATTGGCCACCGGGGTGTGGGCCAGCATCGAAAAGAGACAAGAGATCGCTGTAGTCTCTTCGAGTGAGGACGCTAGGGAAATTGATAGTCTAGTGCTTCGAGTTATCAGGTGTGTGGTTAATTTACTATTTCTATGATTAGTCAATTAAATATATGTTTTATGCGTGTGATAACCAATACAGTGGTTGTGGTGGATTTGTTACCCTTAATGGGGTATCTCGGTAACCATGTTAGTACTCTATCTAAGGTGTGGTTGTGGTTGATTACTGTGGAAATTTGTGAGCATGTTGTATGTCTAGCTAATATGTCCATGCATTATTCTATCATATCATTATAGCATGTTGCACATGCATGGGATCAGGATGTATATGTGAAATGAAGGACCGGGTGTACATTTATGTACGTGGTGGTGATTGGCTATATGCCATATCACAACTTGATGTCGGCTATGTGCCACATCGAGGGATTGATGCTTGATTTGTGCTTCATCGTTGTTTGATGATGACCATGGGTCACATCGTGGATATCGAGATTTGGTCACATAGTGATCGGTGGCTAGGCCACGACATATTTGGTCACATGGTGATCGGTGGCTAGGCCACGATATATTTGGTTACATGGTGATCAGTGGCTAGGCCACGTTATATTAGCTTTGAGTAGCTTGACTGCCAAAGAGGTGTGTAGCGGATGAAGGGTCGATTTAGTAATCCCCTAGTGTGTAGTGGCAGGATACGAGGGTGTGTAGAGGATGGATATTAGGATGGGTTGGGTAACATTTTTGCATCATCATGTGTGGTATGTGGATTGTGCGGTTTGGACCAAGCCCATTTGGGAAACATGTGAAATAATTGCACACTGAGTCTGTTCGATTCACCCTATTTTCTTAAACAATACAGGTGATGTGTGATACATGGACCGGGCTGGAGTAGATTCGTGGTGGCCATGCAGAAGTTGTTTTAATGTTTTATGCACTTAAATTCTTAGTTACTTTTGGGTTAATTTCTTTTTAATGTAATAAGGCCATTTAAATATTTGGGAATTTTTACTTTATTGTGAGTTAGATTGATTATCGATTAAAAATGGGAATGATTTTGGAAACAACTTACAACTTAAAGATTAAACTTGAGTTTTTAACCTGAATATTTTAAATAACTCGATTTCTCTTGAAATTTCCTAACGTACAATGTTTTACACGACCTTTAAAGTTTTCATTCTTTTATAAACTAAGTAAATATTTTAAACTCAAAACGTGTTTTCACCCATTAAATCAAATTCTTTTCAAACATATTTCATTGTAGCATTCCGAATTCGACCGTGGTGTTTTGGGTCGGGTTTGGGTGTTACAGTTTGGTATCAGAGCCCAGTTCAAAACTCAGCTTTGAGGGCTTTTAGGCCCAAAACATCTTTCGAAGGTGGGTTTTACTAAAACTTGTATTTTCACAAGTCATTGGGTTTTCGGCATGGCTTTTGAGTCTCCGCCCGATGTCCACCAGGTAAGTACTTCAAACCATTGCATGATTTATATGTAAGGTGAAGGGTGATATAGGATCGTAGATTAGTAAGTTAGGAACTATTGAACTCTAGGATTAGCTTACCCCAACACTAAATTTCATAAGACTTAACTTATTTCACCAAACCCGGGAATAAGTCGTGGAGTTCAGGTGTGGTAACAAGCATGTGCATGTCTAGGCATGGATTCCGAATGAGCTTGGAATTTAAGCAGTCCTAGCGACTCACCTCCTCTTTTCTGGAATCCTACATGGTGTGCAGTGATTGTTCACCTTAACCGTGAGGACTCGTTAACTGGCCAAATCTATAAATAAAACACGAAAAGGACCAAACACCCAGTTTTGTAAAATAATCAAATTACCCCGATTTGTAAAATTATCGAAGTACCCTGATTTGTGAAAATTACTAAAATACCCCCTGTTTATGAAATTCCCATACTACCCTCGATTTTTACCAAAATACCCTATTTTACAAAATTACAAGATACCCCTAATTTGGAAAATTACCAAAATACCCCTATAAGACAAATTATGAAAATACCCCTGGGTTGGGAACGGACAAAAATGTTCAAAGTGGTGAACGTGTGTAGTGGATAGTATTGATGAATGAATGAGATTTTCTGAGTTAGGGTGGAGGACTTGAGACAAAAACTTTGAATGACCGAAAGAACTACTATCAAATGTCTTTACATAAAATTGCTTGTGGGTAATCAGTGGAACAATAAGTAATGCATAAAATTTCTTAAACAGATTAAAAAGCTATGATAGACATGAGTTCTAGGGGATGAGGTCGTAATACGCGTGGACGTGGTAGGGGCAGAATGTCAATATTAGAACCAGTTGGGTCTGGTCATGGATCGGGGAATGAAATGACACCGCCCGCGGTAGAAGCAGAGTTTCAAGACTAGACGAGTGGAGATGGCACAGTATCTCAGGCTATGCTACGAGTCTTAGAAAGAGTTACAAGAGCGAATGTAGGTACCGGGGCCAAGAAGTCTGTTTCTGAGAGACTTTAGGCGAATGGAGCTGAGATATTCAGAGGTGTCTCGGGGGTGGCTCCAAATGCGGTGGAGTATTGGTTGGAGGCAGTCGAGAGGATCATGGATGATTTGGACTGCAATGCTGAGGAAAATCTGAAAGGCGCTGTGTCTTTACTACAGGATGAGGCCTATCAATGGTGGCTTACCGTCAAAAAGGGTACTCCAGCGGACCGAGTAGATTGGAGTTACTTCAAGGTAAAGTTTGAAGGGAAGTACATTGGAGCTAGATACGTGGACGCAAAGAGGAAGGCGTTCTTGAATCTGGTGCAATGGGGTAAGTCAATAGCGGAATATGAGGCAAAATTCTTGAGGTTAAGTCGGTATGCCAGAGGAATTGTCACTACTGATTACGAGCGCTGTGTGAGGTTTGAGGATGGGCTTCAAGATGAACTACGGGTGTTGATAGCTCCTCAGCATGAGAGGGACTTTGCCACTTTGGTGGAGAAATCTCGGATCACTGAGGAAGTTAAGCGAGCTAAAAGGAAGAATAGAGATAGAGATAGAGGCCGAAACAAGAGGGGTTTTGGATCGTCAGGATCTTTGGGGGGTTTCCAGAAAAAGCCTAGGGTGGATAATTCTACTAGTACTATTATGCAAGTTACTAGGAATCAGGTCAGTCCATGTGCTCAGTGTGGGAGGATGCATGTAGGCGAGTGCTGGGGAAGGATTAGGGAGTGTTTCAAGTGTGGGTCTAAGACTCACTTTGTGAGGAATTGTCCTCAGAATGCGGATAGGGCTTAGATAGTAGGTCAGGGGCATATGTAGTCGGGAAGGGGTGGTCCACAGATGTCGGGAGGTCGTGGCCCTAATCGAGGAGGAAATGGTTTTGGTAGAGGTCGTGGAGCACCGGGTAGAGGTGCTGGGGCTCAGATGCAAGGCAGCCAGGGTTAGTGTATGCAGCCAGACGTCGTGAGGAGGGGGACGCACCAGATGTTATCACGAGTACGTTCTTATTTATGGATTACCCTTTACTACTTTAATTGATGTTGGGTTAACGTATTCGTATATTGCTAGCATGGTGTCTGGAACCTTGAATGTGAACTCTGAGACTGTCCTTAGAAAGATGACTGTACTTAGTCCTTTAGGGCAATCTGTGGTAGTAGATAAACTCTTTAGAGATGTGCCTTTAGAGGTTCAGGGGGTGGTATTCCCAGCTGACTTGATGGAGCTGCCGTTCGGGGAATTTGACCTGATTCTAAGGATGGATTGGTTAGTAAGATATCGTGCGAACCTAGACTGTGCTGCTAAGCGCATGTCGATAAAGACTCCCGAGAGTTATGAAGTTGCGGTGATAGGTAAGAGGAGAGACTACCTGTCTAGCATGGTGTCTGCTCCTAAGGCGGTGAAGATGGTGAATAAGGGGTGCCTGGCTTTTCTGATGTTTGTTAGTACCTTAGATGCTAAGGAGGTAGCTGTGGGTGAGGTCAGGACAGTCAAGGAATTTGTGGATCTTTTTCTAGAGGAACTCCCAGGGTTACCTCCAGATTGGGAGGTGGAATTTGGAATTGACCTGTTGCCAGGAATAGTGCCAGTGTCCATCGCTCCTTATAGGATGGCACCAAAGGAGTTGGTTGAGCTGAAGGCCCAAATCCAAGAGTTACTAGATCACGGGTTTATTCGACCCAGTGTCTCTCCGTGCAAAGCACCGATGTTGTTCGTGAAGAAGAAAGACAGGTCTATGCATATGTCCATAGATTACCGCCAGTTGAATAAACTGACGATCAAGAACAAGTACCCGCTGTCGAGGATAGACGGCTTGTTTGACCAGCTCAAAGGAGCTACGGTCTTTTCAAAGATAGATTTGAGGTCGGGATATCACCAGCTTAATGTGAAGGAGGCTGATATCCATAAGACGGCGTTTCAGACTAGATACGGGCACTACAAATTCCTGGTGATGCCGTTCGGGTTGACTAACGCACCGGCTACGTTTATGGACATGATGAATCGAGTTTTCCAACCTTACTTGGATCAATTCGTTGTGGTGTTCATAGACAACATCCTAGTGTATTCAAAGTCAGAGGAAGAGCATGATGCACATCTACGGGTGGTGCTATGAATTTTAAGGGAAAAGAAGCTATACGCCAAGTTTAGCAAGTGCGAATTTTGGTTGAGTGAAGTTGCTTTTCTGGGTCACGTGGTATCCGCGGAAGGAATAAGGGTGGATCCCCGGAAGGTTGAGGCAGTACTGGAGTGGAAACCACCTAACTCGATAGCAAAAATTTGCAATTTCTTAGGGCTGGTAGGGTACTATAGGAGGTTTGTTGAGGGTTTCTCTTCTATAGCGACACCCTTGACTAAGTTATTGAGAAAGGAGGTACCTTTTGTATAGTCAGATAAACAGCACGAGAGTTTTGAGAAGCTAAAGAGAGTTTTGACTGAAGCCCCGATTTTGATTCAGCCTTGGCGGGAAAAGATTTTGTGGTGTACTATGATGCTTCTCACACGGGGTTGGGTTGTGTACTGATGCAGGAAGGGAAGGTGGTTACTTATGCGTCTCGACAGCTGAGACCGCATGAAGTTAATTATCCGACGCACGATCTGGAACTGGTAGCAATAGTTTTTGCTTTGAAAGTGTGGAGGCACTATCTGTACGGAGAGAAGTCAGTGATCTACACGGACCACAAGAGCCTGAAGAATCTGTTGACTCAGAAGGAGCTGAACTTGAGACAACGAAGGTGGGTGGAGCTATTAAAGGATTACGACTGTTCGATTGAGTATCATCCGGGTAAAGCAAATGTGGTGGCGGATGCATTAAGCCGAAAGGTTGTATCGGATCTGAGGGCTATGTTCGTACATCTTAGTCTCTACGACGACGGGAGTTTGTTAGCAGAACTACAGGTAAAGCCGACGTGGTTATGTCAGGTAAATGAGAAATAGTTGGCGGATGAGGTTTTAAGTACTCGACTTCAACAAGTTTAGAGCGGGGGGTTAGAGAATTATAGTGTAAACGGTGACGGAGTTCTGTGTTTCTGTGGTAGGGTGTGCATATCGAAGAATGTGGAATTGAGGCAGAAGATTATTCGAGATTCGCATAGTAGCCCTTACGCTATGCATCCTGGAGGAAGTAAGTTGTATAATGACTTACGGGAACAATTCTAGTGGCCTGGATTAAAGTGAGAAGTTACAGAATTTGTGGGAAGTGCTTGACATGTCAGTAGGTCAAAGCAGAACATCAAGTACCTTCGGGGTTGCTGCAACCAATGAAGATTCCGCTATGGAAGTGGGAGAGGATCACAATAGATTTCGTGAGTGGGCTTCCACTTACGCCTACTAAGAAGGACTCAGTATGGGTGGTTGTGGATCGGTTGACAAAATCTGCGTCATTTCATACCAGTTCGGGTTGATTACTCTCTGCAGAGATTAGCAAAGCTGTACGTAGCAAAAATTGTGAGATTGCATGGAGTGCCAATGTCGATCATATCAGATAGGGATCCTAGATTTACATCGAGGTTTTGGATGGCGTTGCATCAGGCTTTGGGTATCAGGTTGGACTTTAGCACGGCATTTCATCCACAGTCAGACAGCCAGTATAAAAGGGTAATTCAGGTGTTAGAAGATATGTTGAGAGGTTGCGTTATCGACTTCAGGGGTAGCTGGGAGGAATTCTTGCCTTTGGCGGAGTTTGCATATAACAACAGTTACCAAGCAAGTATTCAGATGGCACCGTATGAAGCGTTGTATGGACGGAAGTGTCGCACCCCTACGTGTTGGACAAAATTGGGTGAACGTCATGTTTTGGGTCCAGAGATAGTGGCAGAATCAGAGCACGGTTGAAAGAGGCATCTGATAGACAGAAGTCGCATGCGGATCTTAAGCGGAAAAGAGATAGAATTTGTTGTGGGTGATAGTGTGTTCTTGAAAGTTTCGCCATGGAAGAAGGTGATGAGATTAGGACGCAAGGGTAAACTGAGTCCCAGGTTTATAGGACCTTATAGGGTTTTGAGGCGAGTTAGACCAGTGGCTTACCAGTTGGAGTTGCCGTCAGAATTGAAGCAGATGCATGATGTGTTCCACGTATCAATGCTACGTCGTTATCGATCAGATCCATCTCACGTAGTGCCAGTTGAGGAAGTTGAGTTGAAACCAGATTTGTCCTACGAAGAAGAACCGATTCAGATTCTGGAGGAGATGTGAAGGTACTTCGAAAGAAATTAGTTCCTCTAGTTAAATTATTGTGGTGTAACCATGGTTCAGAAGAAGCTTCGTGGGAGTCGAAAGAAGCGATGCGACAGCAATAGCCTCACTTATTTTGATCAGGTAATTTTGAGGCCGAAATTATTTTAAGGGGGGTAGAACTGTAACATCCGGGATTTAGGGGTCATGTATTTATTCTTTTTTTAACTCATATTGATGTGGTAGTGTGCTCTATATGCTGCTTGTATGTGTTTTGGGGACTTCAGGAAATCTTGAGGCTAAGTGTTGACCTTGGGGTAAATTTTGGTTTAGAGCCTTTAGAGGAGAACTAGGGGAGATAGGCCTTAAGGATGTTTATATGGAGTGTAAGACACAAGAAAAGAAGTGGTGAAGTGGCAAGGGTAACACCTAGGAGCAAGAGGGGAAGTCTTGCGTCACAAGGGGTGTCAAGGGGGGAGAGAGGTTTGAATCACGCCAGCTGCAGGGTAGCCTTGTTTTATTTTGCATTTTTGCATTAGGAAGAGGGAAGTGTTGGATGGCAAGCAAACTTTGGGGGGGGAGACTTGGTTAATATTTTTGAATGGGTGGTCGAGAGTGATGCATGGAGTTTGAATTATTCAAACTAATTTGAAGTAGTGGAAGTGAAGGGTTTAAGGAGAGAATTAAGGAAAGGAGTGGGGGTGAGGTGTAAGAGTGTGTTAACCGAATTTTTGTGGGTGATAGGGTGGCTAGGCATTCGGTTGGTTTAGGGGTGTTTAGGTGCCAAATTTAGGTGTGCTTGTAGCTTGGGGTGGATGTATTTTTTTGTTGTTTTTTTTCTCTTCTTTAGTCTTTTTGCTATGAGGTGTTAGTCAAAAAGCCATTCATTTCTTTTCTCCTTTTTCTTAGGTTCACAAGCCGAAACTGAGGTGACTATTTATGCATTCTTGCTCTATCTTCTTTTTCTCTCTACTCTTTCTCCAAAACATTTCAACTGCAAACATCACACCCTTCTTTTGCAACCTCTTTGTTTTCCCTTCTTTCCTACTTACTCTCTAGGGTCGAACCTTGTCTTCCTTTCCATCTCTGAAGTTTTCAGTCTCCATTCTTTCTAAGCAGAATACTCCTTTTGGGTGGTGGCTCTTTCGATTGATAATCTCTAGAGGGAGTGCCGTCACTCATCTCCTATCAACTCCTCTCAATTGGTTCTTGGTGATAGTGGTAAGGGGGTCCTCTTCTCCATGAATTTTCTCTTTTCTCTCTTTGATTTGCCGTAACCAAAAAGCCTAACCTTGTTCTTAAGTGTTGGCCGAACATGTGAAGGGCTTGATTCTTGTTTCTTTGTTCTAGCCAGCGTGGTGAGGAATAGTAGGGATCCGTTGGTTTCGATTAATCAAGGTAGGGGGGATTATAACTTTCATTCGACCGAAGGCCACTTTGTTTGGACCAGAAGATGTTAGGCCGAATCTAATATGGGTTATGTAGGTACTTTGACGATCTTTTAGTTCGAGTGTAGACCTCCGGGTTCTGTCAGTTTCGGTAAGGAGTATTCTATTCTTAGTATTTCACGGTCGTCACTATTATTGGATTTAATGTGTTAACTGGGTCTTCTGACCAACACTTTGTTTCATGGAGCCGAATACCAGCCAAGGAGAGAAAGGGGTTGTCCCTACCTTTAAGTTCAAGAAACGTTCAGTTTCTGCGGTTCGGGATTGGCCACCAGGGTGTGGGCCAGCATCGAAAAGAGATAAGCAGATCGCTGTAGTCTCTTCGAGTGAGGACGCTAGGGAAATCTAGAGTCTAGTGCTTCGGGTTATCAGGTGTGTGGTTAATTCGTTGTTTCTATGATTAGTCAATTAACTATATGTGTTATGCCTATGATAACCGTTATAGTGGTTGTGGTGGATTTGTTACCCTTAATGGGGTATCTCGGTAACCAGGTTAGTACTCTATCTAAGGTGTGGTTGTGGTTGATTACTGTGGATATTTGAGAGCATGTTGTATGTCTACCTAATATGTCCATGCATTATTCTATCATATCATTATAACATGTTGCACATGCATGGGATCGGGATGTATATGTGAAATGAAGGACCGAGTGTACATTTATGTACGTAGTGTTGATTGGCTATGTGCCATATCACGACTTGATGTCGGCTATGTGCCACATCGAGGGGATGATGCTTACTTTATGCTTCATCGTGGTTTGATGATGACCATGGGTCACATTGTGGATATCGAGATTTGGTCACATAGTGATCGGTGGCTAGGCCACGACATATTTGGTCACATGGTGATCGGTGGCTAGGCCACGATATATTTGGTCACATGGTGATCGGTGGCTAGGCCACGTTATATTAGCTTTGAGTAGCTTGATTGCCAAAGAGGTGTGTAGCGGATGGAGGGTCGATTTAGTAATCCCCTAGTGTGTAATGGCAGGATACGGGGGTGTGTAGAGGATGGATATTAGGATGGGTTGGGTAACATTTTTGCATCATCATGTGTGGTATGTGGATTGTGTGGTTTGGGCCAAGCCCATTTGGGAAACATGTGAAATAATTGCACACTGAGTCTGCTCGACTCACCCTATTTTCTTAAACAATGCAGGTGATGTGTGATACATGGACCGGGCTGGAGTAGATTCGTGGTGGCCATGCAGGAGTTGTTTTAATGTTTTATGCACTTAAATTCTTAGTTACTTTTGGGTTAATTTCTTTTTAATGTAATAAGGCCATTTAAATATTTGGGGATTTTTACTTTATTGTGAGTTAGATTGATTATCGATTAAAAATTGGTAACGATTTTGGAAACAACTTACAACTTAAAGATTAAACATGAGTTTTTAACCTAAATATTTTAAATAACTCGATTTCTCTTGAAATTTCCAAATGTACAATGTTTTAAACTACACACGACCTTCAAAGTTTTCATTCTTTTATAAACTAAGTAAATATTTTAAACTCAAAACATGTTTTCACCCATTAAATCAAATTCTTTTCAAACATATTTCCTTGTAGCATTCGAATTTGGCCGTGGTGTTTTGGGCTGGGTTTGGGGTGTTACAGACCTTTTTTCCCATAGTGCCGAATTCTTTTTTGCCATTTTGGGTTTTCATTGTTTTCAGTTTCTTTTCCTCTTTTCTCTGCATTGTCGTGCATATTCTGGAATTTTACCGTTCGTGCATCCTTTCTACCTCTTTGCCGTTTTAGTATAGAATTGAAAGGCCAAATATAGGAGTTGTTCTTACATGTTTATGGCTATTCTTTTCTTTCATCTCTGAACTGAACTTCTCTACCCTCTCCCTCTCTTATTTGTTTTGTGTGACCGAATACCTTTTGGTCTCTTCTCCCTTTTTCTCTCTTTGTCGATATAAGCTTCCTCCTCAACACTATCTTTATCCACCATTTCTGATAGGAGTGTAACTATTCTTCGTGGGACTCAAGCCTAGAGTGTACCTTAGGAGGCCGAATACTCCTAAGTAGTGATTTTGTCAAGTTTTGGAAGGGGCTTTGATCGGTGATTAAAGAGAGGAGTGGTTGATATTCAAGGTAGGCAGTCAGTACCATTTTGGAATTAGGTGCTAAAGAGGGTGCTAGTGATAAAGTAATGGCAAAGGTGCTGGCTGAGATTGAGCGCGTAGCCTCTACTCCCAAGTTTAAGAGGCTTGCGGTGTCGGCTATTCGGGATTTTTTGCCAAGATGCGGAAAGGTGGCTGCACCAAACTCTGGTTCGAGTCAGCTAATCACAGTCGACCAATCTAGTCAAGGTTCTAGCGATCATGAATTTAGTACTCTACGTGATTAGGTGTGTAACAATACCCTGTATTCGATAGTCGACAAGAAAGCCGATAGAGTGTGTGTAACCATACTCCTTATGATCGTAGATCGACAAAATGCTGAAAAGTTAAAGTACTGGCGAATGATGCCACATGAGCGTGCGATCATACATGTGGTGGACCGAGCCCACGAATATGGGCGTAAGATGGTTGAGGCCACCATGAGCGTTCTCATGGGCTTAGGTCGTTTTGGGCCGCGTTAGGTCCGAAATGGGCAATGTGGGCCCCACATGGATTAAATTTACATATTGTGGTAAATGTTACACCGAGCCGTGTAGTCCACATGGCTAGGGTCATTTTTGGGCCATGGCCGTGTGGGCCTACTAGTTGGTGGGCCTCACACAGATAAAATGCATGTTATATGGTTTCTATTGGTATGAACTGTGATGTTTGTATAGCTGAGGCCATTTCTTAGCCAATTGGGCCACACGAGCGTGTGGGCCCACTTGGGCCGAGGAATGGGCCTTAGGCCCATTTACACTGTTGTGACTATTTAGGTTACTTAAGTCACTCGAGGAGACGGTGGACCTTCTGTTGGGTCGTTAAGCCCTAGATTGTAAAATTATCGAAATACCCCTGATTTGTAAAATTACTGAAATACCCTCAATTTGTAAAATTACCAGAATACCCTCGATTTGTAAAATTACCAAAATATCCTCGATTTTTAAAATTATCAGAATACCCTTGATTTGTAAAATTACCAGAATACCCCCGATTTGTAAATTACCAGAATAACCCCGATTTCTAAAATTACTAAAATACCCTCGATTTGTGAAATTATCAAAATACCCTCGATTTAGGAAATTATCAAAATACCCTCGATTTACAAAATTACCTAAATACCCCTATAGGGTAGGATTAGCGAAATACCCCTGTAGGATAGGACTACCGAAATACCCATTAGGGTAGAATTACCAAAATACCCCTGAAGGGTAGGATTATCGAAATACCCCTGTAGGGTAGGATTACAGAAATACCCCTGTAGGGTAGAATTATCGAAATACCCCTGAAGGGTTGGATTATCGAAATACCCTTATAGGGTAAAATGACTATTTTGCCCTTGTTGGTAAATGACTGACTTAGACTATAAATTTGACTGATTTGACTGTGATCGTATGATTGTGTTTTAACTGACTTGACTGTGGTCGTGTGACTGATATGTTTTTAATATATGTTTAAATGGCTATTACTAGGCATGGCCATTTTGCATACACGTGTAATGATTGAGCATGACATACATGACATATTGCATGGGGTTGGGACATTGATATAGAGGAAGTTCTAATAGGGTTGTACTGGTCGCATGAGACGACTGTGGATCCAGTATTGATTTGTTAAGGTCGCATGAGACGACTGTGGACCGACCGACGGCTTAAAGCCGCATAATCTAATTATGGCTCTATGCCAACCTAAATATGGCCCTGTGCCATCTTGTTTATGGCTTTGTGCCAATCGTATTTACCCGTGGCTATGTTCCTAACATATATATTGATGACTCTGTGTCGATCATAATTACTCGTGGCTATGTGTCAATTATATTACCGTCACTGATGGCTATGTGCCAAACTTATTACAGTTACCGATAGCTTTGTGCCATCCTGATTATGGCTCTATGCCATCCTGATTATGGTTTATAACCATTCTGTTTATGGCTTCTAGTCGTTCTATCCACGGCGCCGAGCCGTTATGTTGACTTAGTGCTGCAACCGATGCTAAGCTTGGTGTGTTGACTAGGTGGGTCAATTTTATCCCCACAGGAGTGTAGGGTTAGTACGGGTGGTGTGTTGGCTATATCAGGGTGGGATGCATCCTCATACTGTTGCATATCTATTTATGAGATCTGTCACTGTACTGGTCTTAGGCCCACTTGTTCTGTTATTAGTTTGGGCTTGGCCCAATTGATCTGTTATAGGCTGTGACCCAAATGATATTGTAGTGGGTTTTGGCCCACGTATGCTCTGAACTGGATTGTCTTTATTCTTGTTAAAGGGCTTTGGCCTGACTATTTCGATTTTGTTTACAGTATCTGGCTATTACTCCGATGAAGGGATTACACTAAGTTTTCATAAACTCACCCCATTTTTAACTGTGCAGGTAATCCCCAGCGTTAGGAGGATAGGTGCTGCGAGGGACTTGGAGGTGACCACACAACTGCGGTTGTTATGCTTTGTACTTTATATATGTTTTTAATTCCATTTTGGGTTTTAATTTCTGTAATAAGGCCTCTCTAGATTTAATTCTAAATTTGGGATTTTGTCACGTTTTATATTTGTGAGACGTAGACGAGTTTCAACCCAATTATTATTTTTTAAAAACATACATTTTAAACTTCTTTACCTTAAATTAGCTTCCGTAACTAAAAGAGATTTTTTAACGAAGTTATAACGTTTTTAAAAGTGATTAACTTTTCATTGAACCTCGTTTTGAAATTGAACAAACACAAATTGAGACTTTAGTTAAAAACGTTAATAAGAATACATTAATTGGGTTAAAAATGAAGAGACCTGACCATTGGATTTCCTACATGAGTTAAAAAAAAAAATTAAAGCTTGTAATAACCTTAGTTAATTGCTGAAGGTAAAAAGTCACAAATAGGCATTCGAATAGTCATAATAGTGCCAATAAATAGATTGTAAGAGACATTATTTTGGTTAAGAAAACTTTTGATACTTTTATGAATTTTTTACATATTTGTGAGTTTAATTCAACTCTCATTGTTCTTCTAAGACTCAAGCTGACTTATCTAGCATTACTAGTGGCATCCAACTTGTTTTCTTTGTGAACTTATCACTATTTGAGTGTGGCATTCAACCCCGATACCTTTGGCTCCTATCTCCTCATAGATAGTGGGTCAAGGTCCTTTTTAACTATCAACCTTTCCACCTTAAGAGTCAATAAAAGATTCGGGTCAATACTCCTTATAGTATTGGTTCTTTCTTGGACCTTAAGCCTTTTCCATCCATCAATCCAAATTATTCATTTCAAAGTTATCTTATTTTTCTTTGTTTAACCGAAACATTCACTTAGACTACTCCAAAACACTTAAAAACCATCTTTACTTTAGCTTACACTTACTCGAATTCATTCAACTCCAAATTGAGTGAAACTTCTCTATTTTATGATCGGTTAACACTACGACTCAAAATAAACTCATGAGACGAGATCGTATCAGGGGTTTAGGCTACTCCTAAGCTCTCATTTAACACTATGAATCATTTCTACAAGAAGTGATTCTAAAACACTCATAGTTCACGCTTTCGTTTATTTTCCAAAAGCTTAAACTAGTTTTTCTTTGCCTTTTGCTTTACTCGAAGAAGGTCCCAATGATTTTTAAGCTTCACACATATTAACCACACAATATAAAAAACTAATTAGCATCCATAACACACCTTAAACAAACAAAAATGCAGTTCTAAAGCTAGTTCCTCTTAGAACTTAATTTTTTTACTAGCATAGCCGAAACTCAAATTCCCTAATCCACATTCGATCCTATTGCTTAAAATTGATTCTAATCATCTAATTACTCATCTAAGAACAATTCTCAACCTTCAAGACACCCAAAACTCCTCAAATTATTGGTTCCAAAAATTTCAACATCCATGGCCACTTTTATGAAAACTCAACAAAACCTTCAAGTCTTGTAACAAAACTTTAAAGTGAGTTTAAATACCTTCTAGTCACATCAAAAAAAGTTGAAAAACTCTTAAAAATAGTATTTTCATCTACAATCTCAAATTTCTCTACTAAAGACTCCAATTTTGACTACCACACAAAATTCTTGATTTAATAGATTAAAACTTGATTTCAATGAGTGAATGAATGATTGATTGAGGGAAAAATGAATGATTGATTGAATATTCGAGAAAACTCACTTGAAGAAAAATCAATGAAATTAATGGTGTACTTGGTGCTTTTCTTTTAATTCAAAGGGGTTTTAATGTTTGAAGGATGATAGAAAACAATGGATTGAAGTAATGAAGACCAAAAATTAAACGATGATGCTTAGGGATTTTTTTCTCTAATGGACGGCATAAAGAAAAGGGATGAAGGGTGTTTCTCTTCTTTTTTTTTTACGTCAAAAGTAGGGTGAAAGGGGGGCAATGGGCTAATTTTAAAACTTGGTATAATTGCTTTAAAGCTACTCTTAAATTAAACCCTTTTACAAAATAGTCCTCTTTTTAAAATTGAAGGTCTTTTCACACTATTTTCATAAATTGATTTAAATTTCAAAGCCTATAGATGAAGATATTTTTAGGTTGCATATTCCAAATTCCTGAACCCTATTTTAGGCCATAATTCCAAAGCTACCTTCAATGAAAACTCCATCCTAAAACACCAAAAGGATTGTGATTATTAAAACAAAAAAATTATTAAAAGATATTCAACCTTTCTCCATCAATCAAAACCTCATAAAATTACATCACCTTAACATTTACTCACTTTTTTTGCAATAGTCAGAAATGAAATACTACAAGTGTTGATGATCTAGATTAGAGTGAGGATCTAAAACATCAAAGAAAAGAAAGAATAGATCAAAAGAAGTAGATATTAAAATAAAATAATAAGGTGAGAGGAAAAGAGAAAGGATGAGTAATAGCTAAAATTTTTGTGGTTGTTTGTGGTGGTCCAAGGTAGTGAACGGTGTGTACAATGGTTGCCTGTGAAGGATATTCGAATTGATCTTGAATAGAGGAAGAAAAATAGACAATTAATTAGATCAAGAGGAGAGTAAATAAGTAAAAAGAATAAAAGAAAAAGAGACAAAAAGGAAAGAATAAATGAATGAATAAGGGTGATGGTGGAAGATGAAAGATGAAGAAAAGTGGTGGCACAAGGTGGTTTTCGTGGTGTTATGGCAATCAAGGTGGTAGAATGAGGGAGGAGAAGAGTTGAACGACAAACAGCAATAGAAAATGAAATAAAAATCAATGGAGAACTTCCAAAGAAGGGTGGATTACGATGGTTGAAAGGAAGGAGAAAAAAGAGAGAAAAGATGAATGGAATTCCAATTGAAAAGTTGACAGAGACGAGGTGGGATTACACAAACTAGTACCCAATTCAAAATAAAAATTCAAACTCCCAACATCTTATTCATGATAAGAAAAGGGAGTTAGAATGGATTAATGATGAAATAAGCATGGGAGTTTCAACACATAGTATGCATAACTTTAAAAATGAACAAAGTTAAAAAAGGAGTTAGACATGCATGAACGGTTTTGCATGAAGAGATTTGTAACAGTCGATTTAAACCCTAGTCAGAACAGTGGTTCGAGACCATAAATTCAAGGTTGTAAAAATATTTTAATGATATTTTCTATGTGAATGATATGTGACATATCCTGTGTGAAAAATTATATGTGATGATTTGATCGTTTTAATCCGAATTAAGAGAAGGGACTTAATCGCGTATAGAGTAAAAGCTATGTGCTAAATTATAAGTGCTTATATGTTGTGGCTCTATAAAATGGAGGTCTTAAGAAGTAAATGAACCAATAATTAGTTAGTGGATGACTAAAAGTCATTAATAGCCTTGTGAATATAGGTTATAAATATTTTATAATAAGGATAATATGGTAAATTAGTATTAATATCAATAATAATAAAAGAAACAAAGGAAAGATGATAGTTATCATCTTTTTATGAGTGTCGAATATTGAAGAAAGGAAAAAGAAGAAGTTGAGCTAGGTTTCGGCAATTGTAAGCTTGAATTTGAGGTTAGTTTTTGATCCGTTTTGATAATTTCAACGTTTTTGTGATCATTGCTTTGTGCTCTAGATAACCCCTGTTGCAAGTTCATGAATTGATGATGTTTTTGTGATATTCCATTGATGAATGTTTGAGCTATGTGTTAGTTGATATTGAAATACGAGAGCTTAGTGTTGGGTTAGCTTAGTTTGTATTTGGATTTTTGGTGAAATTGAGTATATTAGGCTAAATTGAAAAAATAGAAAGTTGAGGGATTAAATAGAAAATTTAATGAAATATTTGGACTTATATAATCCCCAGATAGGTTCGACCAAGCATGTGAATGTGTAGAATCTGTGAATTTGATGATTTTGTGAAATAGGGACTAAAGTGTCAAAATGTGAAAATGTGAGGGCTATTTTGTAAAATGCCCTAAATATGTGTGTTTGGATTAAAATGAATGATTTGGTTATTAAATGGATTGAATTTAAATGTGTATAGACCAAGAACAGAGAGGTTCGGATTGAGATCAAGGCAAAGACAAAGTGCTCGATTAATCGACCGTTTTAGTATTTTGACATCCGAGGTAAGTTCGGATATAATACTAGTTGTAAACCTTATCTATGTGATATAAATTAAATGGTTGTATATGTATCTATGAGATTTGAAATGCTATGTGCTGAATTGAGAGAAAGGGGCACTAAGTGTGCGAAATTTGAAACAAGAAAGAGATGATTGGCACTGTGTGTGCGAAAAGATAGAAGCTTAGGCTTATCGACTTGGCACTGTGTGTGCGATACCGATATAAGTTTGGTTTATTGTATTGGCACTAAGTGTGCAGTGATGATTATGTTTCAGCTATGAAATTGGCACTAAGTGTGCGAATAAACCAATGGAAAAGCAAGGGTTGAATGAACAATTGAGTAGCATAAATGGTAAGTAACTATGTATTGATCAAGGTACGTATGAACCTATGTGGTTGATGATAGATTTAAGAGTTGAATGAATAGATAATTTAGTATGTGGTTGAGATTGATAATGTGCCTAGTTGTTCCTTTATCTATGTGATGGTACATATATATAAACATATTGATGTTGTATTGAGTAATATGTATTATATTACAAACTTACTAAGCTTTGGAAAGCTTACTGTGTGATTTGTTTCTCTGCCTTACAGTGTCAGTAAAGCTAGCTTGGATCTGGGATCTCAGCTTCGCAATCACACTATCGGCATTCTATTTTGGCACTTTTAAAAAGATGTATATATCTGGAATATGGCATGTATAGGCTAGTTAATTGAATCAAGTTTGAGATTTGTAAGTAGCCATGAGATGTGGCTAGATATGTGATAGGTTTGGCATGAATGAAAGTGGTATATGTATGATACATCTTTTGGCATGATTTGTAGATTGATAAATTTGCTATTGAGTGGTAACTTTATGTTGATAAATGCTAGTAGGGTAGTGTAACAGCCCAAACCCAGCCCAAACGTTACGATCGGATCTAGTATGTCACAGGGTAATCTGGAAACGATCTTTTAGTGATCTTAAGAAAAACCATAAATTTTAAAAAAAAACTTTCCGATCTAAAGCGATAACTTTGTGTTTAAACAATCAGACTCAACCGGCCTCCAGGAAAAAGATTACTTTGACAAGAGTTATCATTGTTAAGAAAATCCAGAGTTTTATCAAAAATAACTTGTAAACCATTCGTCAATATTTTTGAAAGATAGATGTTTAATCGTGTTAGGAAAAATCCCGATTTGAGCATTTATTAATAATAAGTAACCAAAGTAAATACTAAAACCAAATTAAAATTTTCCAAAGGCGTTATTACAAGAAAATCCCTAAATAAAACTAACTTTAAGCAGTAGAAAGTTCATAAAATAAATATAACGGCTTTTATGGCCTCCACGAGTCCACTTTGGCTCCCATATCCATAATCTACTGATTACCTAAAAAATCAGGGAAAGGGTGAGTCACAGAGACTCAGTGTGTAAAACCCGTAAACATATAAACCAGCCCACGGCCCATAATCTGGTATTTAACTCATACCCAATGTCATATAATCATAAGAAATGCATTATGCCCGGCCCAACCTAGTGTTCCATCCTCTACACACCAACCCATACCAACCATCACACCATGGGGATTTCTACAATCAACCCTCCATCCGCTACACACCATCTTGAAAGTCATGCTGTTAGAAAATGTGGCAGAGCCTCCGATCACCATGTGACCTTATAACAACTGTGGCATAGCCACCGATCACGATGTGACCTCGTAAAAAGATGTGGCAGCTCCACCGATCACTATGTGACCTTAAAAATAATGTGGCAGAGCCACCAATCACAATGTGACCTTATCACTTCCCCTTTATCAACATTCCCATATCCCATGCACAACATTTATATCATGACAGATGTATCATGCTAGTAAGAAGGCAATAGATTACCACATACAACCAACTCATATCAGGTAATCACAGATATGTACCTGGCACTTCCTACCTTACCCCCAAGGGTATGTCGACTGCATTTACAGCCTTTTTTAGCTTTTCAGCCTATACAATTAATAATACAAATAAGTCAAGTGTGTTAAGGTTTACACACCTAGTAACACTCAAAACGACACTCTCTATGTCAACATTATCATTAGCAAAAATGACTGCTATTTGCCTACGACTCTGTTCTGAAGCCGGTCCACAACACGGTGGCCAATCTCAGACTACTGACTCCACTCGCTTCTTAAACTTAGAGGCTGGGTTTACGAGTCCAACCCCCTCCTTTGCCCGATCGATATTGGATTCCATCACAGATCTTGTCAGATACTACTATAATGAAATATGGTTGTCAAACCACAGTGTAGGGTTAGGGTGCCGAATATGATAACAAACTTAAATACAATCTAAAGAGAACACCCTTACCTTAAAATCCCGAAAGGAGAGATATGGTTCAGGTTAACGGTTTCCAGCTTGAGATTCAAATGATTTGATTTACTACGATTCATGAAATAGGCGCCCAAAGAGAACACAAGAAAATAAGAAAAGCATGTAAGTCCAGCGATGGCCTCCCCAAGCCAATTAGCCATTCGGCTTTGGCTTCCAAAAATCGGAAGGAAAGATAAAGGAAAAAGAAGGACACTTCTTACCTTAACACAGCAGATACGAATAACACTTAGGGGAATTCGGCACTAGCACAGTAGTGGACAAGATTCAGTAATGACTATGGTAGAAGAGAACTAGATGAAAGAGCCGAAAACAACAATAAAGAAACTTCAAATGGAGGCTTAGGAGTTTCAGCTTTAGAAGACTCACAAGAGAAAGGATGTAGGAAAGAATGGCTAAGAGATTCGGCCTATAGAAGAGGTTTAGAGAAGAGAATAGTGGGCAAGAGACATTCGGCTTTAGTAAAGAAATGGAGAAGAGGATGGGAGTTTAGGGGTTTCGGCTTTGAAATAGATCAAAAAGCAAAAAGAGAAAAAGATATGAACAGATTTCAATTTTGCAAGGAAAATAAGAAGAAGAAAAGTGGAGAACCCTAAGTTGGTAGATGAGAAAAGAAGTGAAAAGAATAGGATTTGAAGCTACAAAATTCGACACCTATACCTCCTCAAAGCCGAAAATGCACCAAAGAAGTCTACAGGGTCCTATGGCCTAAGTGAATTTCGGCACTTCCCAACACAACCCAAAAACTGATTCCCCGTTCCACTAGGAGTTTGAAATTCAACCAGCACCAAGATCACATGCTCATCCTTTATTTTCCTCCTCAAATTCCTCCTGATCACCCATTTGAAATATTTGAACACTTCAAATTCCCCTTTTCCCTCTCTGCCACACATTCAAACTATTTGACTCAATCCACTCCCCTATCCTGAAGTGTCAAGCTCTGCCTCTGCTCTCTTTGACGCCAAAAAGAACTCCCAAAATGAGCTCCTTGTGATTTGAACCTGCTCCCTCTGCTTCTCCCTGTGATGTCACTTACCAACAGCTTAAGTGGCGCCTCCTTGCCACTCTACCACCTCTTTACTTATGCCAACCAAACTCCAACACAGTCCCTTAAGTCCTACCCCTGCCAACTCCTCCATTAAAGTGCCTAAAAAGGAAATTTTTGCCAGGGCTCCGGCTTTCCACCGGGCCTCTCCTAGACTTTCATACACTCTAAACAAGCATATTACACAAAGCATACACACAAAACACATCAAACGCCTAACCCTTAAATCAAGATATTACAGTTCTACCCCCTTAAGAAAATTTTAGCCTCGAAATTACCTGGTCAAAAGAAATGCGGGTATTGCTGACGCATCGCTTCCTCTGGTTCTCACGTAGCATCCTCAGCACTGTGATTACGCCAGAAGATCTTAACCAACGGAACTGTCCTTCTGCGTAACACTTTGACATCACGATCCAAGATCTGAACTGGTTCCTCTTCAAAGGATAGATCAGGCCTTACTTCGATTTCCTCTATTGACACCATGTGAGACGGATCCGAACGATAGTGTCTTAGCATCAAAACGTAGAACACATCATGAATCTGACTTAACTCTGTAGGTAACTCAAGTTGATATGCTACTGGTCCCACACACTTCAACACACGATAAGGCCCAATAAACCTGGGGCTTAGCTTACCTTTCTGTCCAAACCTTAGCACCTTCTTCCACGGTGAAACCTTTAAGAACACCTGGTCACCTAACTCAAATTCTATATCTTTGCATTTTAGATCAGGATAGGATTTTTGCCGGTCTGACGCTTCCTTTAACCGATTTTGAATTAACTTAACCTTATCTTCCACTTTCGAAAACAAGTTCAGACCCAACAACTAACGCTCGCCCAACTCTGTCCAACACGTAGGGGTATGACACGTCTGATCATATAACGCTTCATACGGTGCCATCTGAATACTCGCTTGGTAGCTATTGTTATACGTGAATTCTGTTAATGGTAGAAATTCTTCCCAACTACCTCTGAAGTTTAAAACACAGCCCCTCAACATCTCTTCTAAGACTTGAATTACCCTCTCTGATTGTCCATCAGACTGTGGATGAAACGCTGTACTGAAATCTAACTTTGTCCCCAAAGTATGATGCAATGCCTTCCAAAACCTTGATGTGAATCTCGGGTCTCTATCCGAGATGATAGACACTGGTACTCCATGCAACCTCACGATCTCTGCTACATACAACTTAGCCAATTTCTGAAGAGAGTAGTCAACACGAACTGGTATGAAATGGGTAGACTTCGTCAATCGGTCAACAGTTACCCATACCAAATCCTTTTTAGTAGGCGTAAGGTGTAACCCACTAATAAAATCCATTGTGATCCTCTCCCACTTCCACTGCAGAATCTTTAACGGCTGTAACAAACCTAAAGGTAACTGATGTTCTACTTTTACCCGCTGGTATGTCGAATAGTTACTCACAAATTTGGTTACTTCACGCTTCAGACCCGGCCACCAGAACTATTCTCGCAACTCTCTATACATCTTACTTCCTCCAGGATGCATAGCATAGTGGCTACTATGCACTTCCTAAAGTATCAATTGTCTTAATTCCACATCCTTCGGCATGTAAACCTTTATAAGAAAACACAGAGCCCCATCACTGCTCAAATCGAAATCCTCTACCCCACCATTCTGTACTTAAAGTAGTCGAACGCTCAAGACATCATCCAGCAACTGCTTTTCCTTAATCTGATTTATCCATGTCGGTTTCACCTGTAGCTCAGCCAATAAACTCCCATCATCATACAAGCTAAGATGGGCAAACATTACCCTTAGATCCGAGATTACTTTCTGACTTAGCGCATCCACCACCACGTTAGCTTTACCCGGATGGTAATCAATCGAGCAATCGTAATCCCTTAACAATTCAATCCACCACCTCTATCTTAAATTCAGCTCCTTCTGGGTAAGAAGATATTTTAAGCTCTTATGATCTATATAAATGACAGACTTCTCCCCATACAAATAATGCCTCCAAATCTTCAAGGCAAACACCACGACTGCCAACTCTAAATCATGTATGGGGTAATTTAGCTCATGCAGTCTTAGCTACCGAGACGCGTACACAACAACTTTTCCGTCTTGCATTAGCACACATTATAATCCCGTGTGTGAAGCATCACAGTAAACCACGAACTCTTTTCCAGCCTCAATTTGAATCAACACGAGCTTAGTCAAAACCCTCTTGACCTCTCAAAACTTTCCTGCCGCTTGGGTCCACACAAAAATACCCTTTCCTCAACAACTTGGTTAGAGGTGATGCAATTAATGAGAACCTTCAACAAACCTTGGTAATATCCAAAGAAGACCCAAAAACTTCTAATCTACGCCACGGACTTAGGTGGCATCCAATTCAAGACGACTTCAATCTTCCGAGGATCAAAAAAAGTAACTTCGCTTAGCCAAAATTCCCTCTGCCGACACAACATGGCCCAAAAAAGTAACTTCACTTAGCCAAAATTCGCACTTACTGAATTTTGCGAACAATTGCTTCTCCCTCAAGATTTACAACACCACCCGAAGGTGAGAATCGTGCTCCTCCTCTGGCCTTGAATAAACCAAAATATCGTCTATAAACACTACAACAAACCAGTCCAGATAGGGTTGAAAAACCCGGTTCATCATATCCATAAACTGCTGGTGCATTGGTTAACCCAAATGGCATTACCAAAAATTTGTAGTGTCCATAGCGAATACGAAACGCCGTCTTATGGATCTCCGTTTCCTTAACCTTAAGTTGATGATACCCTGACCTCAATCTATCTTTGAAAAGACTGAAGCCCCCTTCAACTGGTCGAATAAGTCGTCAATCCATGGCAACAGGTATTTGTTCTTGATTGTCAATTTGTTCACCTGGCAATAATCAATGCATGTATCCATCTTCTTTCTTAACAAATAACACCGGTGCTCTCCATGGTGATACACTCGGTCGGTAAAACCTCGATCTAAAAGTTCCTGAACCTGAGCTTTCAGTTCTACTAGCTCCTTCGGTGCCATTCTATAAGGAGCGATAGATACAGGCACTGACCCAGAAGAAGATCAATTCCAAATTCCACCTTGCGATCCAGAGGTAATCTTGGAAGCTCCTCTGGAAAAACATCGAGAAACTCCTTCACTGTCAACACGCCCCCCACGGACAATTCCTTACTCTCCAAAGTACAAACCAAGGCTATGAATGCCTCGCATCCTTTCCTCACCATCCTTTCAACCTTTAGAGTGGACACCACGTTAGACAAATAATTCCTTCTTTCTCCTGTTACCACCACCTCCTCATCTTCAAGAGTCCTGACCACTATGCGCTTGGCAGCACAATCCAAATTTGCTCGATACCTCACTAACCAGTCTATCCTTAAGATCAAATTGAACTCCCCGAATGGCAGTTCCATCAGATCAGCCAGAAAAACCACCCCTTGCACTTCTAAAGGTAAGTCCTTATAAAGTCTATTTACCACAACCGATTGTCCTAATAGACTAATTACTATCATCTCCCTAGAAGCAATCTTAGACTCTATACTTAAAGTTCTAGATACCACACTAGAAACATAAGAATGTGTTGATCCTATGTCAATCAATGCAAAAAAAAGGCAATCCAAAGATTAAGAACGTACCGATTATGACATCCGGTGCGCCCCCTCCTCTCTGCGTCTAGTAGCATAAACCAACCCCAGCTATCTTGCATCGGTGTTTCCTGCACCTCTACCTGGCGTTCCACAACCCTGACCAAAACCATTACCCCCTCTAGCCGGACCATGATTTCTCTGCGGTTGCTGGCTTCCTCTACCTACTTGAGTATAACCACAGAGTCCCCGACCTTACTTTTCTCTCACTCCCGTGGATACCCTAAATCTGTGATCGGTAGATCCACACCTGTAACACCTTCTGTTATTTACCCAAGATTCTCCAAAATGGAATTTACCACACCAATCACACCTTTGAGGCTGCCTATCAGCAAGGGGCCTCACTACCTGATTCGGCCCATCCATCCTAGGTCTTTTCTAAAATATCCAGCCGACCCAGACGATCCAAAATTCCTTTTATTACCTCCCCTATCTCTATCCCGATTCTGCTTTTCTGATCGCTTCACCTCTTCGGCTATCTTAGCCTTTTCTACTAAATCTGTGAATTCCCTTTCACACTGTGGCGCTATCAATACCCGCAGATCATCCCTCAACTAATCTTTAAACCAGACACAACGCTCATGATCTGTAGCCACTATCCCCCGAGCATAGCGACTAAGGCGTAGGAACTCTGCCTCATATTCAGCCATCGATTTACTTCACTGAACCAGATTTAGAAATGCCCTACGCTGTGCGTCTGCGTAGCTCGATCCGATGTACTTACTTTGAAAGGCCATTTTGAAGAAATCCCAAGTGATATGCTTAGCAACTACACCATCCCTAACCGTAAGCTACCACTGATACGCTTCGTCCCGTAAAAGAGACGCAACCCCTTTCAACTTTTCCTCCTCTGTGAAATCAAGATCATCCATTATACACTCAACTGCCTCCAACCAATACTCAGCTGCACTAGTGGCTACCCCAGAAGCACCCCTACACATTTTTGCTCCATCAGCAACGCTATCTAACACCCGTAACATCGCCTGAGAAATCGCATCGTCACCATTCATTTGATCCTGAAACTCTATCTCTGCAGCTGGCGGTGCTGGCATCTCATTTTTTGACCATGACCAGATCTTACTGGTTTCGACACAGCAATTTCGCCTCGTACCACGACCACGGACACCACGTTCACAACCCCAAGAGCTCATAACTAACATTTGTGACTTAATCTAGTTAAAAGTTTTATGGGTTAGTATTTCTTTCACTGTTTAACACCGAGTAGTTTTATGGATAATAGTCTTAAGGAATAGTTTTCGCAAGACGCATCAAACAGTTTCAATCTCTAAAGTTTGGGTATTTTGAAACTTAACAAACATACTCACTCATGCCATTAATCATTTCAATCATACATCACCAAATAGTTAGAATCACTTACCTAGGTGGATTGGGTGCCGGCGAACTCGGATGCCATATTTCGCTCAAAATAATTTTCTCCAATTCCCGTTGATTTTATAAAATACTGTCGAACCCATTTCACAGTCAGAGTCTTTGTAACCTAGGCTCTGATACCAAAATTGTAACACCCTAAACTCGACCCAAACGATACGATGGATCTGGTATGTCACAGGGTAATTTGGAAACGATCTTTCAGTGATCTTGGGAAAAACCATAAATTTAAAAAAAAAACTTTCCGATCTAAAGCGATAACTTTGTGTTTAAACAATCAGACTCAACCGACTTCCATGAAAAAGATTACTTTGACAAGAGTTATCATTATTAAGAAAATCCAGAGTTTTATCAAAAATAACTTGTGAACCATTCGTTAATATTTTTGAAAGATAGCTATTTAATCGTGTTAGGAAAAATCCCGATTTGAGCATTAATTAATAATAAGTAACCAAAGTAAATACTAAAACTAGTAGAAAGTTCATAAAATAAATATAACGACTTTTATGGCCTCCATGAGTCCATTTTGGCTCCTACATCCACGATCTACTGATTACCTAAAAAATCAGGGAAAGGGTGAGTCACAAAGACTCAGTGTGTAAAACCCACAGACATATAAACCGGCCCACAGCCCACAATCTAGTATTTAACTCATACCCAATGTCATATAATCACAAGAAATGCATTATGCCCTTCCCAACCTAGTTTTCCATCCTCTACACACCAATCCGTACCAACCATCACACCATGGGGATTTCTACAATCAACCCTCCATCCCAAGACACCATCTTGTGATCATCTGTTGTCAAAAATGTGGCAGAGCCACTGATCACAATGTGACCTTACAACAACTGTGGCATAGCCACCGATCACGATGTGACCTCGTAAATAGATGTGGCAGTGCCATCGATTACTATGTGACCTTAAAAACAATGTGGCAGAGCCACTGATCACCATGTGACCTTAAGAACAATATGCCAAAGCCACTGATCACAATGTGACCTTATCACTTCCCCTTTATCAACATTCCCATATCCCATGCACAACATTTATATCATGACAGATGTATCATGCTAGTAACAAGGCAATAGATTATCACATACAACCAACTCATATCAGGTAATCACAAATATGTACCTGGCACTTCCTGCCTTACCCCCAAAGGTATGTCGACTGCATTTACAACCTTTGTCAGCTTTTCAGCCCATACAATTAATAATACAAATAAGTAAACTGTGTTAGGGTTTACACACCTGGTAACACTCAAAATGACACTCTCTATGTTGACACTATCGTTAGCAGAAATGACTATTATCTGCCTACGACTTTGTTATGAAGCCGATCCACAACCCGGTGGCCAATCTCAGACTACTGACACCGCTCGCTTCTTAAGCTTAGGGGCTAGGTTTACGAGTCCAACCCCCCTTTGCCTGATCGATATTGGGTTCCATCACAGATATTGTCAGATACTACTATAATGAAATATGGTTGTCAAACCACAGTGTAGGGTTAAGGTACCGAATATGATAACGAACCTAAATACAATCTAAAGGGAACTCCCTTACCTTGAAATCCAGAAAAGAGAGATATGGTTCAGAGGTTAACAGTTTCTAGCTTGAGATTCAGATGATTTAATTTACTACAATTCACGAAATAGGCGCCCAAAGAGAACACAAGAAAATAAGAAAAAACATGTAAGTCCAACGATGGCCTCCCAAGCCAATTAGCCATTCAGCTTTGGCTTCCAAAAATCAAAAGGAAAAATAAAGGAAAAAGAAGGACGCTTCTTACCTTAACATAGCAAAAACGAATAACACTTAGGGGAATTCGGCATTAGCACAGTAGTGGACAAGATTCGACAATGACTATGGCAGAAGAGAACTAGATGAAAGAGCCGAAAACAACAATAAAGAAACTTCAGATGGAAGCTTAGGAGTTCCAGCTTTAGAAGACTCACAAGAGAATGGATGCAGGAAAGAATGGCTAAGAGATCGGCCTATAGAAGAGGTTTAGAGAAGAGAATAGTGGGCAAGACACATTCGATTTTAGCAAAGAAATGGACAAGAGGATGGGAGTTTAGGGGTTTCAGCTTTGAGATAGATCAAAAACCAAAAAGAGAAAAAGATTTGAACATATTTTGGTTTTGCAAGGAAAATAAGAAGAAGAAAAGTGGAGAGCCCTAAGTTGGTAGATGAGAAAAGAAGTGAAAAGAATAGGATTTGAAGCTACAAAATTTGACACCTATACCTCCCCAAAGTCGAAAATTCACCAAAGAAGTCTACAGGGTCCTATGGCCTAAGTGAATTTCGACATTTCCCAACACAACCCAAAAACTGATTCCCCCTCCACCAAGAGTTTGAAATTCGACCAACACTTAGATCACATGCTCACCCCGTATTTTCCTCCTCAAATTCCTCCTGATCACCCATTTGAAATATTTGAACACTTCAAATTCCCCTTTTCCCTCTCTGCCACACATTCAAACTATTTGACTCAGTCCACTCCCCTATCTTGAAGTGTCCCAGTCAAGCTCTGCCTCTGCTCTCCTTGACGCCAAAAAGAACTCCCAAAATGAGCTCCTTGTGATTTGAACCTGCTCCCTCTGCTTCTCCTTGTGGCGTCACTTACCAGCATCTTAAGTGGCACCTCCTTGCCACTTTACCACCTCTTTACTTATGCCAACCAAACTCCAACACAGTCCCTTAAGTCCTACTCCTGCCAGCTCCTCCACTAAAGTACCTAAAAAGAAATTTTTGCCAGGGCTCGACTTTCCACCGGGCCTCTCCTAGACTCTCATACACCCTAAACAAGCACATTACACAAAGATACACAAAACACATCAAACGCCTAACCCCTAAATCAGGATATTACAGTTCTACCCTCTTAAGAAAATTTCGGCCTCGAAATTACCTGGTCAAAAGAGATGCGGGTATTGCTGATGTATCACTTCCTCTGGTTCCCATGTAGCTTCCTCAGCACCGTGATTACACCACAAGATCTTGACCAATGGAACTGTCTTTTTGCGTAAAACTTTGACATCACGATCCAAGATCTGAACTGGTTCCTCTTCAAAGGATAGATCAGGCCTTACTTTGATTTCCTCTACTAACACCACGTGAGACGGATCCAAACGATAGTATCTTAGCATCAAAACGTGGAACACATTATGAATATGACTTAACTTTGCAGGTAACTCAAGTTGATACGCTACTGGTCCCACACGCTTCAACACACGATAAGGCCCAATGAACCTGGGGCTTAGCTTACCTTTCTGTCCAAACCTTAGCACCTTCTTCCACGGTGAAACCTTTAAGAACACCGGGTCACCTACCTCAAATTCTATATCTTTGCGTTTTAGATCAGGATAGGATTTCTGCCGGTCCGACGCTTTCTTTAACCGAGTTCAAATTAACTTAACCTTATTTTTGCTTTCGAAACCAAGATCGGACCCAACAACTGACGCTCGCCCAACTCTGTCCAACACGTAGGGGTACGACACTTCTGATCATATAATGCTTCATATGGTGCCATGTGAATACTCGCTTGGTAGCTATTGTTATACGCGAATTTTGCTAACGGTAGAAATTCTTCCCAACTACCTCTGAAGTCTAAAACACAGCCCCTCAACATGTCTTCTAAGATTTGAATTACCCTATCAGATTGTCCATCAGACTGTGGATGAAACGCTGTACTGAAATCTAACTTTGTCCCCAAAGCTTGATGCAATGTCTTCCAAAACCTTGACGTGAATCTCGGGTTTCTATCCGAGATGATAGACACTGGTACTCCGTGCAACCTCCCGATCTCTGCTACATAAATTTAGCCAATTTCTGAAGAGAGTAGTCAACACGAACTAGTATGAAATGAGCAGACTTCGTCAACCAGTTAACAGTTACCCATACCAAATCCTTTTTAGTAGGCGTAAGGGG
Organism: Gossypium rotundifolium; assembly: GCA_025506655.1. Classification (NCBI taxonomy): domain Eukaryota; kingdom Viridiplantae; phylum Streptophyta; class Magnoliopsida; order Malvales; family Malvaceae; genus Gossypium; species Gossypium rotundifolium. The sequence goes on along the minus strand of CP106732.1, from coordinate 70,352,671 downwards.
TAACCCACTAACAAAATCCATTGTGATCTTCTCTCACTTCCACTGTGAAATCTTTAACGGCTGTAAAAACCTAAAGGTAACTGATGTTCTGCTTTTACTCGCTGGCATGTCAAACACTTACTCACAAATTTGGTTACTTCACGCTTCAGACCCGGCCACTAGAATTGTTCTCGCAACTCTCTATACGTCTTACTTCTGCCAGGATGCATAGCATAGGGGCTACTATGTGCTTCCTGAAGTATCAATTGTCTTAATTCCACATCCTTCGGCATGTAAACCTTTTTACGAAAACACAAACCCCATCACTGCCCAAATCAAAATCCTCTTCCCCACCATTTTGTACTTGAAATAATCGAGCACTCAAGACATCATCCAACAACTGCTTTTCCTTAATCTGATTTATCCATGTCGGTTTCACCTGTAGCTTAGCTAATAAACTCCCATCATCATACAAGCTAAGATGGGCAAACATCACCCTCAGATCTAAGATTACTTTCTGACTGAGCATCTGCCACCACGTTAGTTTTACTCGGATGGTAATCAATCGAGCAATCGTAATCTTTTAACAATTTCATCCACCTCCTCTATCTTAAATTTAGCTCCTTCTGGGTAAGAAGATGTTTTAAGCTCTTATGATCTGTATAAATGACAGACTTCTCCCCATACAAATAATGCCTCCAAATCATTAAGGCAAACACAACGACTGCCAACTCCAAATCATGCGTGGGGTAATTTAGCTCATGCGGTCTTAGCTGCTGAGACGCGTACGCAACAACTTTTTTGTCTTACATTAGCACACATCCTAATCCACTACAAACTCTTTTCCAGCCTCTGATTGAATCAACATCAGAGCTTCCGTCAAAACCCTCTTCAGTCTCTCAAAACTTTTCTGCTGCATGTCAGTCCACACAAAAGATACCCCTTTCCTCAACAACTTGGTTAGAGGTTCTGCAATTAATGAGAACCCTTCAACAAACCTTCGATAATATCCAGCAAGACCCAGAAAACTTCTAATCTCTGCTACACACTTAGGTGGCATCCAATTCAAGACAGCTTCAATCTTTCGAGGATCAACTCTAATTCCCTCTACCGACACAAATGGCCCAAAAAAAGTAACTTCGCTTAGCCAAAATTCGCACTTACTAAATTTTGCGAACAATTGCTTCTCCCTCAAGATTTGCAACACCACCCGAAGGTGAGAATTGTGCTCCTCCTCTGGCCTTGAATAAACCAAAATATCGTCTATAAACACTACAACAAACCAGTCTAGATATGGTTGAAAACCCCGTTCATCATATCCATAAATGCTGCTGGTGTATTGGTTAACCCAAATGGCATCACCAAAAATTTGTAGTGTCCTTGCGAGTACGAAATGCCATCTTATGGATATCTGTTTCCTTAACCTTAAGTTGATGATACCTTGACCTCAATCTATCTTTGAAAAGACTGAAGCCCCCTTCAACTGGTCAAATAAGTCATCAATCTACGGCAACGGGTATTTGTTCTTGATTGTCAATTTGTTCACCTGGCAATAATCAATGCATGTATCCATCTTTTTTCTTAACAAATAACACTGGCGCTATCCATGGTGATACACTCGGTTAGTAAAACCTCGATCTAAAAGTTCCTGAACCTAAGCTTTCAATTCTACTAGCTCTTTGGTGCCATTCTATAAGGAGTGATAGATACAGGTGCTGACCCAGAAGAAGATCAATTCCAAATTCCACCTCGTGATCCAGGGGTAATCTTGGAAGCTCCTCTGAAAAAATATCGGGAAACTCCTTCACTGTCCTCACGCCCCCCACGGACAATTCCTTACTCTCCAAAGTGCAAACCAAGGCTATGAATGCCTCGCATCCTTTCCTCACCATCCTTTCAACTTTTAGAGTGGATACCACGTTAAACAAATAATTCCTCCTTTCTCCTGTTACCACCACCTCCTTATCTTCAGGAGTCCTGACCACCATGCGCTTAGCAGCACAATCCAAATTTGCTCGATACCTCACTAACCAGTCCATCCCTAAGATCAAATTGAACTCCTCGAATGGCAGTTCCATCAGATCAGCTAGAAAAACCACCCTTGCACTTCTAAAGGTACATCCCTATAAAGTCTGTTTACCACAGCCAATTGTCCTAACAGACTAATTACTGTCATCTCCCTAGAAGCAATCTTAGAGTCTATACTTAAAGTTCTAGATACCACACTAGCAGCATAAGAATGTGTCGATCCTATGTCAATCAATGTAGAAAAAAGGCAATCCAAAGATTAAGAACGTACCGGTTATGATGTCTGGTGCGTCCCCCTCCTCTCTGCGTCTAGCAGCATAAACCAACCCCGGGTGTCTTGCATCGGTGTTTCCTGCACCTCTGCCTGGCGTTCCATGACCCTGACCAAAACCATTACCCCCTCTGGTCGGACCACGACTTCTCTGCAGTTGCTGGCTTCCTCTACCCTACTGAGTATAACCCTGATTCCCTGACCTTACACTGTCTCGCTCCTGTGGATAGTCCTGAATCTGGTGATCAGCCGATCCACACCTGTAACACCTTCTGTTATTTGTCCAACATTCTTCAAAATGGAATTAACCACACCGATCACACCTTTGAGGCTGCCTATCAGCAACGGGCCTCACTACCTGATTCGACCCATCCATCCTAAGTCTTTTCTAAAATATCCAGCTGACCCAGACGATCCAAAATTCCTTTTATTACCACCCCTATCTCTGTCCCGATTCTACTTTTCTGGCCGCTTCACCTCCTCGGCTATCTTAGCCTTTTCTACTAAATTTGTGAATTCCCTTTCACACTGTGGCGCTATCAATACCTGCAGATCATCCCTCAACCAATCTATAAACCGGACACAATGCTCATGATTTGTAGCCACTATCCCCCGAGCATAGCGACTAAGGCGTAGGAACTCTGCCTCATATTCAGCCACCGATTTACTTCCCTGAACCAAATTTAGAAATGCCCTGCACTGTGCGACTACATAGCTCGATCTGATGTACTTACTTTGAAAGGCCATTTTGAAGAAATCCCAGGTGATATGCTCAGCAACTGCACCACCCCTAACCGTAAGCTACGATTGATACGCTTCATCCCGCAAAAGAAACACAACCGCTTTCAACTTTTCCTCCTCTGTGAAATCGAGATCATCCATTATACGCTCAACTGCCTCTAACCAATACTCAGTTGCACTAGGGGCTACCCTAGAAGCACCCCTAAACATTTCTGCTCCATTAGCCCGAAGTCATTTCTACATGATTTACGGCCCCTCGCACCCAAGCACGCCTTGAACTCTATCTAACACCGTAACATTGCTCGAGCGCATCATCACCATTCATTTGATCCTGAAACTCTGTCTCTGCAGCTGGCGGTGCTGGCATCTCATTTTCTGACTCATGACCAGATCTTACTAGTTCCAACACAGTAATTTCGCCTCTACCACGGCCACGCACACCATGTCCACGACCCCTAGAGCCCATAACTAACGTTTGCGACTTAATCTGGTTAAAAGTTTTATGGGTTACTATTTCTTTCACTGTTTAACACCAAGTTGTTTTATGGATAATAGTCTTAAGGAATAGTTTTCGCAAGACGCATCAAACAGTTTCAGTCTCTAAAGTTTGGGTATCTTGAAACTTAACAAACATACTCACTCATGCCATTAATTATTTCAATCATACATCACCAAACAGTTAGAATCACTTACCTAGGTGGATCGGGTGCCAAAGAACTTAGATGCCATATTTCGCTCAAAATAGTTTTCTCTAATTCCCGTTGATTTTATAAAGTACCGTCGACCCATTTCACAGCTCGAGTGTTTGTAACCTAGGCTCTGATACCAAAATTGTAACACCCTAAACTCGACCCAAACATTACGACAAATCTGGTATGTCATAGGGTAATTTGGAAACAATCTTTCAGTGATCTTGGGAAAAACCATAAATTAAAAAAAAAACTTTCCGATCTAAAGCGATAACTTTGTGTTTAAACAATCAGACTCAACCGACTTCCAAGAAAAAGATTACTTTGAAAAGAGTTATCATTATTAAGAAAATCCAAAGTTTTATCAAAAATAACTTGTAAACCATTTGTTAATATTTTTGAAAGATAGTTGTTTAATCGTGTTAGGAAAAATCCCGATTTGAGCATTTATTAATAATAAGTAACCAAAGTAAATACTAAAACCAAATTAAAATCTTCCAAAGGCCTTATTACAAGAAAATCCCCAAATAAAACTAACTTTAAGCAGTAGAAAGTTCATAAAATAAATATAACGACTTTTATGGCCTCTACGAGTCCACTTCGGCTTCCACATCCACTATCTACTGATTACCTGAAAAATCAGGGAAAGGGTGAGTCACAGAGACTCAGTGTGTAAAACCCACAAACATATAAACCGGCCTACAACCCACAATCTAGTATTTAACTCATACCCAATGTCATATAATCACAAGAAATGCATTATGCCCGGCCCAACCTAGTTTTCCATCCTCTACACACTAACCCATACCAACCATCACACCATGGGGATTTCTAAAATCAACCCTCCATCCGCTACACACCATCTTGACAGTCATGCTGTCAAAAATATGGCAGAGCCACTGATCACAATGTGACCTTTCAACAACTGTGGCATAGCCACCGATCACGATGTGACCTCGTAAATAGATGTGGCAGTGCCATCGATCACTATGTGACCTTAAAAATAATGTAGCAAAGCCACTGATCACTATGTGACCTTAAGAACAATATGGCAGAGCCACCGATCACAATATGACCTTACCACTTCCCCTTTATCAACATTCCCATATCCCATGCACAACATTTATATCATGACAGATGTATCATGCTAGTAACAAGGCAATAGATTATCACATACAACCAACTCATATTAGGTAATCACAGATACGTACCTGGCACTTCCTACCTTACCCCCAAGGGTATGTCGACTGCATTTACAGTCTTTTTCGGCTTTTCAGCCTATACAATTAATAATACAAATAAGTAAAGTGTGTTAGGGTTTACACACCTAGTAACACTCAAAATGACACTCTCTATGTCGACACTATCATTAGCAGAAACAACTACTATCTGCCTACGACTTTGTTCTGAAACCGATCTACAACCTAGTGGCCAATCTCGATCACGACACCATTCACTTATTAAACTTAGAAATTTGGGTTTACGAGTCCAACCCCCTCCTTTGCCTGATCGATATTGGGTTCCATCACAGATCTTGTCAGATACTATTATAATAAAATATGGTTGTCAAACCACAGTGTAGGGTTAAGGTACCTAATATGATAATGTACCTAAATACAATCTAAAGAGAACTCCCTTACCTTGAAATCCGAAAGGAGAGATATGGTTCAGAGGTTAATGGTTTCCTGCTTGAGATTCAAATGATTTAATTTACTACAATTCACGAAATAGGCACCCAAAGAGAACCCAAGAAAATAAAAAGAAACATGTAAGTCCAACGATGGTCTCCCCAAGCCAATTAGCCGTTCGGATTTGGCTTCCAAAAACCAAAAGGAAAAATAAAGGAAAAAGAATGACGCTTATTACCTTAACACAGCAGATACGAATAACACTTAGGGGAATTCGGCACTAGCACAGCAGTGGACAAGATTCGACAATGACTATGGTAGAAGAGAACTAGATGAAAGAGCCAAAAACAATAATAAAGAAACTTCAAATGGAAGCTTAGGAGTTCCAGCTTTAGAAGACTCACAAGAGAAAGGATGTAGGAAATAATGGCTAAGAGATTCGGCCTATAGAAGAGGTTTAGAGAAGAGAATAGTGGGCAAGGGATATTCAACTTTAGCAAAGAAATGCAGAAGAGGATGGGAGTTTAGGGGTTTCGACTTTGAGATAGATCAAGAAGCAAAAAGAGAAAATGATATGAACATATGTCGATTTTGCAAGGAAAATAAGAAGAAGAAAAGTGGAGAGCCCTAAGTTGGTAGATGAGAAAAGAACTGAAAAGAATAGGATTTGAAGCTATAAAATTCGACACCTATACCTCTCCAAAGCTGAAAATTCACCAAAGAAGTCTACAGGGTCCTATGGCCTAAGTGAATTTTGACATTTCCCAACACAATCCAAAAACTGATTCCCCCCTCCACCAAGAGTTTGACATTCGGCCAACACCAGGATCACATGCTCATCCCTTATTTTCCTCCTTAAATTCCTCCTAATCACCCATTTGAAATATTTGAACACTTCAAACTCCCTTTTTCCCTCTCTTCCACACATTCAAACTATTTGACTCCTTCCACTCCTCTATCTTGAAGTGTCCCAGTCAAGCTCTGCCTCTGCTCTCCTTGACGAAAAAAAACTCCCAAAATGAGTTCCTTGTGATTTGAACCTACTCCCTCTGCTTCTCCCTGTGGCGTCACTTACCAGCATCTTAAGTGGCCCCTCCTTGCCACTCTACCACCTCTTTACTTATGCCAACCAAACTCCAACATAGTCCCTTAAGTCCTACTCCTGCCGGCTCCTCCACTAAAGTGACTAAAAAAGAAATTTTTGCCAGGGCTCCGACTTTCCACCGGGCCTCTCCTAGACTCTCATACACCCTAAACAAGCACATTACACAAAGCATACTCACAAAACACATCAAACACCTAACCCCTAAATTAGGATATTCCGGTAGTGAGATTGGGAATGAACTATGCTTGTGATAGAATAAGTATTAGTATTGAATTAGGCATGATTAGAGTTGGTATTGATTTCATGTTTTAAATTGCTAAATTGGTATGCTTTTAGATGGCAATATATGTATGAGATGTTTGGTTGATTGGCTTGTAGGTTTGACCCTAAGTGGGTGGCATGTTGGCCTTGCAAAAATGGCCTATAATGTCACACGGTTGGGGCACACGAGCGTGCCTTGAACCATGGGTAAATTGGCAGAATGTGGCTTAAGCTGAACACGGCCATGGTACGGACGTGCCTACAGGTCGTGCGAGAAATGGCAGTATATGACCTTATAGGACACAGCCTTAGCACACGGGCGTGCTTGTTAACCGTGTTGATTTTGGCAGTATGTAACCACGAAGAGGTCACACGAGTGTGTCATGTAGCCGTGGGAGAGACACGGCCTACCCCCACGGGCGTGTCTCCTATATTTTAGAAAAGTTTCAATTTTTTATGAAATTTTATATGTGTTTTAGTTTAGTCCCGAATCAGTTTATAAGCATGCTTAGGGCCTTGATGACTCGTTTAAGGGACACTACGATTGTATATGAATGTGTTTGATGATGATTGACTTTGTGTCGACATTTAGAGGTTAAATGTTCTAATTTATCGGTAATACCCCTTAATCCTATTTCGGTGACGATTTTAGGTTAGGGGTGTTACATTTTTATTGGTATCAGAGCTACGATTTAGTCGATTCTCAGACTAATGTAGCGCGTGTGAGCCTAGATATATATGTCATATTGTGAAATTACGATAGTGTGATGAAATTTGACAGTTGAAATGTGTTTTAATATAGTAATGGATCCCGATCGAGCAATTCCTGACGATGTAGAGAGTAATGCGCCTACTCCCGCTCAAGGGACAGCGCCGGCCACATCAAGGCCAAATGATAGTGGTGAGGAAGGTGAGGCTAAGCAAGCCTTCTTCCGTATGATGAGTGAATGGTTTTCAAAATTTGTTAGAACAAATTTGACTGCTCCACAACCTCCACCCTCGCAAGTACCTATTGTGCCACAAGTTCTAGATCCGATCAGATTGAATAAACCACCTGTAGACAAGATTTGGAAGTATGGGACCGAAGAGTTTAGGGCCACAACTGATGATGATGCTGAGCGAGCTAAGTTTTGGCTCGAGAATACCCTTCGAGTATTTGATAAGATGTCACTGAACCCTGATGAGTGCATTAAGTGTGCAGTTTCCTTATTGAGAGACACAGTTTACAATTGGTGGAAAACATTGATATCTGTGGTTCCGAGAGAGAAAATCAACTGGGATTTCTTTCAAGTCAAGTTTAGAAAGAAGTATATCAGCCAATGCTTCATTGATAAAAAATGTAAGGAGTTTTTAGAGCTGAAACAAGGCCATTTGTCTATTGTTGAGTATGAACGAGAATTCGTGCGATTGAGTCAATATGCTAGAGAGTGTGTTTCTACTGAAACTACTATGTACAAACGTTTTGTAGAGGGATTGAATGAAGACATAAAGTTTTTGGTTGGGATACTGGATATAAAAGAATTTGTTATACTTGTGGAGAGAGCATGCAAAAGCTGAGGAACTCAAAAAAAAAGAAGAAAGCCGATTCTGAGGCTCGAGATGAAAGAAAGAGATCGATGAATAAATTTTCTCAGCCTTCTTCAAAGAGATATAAAGATGCCAGCAATCGTTCAAATGCTTCATTTGTTCATCCTAATAGAGATAGTTCGAGATAGAGTACTGGTTTATGAATTCAAGCTCCAAATGAGTCAAGTGTGGGCAGTGTTAAGAACAACAAGCCTGAATGTAAACAATGTGGGAGACGACATGTGGGAGAATGTTGGGGCAGGTATAAAAATAGAACATGCTATAAGTGTGGATCCTGGGATTTATTTAAGATTGCCCAAAGTTAGTTGAAGAAGAAAATGCTCAGAACGAAAGACCAAGTAATGTGACGGCCAGAAGTAGACCACCAGGAGCATAAAAAATGTGAATGAAAGCCAGAGAAGAACGACTGATACAGCTGTAAGGTCAGAAGCAAGAGCACCTACCCGAGCCTATGCTATACATGTACGAGAAAAAGTATCATCTACAAATGTCATCACCGGTACTCTCACTTTATTTGATACTGATGTCATTGCATTGATAGATCCAGGATCGAGTCATTCTTATGTGTGTATGAATTTAGTATCGAATAAGACTCTACCTATTGAGTCTATTAAATTTGTGATTAGAGTATCGAACCCCTTAGGCAAGTGTGTTTTGGTAGATAAGGTGTGCAAGAATTGCCCGTTGATGTTTTGTGATTTATGTTTCCCAGTCAATTTGATGTTGCTACCATTTAATAAATTTGACATAATTCTTGGAATGGACTGGCTTACTTTGCATAATGCCATTATGAATTATAAGAGAAAGAATGTTGAATTGAAGAGTTAGAATGGTGAGATAGTTCGAATTGAGTCTAGTGATATGAAAAGATTACCAGCTGTTGTATCTATGATAAAAGCTATGAACTATGTGAGAAAGGGTTGTGAAGCTTATTTGGTGTACGTGACTGATACAAAAGTGTCAGAAAGGAAAGTTGAATCTGTACCTGTAATATGTGAGTTTCCAGATGTGTTTCTAGAAGAGTTACCAGGGTTACCTCAAATTAGAGAAGTTAAATTTGGTATTGAGTTAGTGCTGGAAACTGCTCCTATTTCGATAGCTCCATACAAAATGGCACCAACAGAATTGAAAGAGTTGAAATCTCAGTTGCAAGAATTTACCGACAGAGGATTTGCACGACCTAGTTTTTCACCCTGGGGAGCTCCTGTATTATTTGTGAAAAAGAAAGATGGAACTATGAGAATGTGTATTGATTATTGACAATTGAACAACGTGACGATAAAGAACAAATATACGTTACCTCAGATCGATGATTTGTTTGATCAACTGAGAGGAGCTACAGTATTTTCTAAGATAGATTTGAGATCGGGCTACTATCAGTTGAGCATTAAAGAATATGATGTGCCAAAAACTGCATTCAGAACGAGGTATGGACATTATGAATTCTTAGTGATGCCTTTTGGACTAACAAATGCCCCTGCAGTGTTTATGGATTTGATGAATCGGATATTCAGACCGTATTTGGATTGCTTCATGGTGGTGTTCATTGATGATATTTTGATTTATTCGCGTGATGAGACGTAGCATACGGAGCATTTGAGAATCGTGCTACAAACTCTGTGTGAGAAATAGTTGTATGCAAAGTTTAGTAAGTGTGAATTTTGGTAGCATGAGGTCAGTTTTCTGGGGCATATTGTATCCGCTGCTGGGATACGAGTCGATCTGCATAAAATCTCTGTTATTTTAGAATGGAAGCCTCAAAAAATGTGTCTGAAGTCTGTAGTTTTTTGGGACTAGCGAGATATTATAGACGATTTGTGAAAGGCTTCTCGATGATTGTGAGTCCTTTGACAAAGTTGTTATAGAAGGATGTTAGATTTGAGTGGTCAGAAAAGTGTCAACAGAGTTTTGAACAGCTGAAAGTGTTGTTAATAGAAGCACCAGTGTTGATTCAACCCGAATCAGGCAAAGAATTCATAGTTTAAAGTGATGCATCATTGAATGGTTTGGGCTGTGTGCTGATGCAAGAAGGAAAAGTCATTGAGATAGTTAAAACCGCATAAAAAAAATTATCCAACGCATGATCTTGAATTGGCTACGATTGTATTTGCATTGAAGATTTGGCGTCACTAGTTATTCGGTGAAAAATGTCATATTTATACTAATCATAAGAGTTTAAAGTATTTAATGACTCAGAAAGATTTGAACTTTCAACAGAGAAGATGGTTAGAGTTGTTAAAAGATTATGAACTTGTGATAGATTACCACCCTGGTAAAGCTAATGTTGTAGCTGATGCTTTGAGTCAAAAATTATTATATACCATATGAGCTATGAGTAATTAGATGCATCTATATGATGATGATGCAGTTATAGCTGAATTGAAAGTAAAACTGTTATTTTTACGGCGGATATGTGAGACTCAGAAGATTGATAATGAGTTGTTAGCAAAAAGAGTTCAAGGTAATTCGAATGAGGAATAAGAATTTTGAGTTGATAGTAATGATTGTTTGAGATTTAGAGATCAGGTTTGTGTTCTAAGAAATTCAGAGTTGATTCAAATGATTTTAACCGAAGCTCACAATAGTCACTTGACTGTACATCTAGAGAGTACGAAAACGTATAATGATTTGAAACAATTCTATTGGTGGCATGGTATGAAGAGAGATATTTCTGGCTTTGTGTCGAAATGTTTAGTTTTTCAGCAAGTTAAAGCTGAACATCAATTTTGTCCAGTTTATTGCAACCAATTATGATTCCTGAGTGGAAATGAGAGAGAATTACCATGGACTTTGTCTCGGGTTTGCTCTTATCTCTAAGCAAGAAAGATGCAATTTGGGTGATAGTTGATAGATTGACAAAACTAGCTCATTTAATTCCGGTGAGAAACGATTATTCTTTAGATAAGTTGGCTGAATTGTATATCGACGAGATTATGAGATTGCACCGAGTACCATTATCTATAGTGTCTAACAGAGATCCGAGATTTACCTCACGATTTTGGAAGAAATTACAAGGTGCTTTAGGCACGAGATTGTATTTTAGTAATGCTTTTCATCCGCAAACGGATGGTCAATCTGAGCGAATCATACAGATTCTCGAAGACAGGCTGAGATGTTGTATACTTGAATTTAAAAGTACGTGGGAAAAGCATTATCATTGATTGAGTTTGCGTATAACAACAGTTTTCAATCTAGCATTAAAATGGCACCATATGAGGCTCTTTACGGTCGAAAGTGTTGAACTCCATTGTATTGGACCGAGCTAAGTGAGAACAAGATTTATGGGATTGATGTTATAAAAGAGACTGAGTAGAAAGTGAAAGTAATTCGTGATAGTTTGAAAGCAGCCTTAGATTGTCAGAAGTCTTATGTAGATTTGAAACGAAAGGATATTGAATTTGAGGTTGGTGATAAAGTGTTTCTGAAAGTATCTCCGTGGAAGAAAATACTTCGATTTGGCAAAAAGGGCAAGTTGAGTCTGAGGTTCATTGGACCGTATGAGATCATTGAACGAGTTGGACTAGTTGTTTATAGATTGAGATTGCCATCTGAATTAGAAAAGATCCATAATGTGTTTCATGTGTCAATGCTTCGACGGTACAGATCAGATCCGTCTCATGTGATTGTTCAGCCAGATTTGTCATATAGTGAAGAACCGATCCGAATTTTGGCACGAGAGACCAAAGAGTTGAGAAACAAAAGAATTTCCTTAGTGAAGGTATTGTGGCACAAACACGGAATTGAAGAGGCTACGTGAGAGCCTGAGAACGTTATGAGAGAGCAACATCCACAACTATTCACTGGTAAGATTTTCGGGGACAAAAACCCCTAAAGGGGGAGAGTTGTAACAGCCCGATTTAGACCCTAGTCGAAACAGTGGTTCGAAACCACAAATTTGAGGTCGTAAAAATATTTTAATGATATTTTCTGTGTGAAGGATATGTGACATAGCCTGTGTGAAAAATTCTGTGTGATGATTTGATCATTTTAATGCAGAATTAAGATAAGGGACTTAATCGCGTATAGAGTAAAAGCTATGTGCTGAATTATAAGTGCTTATGTGTTGTGGCTCTATAAAAGGGAGTCTTAAGAAGCAAATGAACCAATAATTAGTTAGCGGATGACTAAAAGTCATTAACAACCTTATGAATATAGGTTATAAATATTTTATAATAAGGATAATATGGTAAATTAGTATTAATATCAATAATAATAAAAGAAACAAAGGAAAGATGATAGTTAACATCTTTTTATGAGTGCCAAATATTGAAGAAAGGAAAAAGAAGAAGTTGAGCTAGGTTTCGACAATTGTAAGCTTGAATTTGAGGTTAGTTTTTTATCCGTTTTGATAATTTCTACGTTTTTGTGATCGTTGCTTTGTGCTCTAGCTAACCCATGTTGTAATTTCATGAATTGATGATGCTTTTGTGATATTCCATTGATAAATGTTTAAGCTATGTGTTAGTTGATATTGAAATACGAGAGCTTCTTGTTGGGTTAGCATAGTTTGTATTTGGATTTTTGGTGAAATTGAGTATATTGGGCTAAATTGAGAAAAATGGAAAGTTGAGGGACTAAATAGAAAATTTAATGAAATATTTGGACTTATATAATCCCTAGAGAGGTTCGGCCAAGCATGTGAATGTGTGTAATTTGTGAATTTGATGATTTTGTGAGATAGGGACTAAAGTATCAAAATGTGAAAATGTAAGGGCTATTTTGTAAAATGCCCTAAATATGTGTGTTTGGAATAAAATGAATGATTAGGTGATTAAATGGATTGAATTTAAATGTGTATAGACCAAGAACGGAGAGGTTCCGATCGAGATCAAGGCAAAGACAAAGTGCTCGATTAATCGACCGTTTCAATATTTTGACATCCGAGGTAAGTTCGGATATAATACTAGTTGTAAACCTTATCTATGTGATATGAATTGAATGGATGTATATGTATCTATGAGATTTGAAATGCTATGTACTGAATTGAGATAAAGGGGCACTAAGTGTGCGAAATTTGAAACAAGAAAGAGATGATTGGCACTGTGTGTGCGAAAAGATAGAAGCTTCGGCTTATCGACTTGGCACTGTGTGTGCGATACCGATATAAGTTTAGTTTATTGTATTGGCACTAAGTGTGTGGTGATGATTATGTTTCAGCTATGAAATTGGAACTAAGTGTGCGAATAAGCCAATAGAATAGCAAGGGTTGAACGAGAGGTAATATCGAACCATTAAGTAGCATAAATGGTAAGTAACTATGTATTGATCAAGGTACGTATGAACCTATGTGGTTGATGATAGATTTAAGAGTTGAATGAATAGATAATTGAGTATGTAGTTGAGATTGATAATGTGCCTAGTTGTGCCTTTATCTATGTGATGGTACATATATATATATATGTACATATTGATGTTGTAGTATTGAGTAATATGTATTATATTACGAACTTACTACGCTTTGGAAAGCTTACTGTGTGATTTGTTTCTCTGCCTTGCAGTGTCAGTAAAGCTAGCTTGGATCTGGGATCGTCAGCTTCTCAATCACACTATCGGCATTCTATTTTGGTACTTTTGAAAAGATGTATATAGTTGGAATATGGCATGTATAGGCTAGTTAATTGAATCAAGTTTGAGATTTGTATGTAGCCATGAGATGTGGCTAGATATGTGATAGGTTTGGCATGAATGAAAATGGTATATATATGATACATCTTTTGGCATGATTTGTAGATTGATAAATTTGCTATTGAATGGTAACTTTGTGTTGATAAATGCTAGTAGGGGTAGTGAGATTGGGAATGAATTATGCTTATGATAGAATAAGCATTGATATTGAATTGGGTATGATTTGATTTGGTATTGGTTGCATGTTTTAAATTGCTAAATTAGTATGCTTTTAGATGGCAATATATGCATGAGATGTTTGGTTGATTGGCTTGTAGGTTTGACCCTAAGTGGTGGCATGTTGGCCTTGCAAAAATGGCCTATGATGTCACACGGTTGGGGACACGGGCGTGCCTTGGACCGTGGGTAAGTTGGTAGAATGTGGCTTAAATCAGACACGGCCATGGCAGGCGTGCTCTGTGTCGTCTGAGAAATGGCAGTATATGACCTTATAGGACATGGCCTTAGCACACGGGCATGCTTGTTAGCCGTGTTGATTTTGGCAGTATGTAATCACGGGGAGGTCACACGGGTGTGTCATGTAGCCGTGGGAGAGGCACGGCCTACCCCTACGGGCGTGTCTCCCCTGTATTCTAGAAAAGTTTCAATTTTTCATGAAATTTTATATGTGTTTTGGTTTAGTCCCGACTCGATTTGTAAGCATGCTTAGGGTCTTGATGACTCGTTTAAAGGAAACTACGATTGTTTATGAATGTGTTTGATGATGATTGACTTTGTGTCAACATTTAGAGGTTAAATGTTCTAATTGATCGGTAATACCCCTTAATCCTGTTTCGGTGACGGTTTCGGGTTAAGGGTGTTACAAGATTGACCAAATTTTGTTAAAAAATTTATAAAATAAAGATGAGAGTATGAAGACGTGAACTTAGTTTATTATTAGTTTATTAAGGAGTTACATAAGGTAACGTCTCAAACTTGTTAATAAACTAACAACAACCATTAAAATTTTGGGAAGTGATAGAGATTCATTTAGTTAAAGTGTAGTGGCAAAACCATAAGGTAGAAAAAGTTACATAGGAGAGAGAAAACAACATGAGGGAATAATTCCCGCATATTTTCTTAGGTATGAAATTTATTTTTAGCTTAGGGTACTTGTCACACCCTGATTAGGTGAGTTGGACCGGGTTCAAAGACTACACTAGCGGAGGCCACCTAAGTTGTAAAACTTAGAAGGGTAAGGATGATAACTTCATGGAAAAAAAGTTACGAAGAACTTTGCTAACTATGAGAAGTACCTATCCTAGTGTTAGGAAGGTTATAATAGGATGAGGGGCTTATTGGGCATACTTTTCCCACTAATAAGATTGCTACCCATGTTTTAATATCGTTACTTAAGTATGATAGCTTATAGGATACATTTATGTCACCTGGCATCTCTATAGAGGCAACATGTTTGTAATAAGGACACTCGTAAAACCTTATTGGGATTCGGATGTGGGTTAGCTATAAATAGGATAGTGTGGTAGTGGAGAGAAGATTTATGATTTGTCTTCTCCACCAAACTTTGTTAGAAACCAGGAGAGTTCTTTACTACAAGCAAAAGGTAGTAATTTTAAAAGTTAAAAGAACTTCGATGCTAGTTGTCTACTAGTAAATTCTTAAAACCTTCCTTTCAATTTGACCAGATAGATAGAGACTAACTTAAGAAAGGATTGGTAGGATTTCCTTACCTATTAGGTAGGAAGGAAACTCCTAACTAGAAACTGTTTGCATGTTTACATATTCTTGTTGTATCTTAAGCATTTGGTTATTTTTATGATTAAAATAATTGTTTTGTTGTTTTAGTTAAAGAAACAGGAGAGGGCCCTAGTGCCAAAGGAAATGAAATAGAAGTATAGTAGATAGAGTTCTAAGTATTCTAGTGAGCTCCTTTCTACCCTGTGTCTGGTATATGTGTTAGTTTGTTAATTTTAAACCCAGTATAACCAGGTAAGTGGCTAGTCATTTGCTTCTGATGTTTATGTTTGAGAATTCTCATGCAAAAAGTCAGTGCATGCATCGTTCATTATGTCTGAACAAGCCTGAAAAACCTAGATATATACGCATAATAAGTACTTCTTCCTTGGTGCACAAGCTCCATATCTAGACGAGAAAATGAAGGTATTAGAGGGATATTGTGTATAATGATAATGAAGATACATAAAAATAATCTTTGCCTCTGATATGGAAATTTTTGCAAACCGTGACTGTTGAAAACCTAGCCTTGTTGGAAAAAACTAGTGTGTTCATACAAGGAGGGGAGTTAGAAGGATATGGAGGAAAAGTTATTGAATAGCTTAGATGAGAGAATATTAAAAATACAAGAAATAAATTGGGTTCTTCGAGAACTGAGGATCAAAAGCTAGCACAAAAAAGGGAGTACGTAGAGAAAAAAGGGGTGCATTTGGTGTTATATGCTACATGAGTGCATGATCAATAAGTTTGTGTGTTATAGAGGGGAAACCATGCAAGTGGGTTATTCACGGAGCAGATGTGCTCGTAATTGTCACACATGAGTAAACAAAGTGGTGTTGATCGCCAAAAGGCTGATTAAAACTACAGATTTATTCGCCTTTTGAATTGAAAACCATAGTAATGTATCTACCAAATGAGAAAAAATAAACATGTTCTCCACTTCTTTATTTCTACTTCTATTAGTAATCACGGTGAGGTTGTCCTTCCCAAGAACTCACTGAGTTCTTATAAACCTGCCCAGTTTCTTCATCCTTTCTGGTTTTTAGTTTAAGTATGATAACGGAAGGGATACAGCCAGATCGATGATTTTTTGTGAGCCTTCTAAATTTTTTGGGTTAACATGTAATTGTTGAGGGTGTTAGGTGATCTGTTGTAATTCGGGTTAGCAGATAAAACCAGTTGTCCCATTTAAGGTGCTTGAATACAAGCATTTTTGTTATGTTTTAGTTAAGTTTTCATAGTTTTATTTACATTCAATAAAGTTTGAAAATTAAGTCTTTTATTGACCTTAGGGGTCGAATGAAACCTAAGGGTGAGCTAATGCACTTTGTGAGCGTGTAAAAGACCATTCGAAGGTGTATTAAATGAATACTAGTTGCTATGTTGCAACACGAATGACTCAATGTCATAACATAGGGAATAGAATGAAGAAAGCTCAGTTCTGCCATCAATGTCAATGCACAGACTTAGGGTGTCGCGATAGACCCCTGAAGACATCTCAAGGAGGAGTATACTATCACCTTTGTCACAACACAGGTCTTAGTGTGTTGTGACTTCAACTCTGTGATGGGAATAAAACACAAAGCAGGGGCATTTTGGTCTGCACAATCAAATTTTAAACTCGAGGACGTCAGCTAACCTAGGGTTAAGGACAACGACCACCTAAAGTTATAAATAGGCTCATTTGGTACATGTTATGGACATCATTCCTTTAGCCTAAATTCTGTGTGTAAAATTTACTTTAGTTTTCTTTCAGTCTTAGGTTTTAATTTCTTTCCATTGTTCCTGTTGATTTTAAGAGATCTAAATAGTGGAAGCATTCAAACATTGTGGATTCGTAATTAATCTCAATACAATAATGCTATTTTATTTACTTTATCTTGTCGATTTAATAAGCATGCATTCTCTTTATATTGATTTCATATTGTTGATAAAAGTCATGAGGAACTAATCCCTCTATAGGGGATTAGTGAATGGAGGTATGATCTATTAACCATTTTGTAGGGTTACTCAACGAATCAACTATTTGGGAAAGGAAGAAAGTGAAGTAAACCCTAAGCCTTAAAAACCCGGGAAGTCATCAAGATGGGAATTAACCCAAAATTGGTATTACCCATTTGTGAACACCTTCACCCCAAGCCAATCAAACTATGAGGTTGAAATATAAGTAGTTCTTGCTGACTCATTATGCTAGTGGAAGATCGAAAGATCCTGCTAGCGTAGTGACTAGTTGATTGACGAGGAACCCGAAGCAATAGTTGATTGGGATTACCAAAGTGAGCTAATCACCCATAATTGAGATTTGATTTACTCTACTTTTCTATCTCCTGAATTTTATTTCTTTTATGTTATCTTATTTTTATTATTATAAAAACCTTAAGAAACCCTTTTCTATTTGCTCGTATTATAATTTATTTAAAGTACTAATTAGATCTTTTAGTGTTTAAGTTGGAATTGATCTAGCATTCACATCCCTTAGGTACAATCCTCGGACTACTCACCTACTTTGTAAAAACTATATTACAACTCGACCCATATACTTACAGATACTGCCTCGTAGTTTTTTATTTTATTGCAGTATTCACTCTCCGGACGTTAGTACATCCAGAAATGGTCATTAGGTCTTTTGTTAGATACAACCACTTTAAAATTTTATCTTGTAATATCTCATTTTTAGTGGTTTCGGAACCACAATTTTGATATGTGAGACCGTGGTTATTATTTAATTATTATTTATAGAGTTACATTAAGGCCGTATTAAATTTTGTTGATGAAATTTTAAGGTTTACCTTGTTAGATTAATGAGAAGGATTAAATTGTAAGAAGTGTAGAAAATCATGTCATAATTGAATTGTATGGAATAAGTGGTTTAGCTATTAAAAGAAGGAGGACTTATGTGGTAATTAGACCCTAGTAAAGTTAAATGGACGTTTTTGCTTGATGAATTGGCTAAATATATGTTAAATAAAAAGGGGTAAAATTGTAATTATATAATAATAAAATAAAGATTAATTAAAATAGAATTTGGTATCATCTCTTTCATGTTTCTTCCACCGAAAATTGAATGGAAAGACACCATTTTTTGAGCTCTAAGTTCGGCCATCATAGTTCCCTTGCATGTAAGCTTGTTTTGATTTTGTTTCTTGTAATTTTTATGTTTTGATATCGTTGCAACTAGGTCTAACTAACCCGTACCTTTGTTGTTGAAACTGTTAAAGTTTTTGAATGTTGCCATTGATGAACCCTTGTTGTTTATGATGTTAAAGATTTGAGTTAAAGTGTTGGTTGTTGTTTATGATGAAACTGTAAATTAATTTTGTTAGTTTTGGTTAAAGGACTATATTGATTAAATGTTAGTATTAGTAAAGAATTTATGTGAATTTTAATATATGTGGGCCGAATATGTTAGGGTGAAAATTTGGCTAACTTATGGTAGTTTAATATTTTGATAATTTTTGAATTTTAAGGATAGGGACTTAATTGTAAAGAATATAAAAGTGTCGAGAAAATGTGTAATTAAAGAAAAATTGAGGGTCATATACATCGAATTGAATTTAAAGTGAATGTGAAATTTATAAATTGAATTGAATTATTATATAGATCAATAAACAAGTGGTAAAGATAATAACCGAGGAAAAGGGGAAATCACGGAGTAGTCTTTGCATTTTAAGCGGAATTTCATAGTAAGTAAGTTGTAACACCCCAAACCCGGCCTATGCATTAAGCTCGGATTTTGGCATGCCACACAATTTGAACATGCATTCAAATCATCAACGATGTAGGAAATCAAATCTTCAAAACGATTAAGAGAATGACTTTATCGAAAATCGAGGTTTATTTGAAATCCATGATTAAAAATAGAAGAGTTTATCATTTGATTTGCAGAGTAGTAGTTGATTAAAATTTTAAATTTATTTAGTCGAAATATTTCATCGAAGAGTTTTAAAAGAATTTCCTAAGTTTCAGTGATATTTAAGAAAAAACCTTTATTTTATGCGAGAGTTTTAGAAAACATTTATGAAAACTAAATCAGTCTAATTTAGGAAAACTAAAACATAATAAAATCCATCCGCATAATAAAATCCATGGAAATAATTAAAAAGGCCTTATTACATCACAATTAAAATAGTACTTAAATGAAAATAATTAAAGAAGTTTTAAAGTTATATAAACCACCACTTGTAGTATGGCCTCCACACGAAGTCATCTCCGACCCAAGTCTCCATCAATTATTATTACCTGAGAAGGGTAAGAAAAATGTGGTGAGTTACTTAGAACTCAATGTGTAATCCACTTGCCATTTTCACTGGGCCAAAACCATATAAACATATAATTGGGCTTGATCCCATTTTGCAAATGTTCAATATATATAAATCAAGTATATAAAAAAAATAATGCATGTGATATGCAATTCCCAACCAAGCCTAATTTCCATCCGCTACACACCACCCGTACCAACCATCACACCTGTGGGGATCAAGTCAACCCACCCTGCCAACACACCAATAGCAGGCTTTAAGCCAATTATAATATTTGTGGCAACAGGCCATTTATAAGATTTGGGGCAACAGGCCATTTATAATATTTGTGGTAGAACCACCGATCTAGATTTTGGGCAACAGGCCATTGTGACAAAGTCACCGATCTAGATTTTTGGCAACAGGCCGTTCTTCTCTTCATCAATTATCCCAACCCATTCAGTCATGTATATATATATATATATATAAATATATATAAGGCATAACAAAATATTTGTAAGGTAATTTTAACAAAAACCCATATTACAATTTATCAATTTGCCCATTAGTCAAAATAGCAATTTGGCCCATTTAACGATCTAGCAACTTGGCCCATTTCATCTCATATCACATTTAGATCATATATTAATATCACTTTTGGCCCATAAAGCAACGTATTTCAATTTGGCCCATAAAGCAACATATTTCAATTTGGCCCATAAAACAACATATTTCAATCTGGCCCATAAAACAACATATTTCAATTTGGCCCATAAAAGGGTATTTTAGTAATTCGGTCCATAAGGACATTTCGTAATTCGGCCCATTTAACACATGAGGCCTTTTCACAATTTCCACACTTGGCCAACTTGTCAAAATAATAACATAGCCCAAAATATCACTTTCTTTAACAAAATAGCCCATTAAGGGCAAATCCGTAATTTTTTTCCACAACCTCAATTTCGGTTTCATGCATTCACATAAAAAGTGTTAATATAACGTATTTTCAAATTTTACCGGATTTACGATTATTATTTTAATGCTTACGGTACAGTATAACCCATGAGATAAGTGTGAAGTTACACACCTGATTACGGTGAGAACTATACTTTCCCGCTCGTCGATATCTAAACACGTATCACGATGGATTAGAACACTAATATTTAATATAAAACTATTCTAATGATTAACGATCTAGATCCTTACCCTCGGAATCTAGAATGACAACCATTTGCGATTTCTCTCCGATCAATGGTTCAGAACCACGAACAAACAATGGCTCGGGGGTACGTACGACTTCAAATAATTGATCTTCACCGGATGAGGGTCCACAACCCGGTGGAAAATCTCGAATTTCCAAAACAAACCTTCGTTTGAATCTAGAGGGAATAGCGAATCCACCCCTCTTCTGAACACTATTCACAACCCTTTTTGAACCTATCTTGTTTGCCTCCATTGACAAATAAATGTTAGTCAAACTAATATTCCCTTATCCCCACCAATTGATTTTAAGAGCGAAATCGACTTACCACAGGATTCTTTCGTTCAAAAGGTGAAAATCGATTGATAGAGTCCCTATGATAGAATCGATTAATCAATACAATCTTATCAAAATACAAAGATAAAATAAAATCCCTTTTCGAAATGATCCCTTACCTTGGTGATGAAATCTCCTTTTCCACCGATCTATAATAGCTATGATCAACTAAAGATGTAGAAAAGAAATCGGCACTTCACTATATCACTACAAAGAAAGAAGGATTTGATTGGAGAGAAAAGATTAAAAATTAAAAAGAAAGATTCGACTATGCTAAAACAAAGGAGAGAAAAGAATGATTCGGCTATGGAGGTAGTCTAACATTCGGCCAAGGGAGAAGAAAATGTTGAAAGTATGGTTGAAACGAAAATTAAATGATGAAAGAAAGAGAATGACGATGAGAGGTTTATGATTTAATTTTCAAAATAAAAGAAAAGCAAAGGGAGAGAGTTCGAAAAAATGGTGCATTCGGTCAAGGGAGAGGAAAAAGAGATGATGTTTGTGTTTTATGTTTTAGGCACTAGATGAGAACACAAAATGGGATACTTGAGTGATTTAGCAAAAATGACCAAAAGGTCAAAAAGAAATGACTAAATGAAACCCAACACAGTTGTTTCCTCCAAGCTCAAGACACATTCAGCTATGGGAGAAAGAAAAAGAGAGGAAAGATGTTTTGGAAGAGCAAAAAAATAAAAATTTTGACCAAAAGAAATCCTAACAAGCTACCATCCTAACCCCATACTAACCACCAAAATTTAGCTCCCCCCATAGTCCATGAAACCGTCCAAATACATAGACACTAAACCAAAGTTTTACCATCAAGAACTTTCCAAGACAATCACCATACATTAAGCCTTGTGTTTCCCCATTACCTTAAATCATGAGATTCTTTTCCTTAAATTTTACTTACCTTTTCCTTTGGTCTTCTTGCCATAAAATGATATCCAACTCATCCTAATCCTTATCCATGACCGACACATTGGAAGAGGAAACAAAATAAAATCAAAACTCAAATGCACAACCAAGGATTTGAACCTCTTCCCTCAAGCAAACATACATGATGCCATATCCCCTTTTCCACTTGCTCATCTTATGCTAGTTTTTGACACTTAAATTTACTTAAACCTCAAGGTCACTTGATCCACTTCAATAAAGTATTCATTACTAAAATTTATTCTAATTTCGAATAATTCCCAAGTCTTCTCAAGACTATATTAAACATGCAAAATTTTAATTATACACAAGCTAAGCACCAAAAACATGCATCATATCGATACTTAGATTTTTAGGATGTTACAACTCTACCCTCCTTAAAGAAAATTTCATCCTCGAAATTTACCTGGTTAAAAGAGGTGAGGATATTGTTGTCGAATTGCATCCTTAGGCTCCCACATAGCTTCCTCCACTCCGTGATTACGCCAAAGAACCTTAACCAATGGCACAATCTTCTTTCCTAATACCTTAACATCGCGATCTAAGATTTTCACTGGTTCCTCCTCGAAAGGCAAGTCTGGCCTTAATTCCACTTCTTCTATTGGTACTATGTGCAACAGATTCGATCTATAGCGCCTCATCATAGAAACATGGAAGACACTATGAATTTGACACAACTCTGGAGGTAAATCAAGTTGACAGGCCATTGGTCCTACACGCTTCAACACACGGGACGGTCCAATGAACCTAGGGCTCAACTTGCCCTTCCTTCCAAATCTGAAAATCTTCTTCCAAGGTGAGACTTTCAAAAAGACCTGATCTCCCACCGCAAACTCAATATCTTTATGCTTCAGATCCGCATACGACTTTTGTCTATCCGAAGCTTCCTTTAATCGTGCTCAAATCACCTTTACCTTTTCTTCCGTCTCAGATATTAGTTTAGGACCCAACAATTGTCGTTCCCCCAATTCAGTCCAACAAGTAGGGGTACGACACCTACGACCATATAATGCTTCATAGGGCGCCACTTGGATACTGGATTGGTAGCTATTATTATACGCGAACTCTGCCAATGGTAGAAAATCCACCCAACTTCCTTTGAAGTCGATCACACATCCTCGTAACATGTCTTCCAAAATCTGAATCACTCTTTCTGACTGACCATCTGACTGAGGATGAAAAGCCGTATTGAAATTTAACTTTGTTCCCAAAGCCTCATATAAAGCTTTCCAAAACCGTGATGTAAATCTAGGATCCCTGTCCGATATGATAGACACTGGTACCCCATGCAACCTCACGATTTCTGATACATACAGTTTAGCCAACTTCTGCAATGAGTAATCCGTACGAACTGGTAGAAAATGAGCAGTCTTCGTTAATTGATCTACTACCACCCAGACAGAATCTTTCTTAGTAGGTGTTAAGGGTAACCCACTAACAAAATCCATCGTTATCCGCTTCCATTTCCATAGAGGAATCTTTATCGATTGCAATAAACCCGATGGTAATTGATGTTCCGCCTTCACTTGTTGACAAGTCAAACACTTTCCCACTAAATCAGTAACCTCCCGCTTTAACTTTGGCCACCAATACTGTTCACGGAGATCTCGATACATCTTATTTCCTTTGGGGTGCATAGCATAAGGGCTACTATGTGCCTCTAGAAGATTCATTTGCCTCAAATTCGAATCCTTGGGCATACAAACCCTTCCACAAAAATACAGTACACCATCCTTGTTCAAACCAAAATCCCCCATTATACCACTTTTAGCTTGTTGTATTAAAGGACCCAACTTTTCATCTGATAATTGCTTTTCCTTGATTTGCTCCAACCACAGAGACTTCACCTGAAGTTTCGCTAGCAGACTGCCATCCTCATACAAACTGAGATGAGCAAACATTGCTCTTAACTCCGATACAACCTTGTGACTCAACGCGTCTGCCACAACGTTAGCCTTTCCAGGATGGTACTCGATTGAGAAATCATAATCCTTTAACAGCTCCACCCATCTCCGTTGTCTTAAATTCAACTCTTTTTGGGTAAGGAGATACTTAAGACTCTTATGGTCCGTATAAATGATTGAATTCTCACCGTAGAGATAGTGCCTCCAAATCTTTAATGCAAACACCACCGCAGCCAACTCTAAATCATGAGTAGGATAGTTGACTTCATGCGGCCTCAACTGTTGAGAAGCATAAGCTACGACTTTTCCACTTTGCATCAGTACACATCCTAAACCCGTGTGTGACGCATCATACGAAGCAGTAAACTCTTTTTGGCCTCGGGTTGAATCGATCTTGGCGCTTAGTTAGAATCTTCTTCAGTTTCTCAAAACTTTTTTGTTGTTTATCGGTCCACACATACGGTACTTCCTTTCGCAATAGCTTAGTTAGGGGTGCAATAATCAATGAAAACCCCTCAACAAAACGTCTATAATAACCAGCCAAACCCAAGAAACTACAAATCTCAACCACTGACTTTGGCGGTTTCCAATCCAACACAGCCTCTACCTTTCGAGGATCAACTCTTACTCCTTCGGCTAACACTACATGACCCAAGAAAGTCACTTCCTTCAACCAAAATTCACACTTACTAAATTTGGCATAAAGTTGCTTATCTCGCAAAATTTGCAACACAGTGTGCAAATGTGAGTCATGCTCTTCTTCATTCCTCGAATATACCAAGATGTCATCTATGAACACTAGTATGAACCGGTCTAAATAGGGTTGAAAGACTTGGTTCATCATGCCCATAAATGCAGCTGGTGTGTTGGTCAAACCAAATGGAATCACTAAAAACTCATAATGTCTATAGCGAGTTCAAAATGTCGTCTTATGAATATCTGCCTCTTTCACCTTGAGTTGATGATAACCCGATCTCAAATCAATCTTGAAGAAGACTAAAGCTCCTCTCAATTGATCAAACAGGTCGTCGATTCTCGGTAATGGATACCTATTCTTGATCGTCAACTTATTCAACTACCTATAATCAATGCACATACGCATCGACCCATCCTTCTTCTTGACGAACAAAATCGGTGCTCCCCATGGAGACACACTTGGTCGAATAAATCCCCGATCTAGCAGTTCTTGAATTTGAGCTTTAAGCTCTGCTAACTCCTTTGGCGCCATTCTATAAGGAGCAATGGGCACCGGAGCCGTTCCGGGCAAAAGCTCAATGCCAAAATCTACTTTCCGATCTGGAGGTAGACCCAGAAGTTCTTCGGGAAAGACATCTAGAAATTCTTTCACTGTTCTCACACCTTCCACGGATAAATCCTTGGCATCTAAAGCACTGATGAAGGCTAGGAATCCTCCATACCCTTTTCGCACCAACTTTTTTGCCTTCAAAGTAGATACCACATTTGCCAAAAAGTTTCTTCGCTCACCTATCATTATTACCTCCTCATCATCCACAGTCTTTATTGACATCCGCTTTTTGGCAAAATCCAATTGCGTCCGATGCTTCACCAACCAATCCATGCCCAAAATAAGATCAGACTCGCCGAAAGGTAATTCCATCAAATCCGCTAGAAATATCTCTCATTGAATCTCCAAGGGCACATCTCTAAATAATTTATTCACTATTACCAATTATCCTAAAGGACTAATTACCGTCATCACTCTATCGATAATCTCAGATCTAATATTCAGGTTTCCATATATGGCACTAGCAACATATGAGTGGGTAGACCCGATATCTACCAAAGCAGTAACAGGTACATCAGAGATGAAAAACGTACCAATTATCACATCAGGTGCATCGCTGTCTTCACGACGCCTGACTGCATAGACCAATCCCGGTTTCCTTGCCTCCGTGTTACCTCTAAAGCTATTACCTCGACCCAGTGCACCTTGACCACGTATATTACCATTACCACCATGACCTGGTCCACGACCTCTCGGTGGCTGCTGAGTACCTCTAGCTGGCTGAGCATCAGGGTTACGAGCTTCCTGAGTCATATCAGTCCGTCGAGGGCAATT
Organism: Gossypium rotundifolium; assembly: GCA_025506655.1. Classification (NCBI taxonomy): domain Eukaryota; kingdom Viridiplantae; phylum Streptophyta; class Magnoliopsida; order Malvales; family Malvaceae; genus Gossypium; species Gossypium rotundifolium. The sequence continues at coordinate 70,326,331 of CP106732.1, read as the reverse complement.
CTTATACTGATGATCCTTGGAACCACATTTATAGTAGGCACCAGTTTTCCTCCAACATTCTCCGGGGTGTCGTCTTCCACAGTCGACACATTCTCGACTCTGATTGGTAGTCACAGGTGCTCTAGCTTGAGCTGGCTAGTCATTCGGTGGCCTCTTTTGAAACCTTTTAGAAGAACCTGAGTACTTAAAATCCCTCTTACCTCTGACTTTTTCCCGGGTTCTGGCGTTCTGAATTCTTAGCCTCTTTGGCTATCTTAGCTTTCTCTACAAGTGAGGTAAAAGTTTGTACTTGTTGTGGGGCTATCAGTACCCGCAACTCATCATTCAGTCCATCCTCAAAGCGTACACAGTGCTCATGATCAATCGGCACTATTGTGCGAGCATAACGGCTCAAGCAAAGAAATTCTACCTCTTAAGCTGCCACCGTCTTACTTCCTTAAACCAAATTCAGGAATTCCTTCCTCCGGGCATCTACATAACTTGTCCCGACGTACTTCCCTTAGAAAGAAGCTTTAAAGAAATCCCAAGTAACCAATGTAGCCTCGGTGCCTTCTCGAACAGTAAGCCACCATTGATACGTCTCGTCTCTTAGCAAGGACATAGCTCCTCTCAATTTCTGCTCGACGCTGCACTCCAGATCATCCATAATTCATTCTCTGACCTCAAGCCAATATTACGCCACATTTGAGCTACAGGAGATACCTCTAAAAACTTCTGCACCACTAGACTTGAGTCATTCTGATATTGATCCACGAGCTACTGGCCCAGTTCTAGCCCCAACTACTCTTTTTAAGACTCGTAACATTGCTTGAGTCAAAGCATTATCCTCATTCGCATGATCATGAGATCTAGCCTCGCTCCCGAATGACGCAGGTGCATCCATTTCCGGTATATGACCAGGCGCTTCAGACGCAGCACCTTGTCCTCTACCACGGCCACGTCTACCGCGTCCACGACCACGTCCTCTAGTGCTCATAATGACTAATTCAATTTTAATCTGATTACAAGTTTTATGAATCAGAATACTATTTCAGTGTTTATTAACGATATTTTATGAGATATAAGAGATAAGGTTGTTTTGCAATCACATCCTATAGTCTTGATCTCTATCATTTTCAACACCTAAAACTAGAAGTTCTAGAGTGTTCCTAAGATCTTATCACAATAATAAACATTTAATAAACAAATACTTACTTGACTTGGTGCCAGATGCTCTTGGAACCATACTACTTTTAAAACCTAAAATCTAGAAATTTAAGTTGTTGAACCCAAACCACAGCTGAGTCTTGAAATTGAGCTCTGATACCATAAAATGTAACACCCTAAACCCAGCCTATGCATTAAGCCCGAATTTTGGCATGCCACATAATTTGAACGTGCATTCAAATCATCAACGATGTAGGAAATCAAATCTTCAAAACGATTAAGAGAATGACTTTATCGAAAATCGAGGTTTATTTGAAATCCATGATTAAAAACACAAGAGTTTATCATTTGATTTACTGAGTAGTAGTTGATTAAAATTTTAAATTTATTTAGTTGAAATATTTCATCGAAGAGTTTCAAAAGAATTTCCTAAGTTTGGTGATATTTAAGAAAAACCTTTATTTTATGCGAGAGTTTTAGAAAACATTTATGAAAACTAAATTAGTCTAATTTAGGAAAACTAAAACATAATAAAATCCATCCGCATAATAAAATCCATGAAAATAATTAAAGAGGCTTTATTACATCATAATTAAAATAGTACTTAAATGAAAATAATTAAAGAAGTTTTAAAGTTATATAAACCACCATTTTTAGTATGGCCTCCGCACGAAGTCATCTCCACCCAAGTCTCCATCAATTATTATTACCTGAGAAGGGTAAGAAAAATGGGGTGAGTTACTTAGAACTCAATGTGTAACCCACTTACCGTTTTCACTGGGCCAAAACCATATAAACATATAATTGGGCTTGATCCCATTTTGCAAATGTTCAATATATATAAATCAAGTATATAAAAAAATAATAATGCATGTGATATGCAATTCCCAACCAAGCCTAATTTCCATCCGCTACACACCACCCGTACCAACCATCACACCTGTAGGGATCAAGTCAACCCACCCCGCCAACACACCAATAGCAGGCTTTAAGCCAATTATAATATTTGTGGCAACAGGCCATTTATAATATTTGTGGCAATAGGCCATTTATAAGATTTGTGGCAATAGGCCATTTATAATATTTATGGTAGAACCACCGATCTAGATTTTGGGCAACAGGCCATTGTGACAGATTCACCGATCTAGATTTTTGGCAACAAGCCTTTCTTCTCTTCATCAATTATCCCAACCCATGCAGTCATGTATATATATATATAAATATATATAAGGCATAACAAAATATTCGTAAGGTAATTTTAACAAAAACCCATAGTACAATTTATCAATTTGGCCCATTAGTCAAAATAACAATTTGGCCCATTTAACGATCTAGCAACTTGGCCCATTTCATCTCATATCACATTTAGCTCATATATTAATATCACTTTTGGCCCATAAAGCAACGTATTTTAATTTGGCCCATAAAGCAACATATTTCAATTTGGCCCATAAAGCAACATATTTCAATTTGGCCCATAAAATAACATATTTCAATTTGGCCCATAAAACAACATATTTCAATTTGGCCCATAAAAGGGTATTTTTGTAATTCGGTCCATAGGGACATTTCGTAATTCGGCCCATTTAACACATGAGGCCTTTTCACAATTTCCACACTTGGCCAACTTGTCAAAATAATAACATAGCCCAAAATATCACTTTCTTTAACAAAATAGCCCATTAAGGGAAAATCCGTAATTTTTTCCACAACCTCAATTTCGGTTTCATGCATTCACATAAAAAGTGTTAATATAACGTATTTTCAAATTTTACCAGATTTACGATTATTATTTTAATGCTTACGGTATAGTATAACCCATGAGATAAATGTGAAGTTACACACCTAATTACGGTGAGAACTACACTTTCCCGCTCGTTGATATCTAAACACGCATCACGATGGATTAGAACACTAATATTTAATATAAAACTATTCTAATGATTAACGATCTAGATCCTTACCCTCGAAATCTTGAATGACAACTATTTGTGATTTCTCTCCGATCAATGGTTCGAACCACGAACAAACAATGGCTCAAAGTGCGACGACTTCAAATAATTGATTTTCACGGATGAGGTCCACAACCCGTGGAAAATCTTAGATTGTTGAAACGACCCTTCGTTTGAATCTAAAGGAATAGGAATCCACCCTCTTTCGAACACTATTCACAACCCTTTTGAACCTATCTTGTTTGCCTCCATTGACAAATAAATGTTAGTCAAACTAATATTCCCTTATCACCACTAATTGATTTTAAGAGTGAAATCGGCTTACCACAGGATTCTTTTGTTCAAAAGGTGAAAATTGATTGATAGAGTCCCTATGATAGAATCGATTAATCAATACAATCTTATCAAAATAGAAAGATAAAATAAAATCCCTTTTCAAAATGATCCCTTACCTTGACTGATGAAATCTCCTTTTTCCACCCAATCTATAATAGCTATGATCAACTAAAGATGTAGAAAAGAAATCGGCACTCTACTATATCACTACAAAGAAAGAAGGATTTGATTGGAGGAGAAAAGATTAAAAATTAAAAATAAAGATTTGGCTATGCTAAAACAAAGGAGAGAAAAGAATGATTCGGCTATGGAGGTAGTCTAACATTCGGCCAAGGGAGAAGAAAATGTTGAAAGTATGGTTGAAAAGAAAATTAAATGATGAAAGAAAGAGAATAAGGATGAGAGGTTTATGATTTAATTTTAAAAATAAAAGAAAATCAAAGGGAGAGAGTTTGAAACATTGGTGCATTCGGTCAAGGGAGAGGAGAAAGAGATGATGTTTGTGTTTTATGTTTTAGGCACTAGATGAGAACACAAAATGGGATACTTGAGTGATTTAGCAAAAATGACCAAATGGTCAAAAAGAAATGACTAAATGAAACCCAACAAAGTTGTTTCCTCCAAGCTCAAGACACATTCGGCTATGGGAGAAAGAAAAAGAGAGGAAAGATGTTTTGGAAGAGCAAAAAAATAAAAATTTTGACCAAAAGAAATCCTAACAAGCTACCATCCTAACCCCATACTAACCACCAAAATTTAGCTCCCCCCATAGTCCATGAAACCGTCCAAATACATAGACACTAAACCAAAGTTTTGCCATCAAGAACTTTCCAAGACAATCACCATACATTAAGCCTTGTGTTTCCCCATTACCTTAAATCATGAGATTCTTTTCCTGAAATTTTACTTACCTTTTCCTTTGGTCTTCTTGCCATAAAATGATATCCAACTCATCCTAGTCCTTATCCATGACCGACACATTGGAAGAGGAAACAAAATAAAAACAAAACTCAAATGCACAACCAAGGATTTGAACCTCTTCCCTCAAGCAAACATACGTGGCGCCATATCCCTTTACCACTTGCTCATATTATGCTAGTTTTTGACACTTAAATTTACTTAAACCTCAAGGGCACTTGATCCACTTCAATAAAGTATTCATTACTAAAATTTATTCTAATTCTGAATAATTCCCAAGTCTTCTCAAGACTATATTAAACATGCAAAATTTTAATTATACACAAGCCAAGCACCAAAAACATGCATCATATCGATACTCATATTTTTAGGATGTTACATAAGTTCATAGTTATTTGCTACTTAATGTGTTTCACTCATAATTTATATTTTATTTTCTTGTTAATTGATCTTTTGTATGTACATGTGAATATAATTTAGTTAATTATATAATTATTAGGAATGCAAGTATGATGTATATATATATATGAGATTGAGAAATGGTTATTTGTAGTGTTTCTTGGATTTGAAATGAATTTTATGAGACTATAATGAGTTCTAATATGTATATAGGTTTTGTTGTAAGAATGTTAATATTAGAAGTTTTGGAAGATATGAAAAGTTATTTAGTACTTGTGAATATGTTATGTAATGTTGAATGGTAATCTTTAATAGTATGTTTAGAAGATGATAGTGTGGTTGGTTATGAAAGTTGAATTGAGGTGTGTAAAAGGATAACTTTTGGTGTAATATTTGATTGTTTGGTTATAATTGAGGTAGCTATGAACGGTACATTTGTAAGGCCCCGAAAATAGGTCTAGTAGTTTCGGGTAAGTTTTTCGGGTTTCAAGTGAAAATTGGGAATTAATAGGGTTTATTAGCGATTTATATTCTTAATTAGTTAGCTTAATTTCATCTAAAAATTGGTAAATAATATTTTGAAAAATAAAAATATTTTTAGAAAAATTAATTTTATGGTTTTAAATAATTTTTGGGTAAAAATAAATATTTTTGGTTAAATTGAAATTTAAAAATAATTTAAAATGGGGGGTTTAAATGGGTGATTTAAAATATTAATTAAATGAAACTAATTTGAAAAACAAGGGAAATGTGTAAGAGATTTTATAACAAATAAACCATATTTTCGGAATTTTAGAGGGAAATGAGCAAATTGCAAAACAAAGGAAAAGGGGGAGTGGCCTAATGGCAAATTCCCAAAATTTTTAAAATCAGGTGGGGGTTTTTAGTTTTAAAAACTCTACAACTACCTCACCTTTTGTAACACCCCTGACCCTGCCTAGATGTTATGATTGAATCCGGTGATGTCACAAGGTAAGGTTTTTAAAAATGGAGTCGTTTCGTCAAATCATTCCAGTTTCGAAACTCATATTCATTCATATCTATAACAGTCCGGTTTAGACCCTAGTCGAAATAGTGGTTTCGGGACCACAAATTTGAGTCATAAAAATATTTTAATATTATTTTTGTGTGTACAGTATGTGAATTTAGATGCATGAAAGTTTCCTGTGAAAATTTTATCGTTCGTATGCTCGATTTTATAAAAGGTTCCGAACGTATGATATTAAAATAATATTTTAAAATATTTTAAAAATATGTACAGTACCACTTGAACACATTTTAAAATATTTTAAAATTGCACCACTTGAACGTATGTGAAAATTTAGTCTATTAGTACCACTCGAAACATGGTTGTGAAAATTTAGTCTATTATTTTTAAAAAATAATATTAAAATATTTTAATATCATATCATCTCATTCATAGCTTTATCAACCACATAGGTTCCGAACGTACCTTAACCAACACCTAGTTGTCAATTACCTTTGCTACTCAATACTCACTATTTCATCTTGATTAACTTTTGTCTCTTCTTTGATTCCATCGTACACTCAGTGCCCAGATAGTTATTCGAAGCTTAATTAACATCACACACTTAGTGCATCCATATCAAACCGATCTTAAATTGGTATCGCACACATAGTGCCAACCACAAAGCCGAATCTTATATTATGTCGCACACATAGTGCTGATCATCTCGGTTACATTTCCGAATACGCACATTCAATGCCAAATAACTCAAGCCCTCACATATCATTCACATTTCAATTTTATCATACCATTCCTTTTATAGCATTAAACATAACTAAATACACGTATTATGTCCGAACTTACCTCAGACGTCGAACTATCAAAATGGTCGATTAATCGAGCACTTTATCTTTGCCTCAATCTTGATCCGAACCTCTTCTTTCTTGGTCTATACACATTCAAATTCAGTCCATTAAATCACTAATTCATTCAATTCAGTCCACACACACATTTAGGGCATTTTACAAAATAGCCCTCACATTTTCACATTTCGACACTTTAGTCTCTAGTTCACAAAATCATCAAATACACATAATTTCAAAGCACATATGCTTAGCCGAATTCTTCCCATGCTAATACAAGCTCACACATTTCATTTATCTAACAATTTAACCCTTTAATTTCTCATTTTCTCAATTAAGTCCAAAATACTCAATTTCACTAAAAATTCCAATACAAACTATGTTAATCCAACATCAAGTTTCCATATTTCACTATCAACTAACACATAGCTCAAGTATTCATCAATGTCTCATCTTAAAAATATCATCAATTCATAAAATTTCAACATGGGTTAGCTAGAGCACGAAGCAATGATTACGAAAACGTAAAAATTATCAAAAATTGAGCTCAAACATACCTTTAATCAAGCTCAAATGTTGGTCGAATTTACCAAAAGTTAAAAACTCTCTTCTTTCTTCAATATTAAGTGCAAAGATGGATAGAAAATGGCTTATTTTGATGCTTTGTTTTGTAATAAATTAACTTAATAATCAAATGCCAATTTTGCCCTTTTCTTAGTCATATAAGACAAATTATCAACATGGTTATCTTGTCATTTAACACCCCACTATATTAAAATTAGGCTAATTGCCTCATAAGGCCTCCACATTATAAAGACATCAACAATTTAACACTTGACAATCAGCACACAGTATTTCACACTTATGCAATTAAGTCCTTTCTCACAATTTGACACACAGTCAATAAAATTATCACACAGAATTTTCACACAGACTATGTCACATAGAATCAACACCAAAGATAACATTAAAATAATATTTCAACCTCAGATTTGTGGTCTCAAAACTATTATTCCGACTAGGGTCTAAACCGGGCTATTATAGAATCTGTGATGTTTTAATTATGGTTAAAATTGTAAATTAATAATTAAAGGTTAATAAATAAAACAAAGCTAAATATTATCATCTTCCATTCATTTTACAACCAAAAAAGGGGTTTAAAATAGCCATGGAAGAGCTTGACATTTGGTTATGGTGTTTTGCTCAAATAGGTACGGTTATAACTCTATTTTTAATAATTTTATGTTTTTGAGCTCGTTGCAGCTTAACCTAGCTAGCCCGTATCTTTGTTTTTGAAACTGCTATAGATTTTGAAAGATGCCATTGTTGAATGCTTGGTTGTTTAGATGTTTTATGATATATTATTAAAGTTTGAAGCTAGATTAACAAGTTTTATAAAGTGATTTTTGATAAAAATGTCAATTGAGGATTAAATTAAGAAAAGTGTAAAATTCATGGTTAAATGTGTGAATAAACTAAAAATATGGGATGCTAGTAGTTTGGGTAAAATTCAGCTAGCATGGGCTTGTCCTTAATTGCATGAATTTGCAATTTTATGTGATAATGACTAAATTATGAAAATGTGAAATTTTAGAGGCAAAAGTGCAAAATGACCATTTATGTGATTTGGATAAAATTGAATGAATTGTTGAATAAATTAGTTAAAATATGATATTATCTAGATTGAGAAAAATGGAATTCAGATCTAGATTGATGGAAAATTAAAGTATCAGATTAGTCGACCTAATTCATCGTTTTAGCGAACGAGGTAAGTTCGTATTTTAATAGACATTACAAAATAATGTTTTAAATGCATATTATTTGTATAATATAATTCAATGGCTAATGGTAATGCAAAAGTATGTATATTGAGTAAAATATATATATGTCATTATGATATTGAATCGTTCGAGAAGCAGAATATATGAATACGAGAAAGTTTTGATAATGTGACGACATCCAAAAAGCCCCGTACGAACCGTAGGAATAGTAGAGGATACATATGTCATGACATAGGATTCTGAGATATGATTTCGTATAAGACCACATCTGGGACGTTGGCATCGACTTGTGATTTACGTGTAAGACTATGTTTGGGACATTGGCATCATATTTGGTTTTATGTAAGACCCTGTCCGGGATAGTGGCATCGTTATGTGATTACATCTAAGACCACGTCTGAGACATTGGCATTGTATGAGATTTTTGACGATACGAGTATCCTTATTGATTCCGAACGGTTCAACGGGCATTCTGAGAAATAAGTGATTAAGTGAATGACATTTCGATTCAAGTACGTTGGAAGGTATACAATATTTGATAATGAAAGGTAAGTATAAATGTGCAAAGAATGTTATGTGATGTATTTGTAAATGAAATATGAATATGTGCAAATCAATTAAGAACAAATGAATAAAATGTGATTTATAAAGCAAATGTAAGTAAAATTGTCAAATACTATATGAAAGAAAGGTGAATTTGAATATAAGTGATGATATGTGATTTGTATGAGAATTATATGTGATTAGAAATGTTAATTATAGAATGTGCTCATTTGGATATATGAAAGTGAGAATGGAATGTTATATGAGAATTAAATTGAATAAGCTTATGAAAGCTAAATTTAGTAAGTAAGTATATTATTGAATGATGATGATTTGATATGAAATTGTGTTATAAACTTGAGATAAGTTGTGTTTTGGCATGTGAAATAGCTTATCATGTTTATGACATTGTAATGAAATTATTTGTTATGTTAAGTTTATTAAGATACAAGTTTACTAACCTTTCAAAGCTTACTTTGTGTGTTTATCCTATGTTTATAGATTTTCAGAGAATTGCTCGGGTTGGAAGTTGGCGGAGATCGCATCACACTATCTGGCTAATGATTTTGGTAATTATACACTTTATGACTTGGTTATATGGCATGTATAGGCTTTATGATTGTTTGATGAGTCGTTGTAATTTGGGAAATTGATGTCTATGTGTTTGATGCAATTTTCCATGAGATATGGATTGGAAATCGATGTTAATTTTGATATGTATATGTCGCCTTATGTAATGGCATAGTTTGGTAAGTTTTGGATGGATTATGTATAGAAATGTTTGAGGTTGTTATGAGAAAAATTGTGCACAAATTGATATGTTTGATATGCTCATGAATGGTTAGAAAAGATGGTCATTTTTGGTATATTTTGGTTACCTTTGAAGTGTGAAATAATGTGTTTGTTTGAGCTTGTAGGATTGACCCATAATGGGTGGCAAATTGGTGTTGCAAATGGCCTATATTTTCCCACACGGTTGAGCACACGGGCGTATGGCTCGACCGTGTCCCTGAAATTTGTAATTTGATTCAAGTCAGGCTCACACACGGGTTAGACACACGGGTGTGACTGGCCGTGTGATGCAAGTCAGTTTCGACCACGGGCCAGACACACGGGCGTCTGACAAGCCGTGTGATGTAAGTCAGTGTCGACCACAGCTTGGACACATAGGCATGTCTGAGGCCGTGTGAGGCACACGGCCTATCCACACGGGCGTGTGACCTCTGTAACTTTGAAAAAAATGTTAAGTTTTCAGAAAAATTTTGTATGAGCTCGGTTTAGTCCCGACCCCTTCCCAATACTTTATTAAGGTCTCGTAGACCTATTTAAGGGACTTTATGTGTTGAATTTGCTATGATATGATGAAGATATATCTTGTGATGCGAAATGTTTTTAAAAGTTTTGATTTGTCCGGTAATGCCTCTTAACCTTATTCTGGTGACAATTACGGGTTAAGGGTGTTATAATATCTATTTTTGAAAGCGTTTGTTTAGTTTGTTTATTTATTTGCCCAAACGTAAGTACAACGGTAGTCATAAAATGTTTAATTTGGTAATCCCGTTCGTATTTTCAAAAAATTGTTGTTTTAGTAAAACCCATCGCAAATAAATAGTCAAGTCAAAACCAAATCCCAAAATAAAATCAAACAGTCCGGAGAGTCCATAAATTACAAAACTCTTGAAATAACCTTTAAAACCAAATTAAAATCATAATTATTAATCGTTTATAAACTTGTAGTGACCAAGAGGCTCCATCGCACCGATCCGCCTAAGTTTGTTGATTACCTGTAACACCCCAAACCTGGCCGAGAAGTTACGACCGGATCTGACGTGTCACATCGAAGTGTTGATTTGAAAACTGGTCTTGTCGATGAAAGTTCATGACTAAATTTTAAATCCCTTTTAACTAATTGCTATTGAAAACATTGGTGTTGTAAAATCAGAACAAGTTGGCCAATTATTGGTCATGTCATTTGTTACAAGTTTATTAATCTGAATTAAAAACCGCAGAAGCTTTTCTAATTGTAAACTTTAAAATTTGAAATGCGTGATTTTCTTTGGAAATAGTTATTATTTTGAAAAACCCGTTTTTCCTAAGCTAGCAGGTTGAAGTAAGAAGTTAAAATCAAATAAAAGTTAAAACCTCAAATGGCCTTATTACATAATCAAACCCAAGTATAAATTTAAAATATTTAAGTCTCAAGTGAAAAATCAGTGTTCACGTGGCCACCTCTGGGTCCATCGCGGCTCCAAATCGTTTAAGGCTGGGGATTACCTGTATAGTTAAAAACAAGGGTGAGTTTGCGAAAACTCAGTGTGTAATCCCCTATCAGTCAATTAACAATCGGTGCAAGCAGAAATAGACTTGTTGATGGGCCAAAGTTCACAGCTAAAACCCGAAAGGACCGAATACCCCTAGTTTACAAAATTATCGAAATACCCCTGGTTTGTAAAATTACTAAAGTACCCTTGGATTGCAAAATTATCGAAATACCTCTGGTTTGTAAAATTATCGAAATATCCCTTGTTTGCAAAAATTACCGAAATACCCCTGATTTGTGAAATTACCAAAATACCCCTAATTTGTGAAATTACCAAAGTACCCTGGTTTACAAAATTACTGAATACCCCCTGATTTACGAAATTACCAAACTAGGGGGTTTGCAAAATTATCGAAATACCCTTGATTTATGAAATTACCAAAATACCCCCGATTTGTAAAATTACCGAATACCCCTTGATTTGCAAAATTACCAAAATACCCCCTATTTTACAAAATTACCAAAATACCCCTGTTTTGCAAAATTACCAAGATACCTCTATTTTGGAAAATTATAAAAATACCATTGTAGGGTAGAATTATAAAAATACCCCTTAGGGTAGAATTACGAAAATACCCATGGGTAGTGAAATGACGAAAATATCCCTATATGACGAATATGAGTTTATGGATGTTACTTGTATGTTTGATGCATTCATATGATATTCTACTTAGGATGCATATGGGTGGGATTTATGGTACGGAGGAAGATTTGAGGATCGCATGGCCGTATGGTATGGATCTAGGATCGCATGACCGTATGGTATGGATCCACTGGAGGCTTTAAGCCCAATATATGTGATTAAGCGGCTTTGCTGCAACGTTTAGTAGTACCGTAACCGGGCTACCCTTGGTGTGTAGCGGAAGGGTGGGTCGAGCTAGAATTCCGCACAGGAGTCATATGGTTGGAAGGGAAATGGTGTGTGTAGCGAATTCATTTTAGGGTGGGTTTTGCATTATTTTGTGTGTATATGATGCGTTATGATATGATATGAGGTTATTGTGGGCTAAAGCCCAAGACCACCGATTTTGATAAGGCTTAGGCCCAATGTGGATATTTGTAAGTGATTTGATTGCCAAGGGTTATGAACATTGAGTTTCAAAACCCACACCCCTTTAATTTAATGTTTTCAGGTAATCTTGAATAGACGACTCAATGTGGGAGAGGACTCGGAGATGGCCACACTACAAGAGGCTTGAATTTTCATTTATTTGTTTGAAAATACATGTTTTTATTTACTTAATTTTTAGTGGACGTAATAAGGCCTTGTACTCTGTTTTGACTTCAAATTTAATTTGGGTTTTGAGATTAAATGTTTATTTAATTATTAAACCTAAGTAAGCTCTTATGTTCAAACTTAGTTTACTAAATGCTTAAAATAATAAAATGGGTTTTTTTTCTTTAATTAATAAGTCTATTAGATTTCGGGCTTTTGGGCCTTAAATTCTTAATAATCGTTTTGAATTATTCCTTTAATGTGACATTCCGGATTCGGGCCTAACTTCTAGGCCAGGTTTGGGGTGTTACATTTAGTGGTATCAAAGCCTAGGTTGCAAAGTCCGGCTGTGACATGGGCCTTAGATTTTGGGTTTTTTTTTAAAAAAAAAATTTGGCAGGATTCTTGAAGTGTGGTTCATCGAGCCCTCGACATTGAGCCAAGTAAGTTTTCTGTTATTGTTTGAATTATTGAACTATATAGATAATAGGCTACTTAAAAATAGGCTTTTAGAGACTAAAGCCCGTAGGAAACTTAAGCCTGTAGTGGATTCTCGACCGCAGAATAACTCTAAGAAATTGTTGTTACTTACATAAGACATGTGCCCTAAACAAGTGGAACCAATTACTAATTTCATAAAATTCTTAATCAGAGTGCACAGTGAAAGCATAGTGGTGTGACTTGAGCAGTGCGTTTAGTAGTTAGTTAGAAATTTCAAGGACGAAATTTCTTTTAGGAGGGTAGATTTATAACAACCCGAATTTGGGCCTAGTAGATTTGGATCCATTGGGCCTTGAGAGTATGTAACATCCTGAATTTATGGGTCTATGCGTTTAGTATAGGAATATGTTTAATATGGTGAAAGGGGTTTAAATTTGGGCTTAGAATTAGGCAAAGGCCCATATTAAATTTTTTTTAAAGTGGCATCATTAACAATTAAAAAGCAACAAGTTTTGGGTCACAAGGAGCCCATGTTTTTAGGGCCATTTTCAGCACCTAAAATGAAGCAAGGAGTGACGCCACACACAAGGAGTTAGGGGTCCAAAATTTAAGTTTAATAAAGCCCAAATCTTTTAATTTAAGTGAGTTAAATTTAGGCATTAAGATTTGATGAGGTGGACGGCTACAAGGCTCAAAAATAAGAAAATTTAGATGGATTTTGTAATTGATAAAATAGTAGATAAAAAGGAGAAAAGTTAGGAGCTTATCTACAAGGGAGGTGATGGCCGAAAATCCATCACCTAGAGGAGTGTAGAAATCAGCTACTGCATGGTAATGCTGAATTTTCCCTCTCATGTAGCTTGAATTTTAATTAATTAGGAACGACATTTTCGGTTTTATACATGAGGTGTCGAAATATCTATAAATAGGGGGGATAGCTCCTTGATTCTGACATTGAAAACCCTAATTTCTTCTCCCATTGTACCGAAATTCCTTAGCCTCTCCCTCTTCAATTTCTTTTCTCTAATTTCTTCAAAAGCCGAAACTCTTCTCCACTTTTTCCCCCTTGTGCCGATTTCTCTAAAAAGTAGAAGCATCTATAGTCTTTTCTTTTATTCATCCTATTTGAGAATTAGTTCTATTCTTCTGGCATTTAAAACTTTCCTTTGGCATTGTCGAATCTCCTTTCCAAGTGTTAGCCGAATTCCCTATACTAAGGTAAGTGTCGATTTCTGTTAGATCTCAAGGTAAGTGTCGATTTCTGTTAAATATCATATTCTATTTCGGTTCTTAAAAGGCAAAAGCTAAAAAATTAACAGTTTAATGATTCTATGTTGGGTGACAATTAGGGATTTGAAGGAAGCTTGGTCAATTAGATCTAAAAGCCAAAAATAGCTAGTCTCCACTTTCGGGATTTTTAAGGTAAGAAGATTTCCCTAGATTTCTATTAGATTTGATCATTATATGCAAGATCTTAAGGTTATAATGAGAATTAACGATTAAATATTGTGATAGTAGTTCTGATAAGGACTTGTGATGGAATTAAATATGGATCGTGCAAAGGAGAAAATCCTAAGTTTAAGAAAAGAGCGATTCGCCATTCGAGATTGGCCACTTGGTTGTGGACCAGCTTTTGAACAACACCTTAGGCAAATAGCAGTAGTGTCGACTAAGGATAGCGTCAACATAGAAAGCATCATCTTATCGGTAGTCAGGTGTGTAGATCTCTAACACACTACTAATCCTGTATGTATGATTATATGTATGTATTATGGGCTAAAAAGCGGAAAGAGGATGTATGGACAGTCGAATGGAACCCTAAAAAGGGTTAGGCAAGGATGCCAGGTACGTAAACGTAGAACTCCCTATGTGTATCGAAATAAATGTAAGCCTACATGATGTTTTCTTTATGTATGTTTGCATGAGGTGGGATTTTGATATGATGAAGGGGAAGTGCATGACAGGTCACACAGTGATCGGTGGAAGAAAACCCACAAATATAAATGCTAGGTCACATAGTGATCGGTAGCTATGACACATTTAATAATTCCTGAATAATAGGAATAGGCAGTTCGGCTGTCGTTATGGTGTGTAGCGGATGGAGGGTTGATTGTAGAAATCCCCACGGTGTGATCATTGGTTTGGGTTGGTGTGTAGAGGATGGAAACCTAGGATGGGTTGTGTAACATCCTAAATTAGGGGTTGTTTGTAATTTAATTATTTTTCCCATGTGTGTGCTTGAAGAAATATGTATGCTTGATTGCCTGATATATTTAAGGGTCTAGTCATAACCCCGGACTAGTCGGACTTAGGGCTAAAATTTATTTTTAGTGCTTGAGAGGAGGGAGCTAGGTGAGATAGGGGTTAAGAGATAGTTTTGGGAGAAGTTGGACACAAGGAATAAAGTGGCATGGTGGCTTGAGGCGCTAAGGTGCAAGGGACTGCAAGAGGGAGGACTCATGTTCGAGTCCTGGTGGAAGCGCAAGAGTGTTTTAATTTTTGCCTTTGGCATTAGGGCAAAAGGGAGTTAAGGAAGGAACGCTTAAAAGGGATTGTAAGGGGTTTATATCACGAAATGAGTCAGTGGCAAAGTGGCTTTCATGCGCCACTTAAGAGCTTGGAGGTGACAATGGGCGCAGGTCTTGGGTTCAAGCTGCCGAGTTTGCGCCTTGGGAGTTTTATTTTCTTTTGCATTAGGAAGGGAATCGGCCTAGGAAGGCCTTAAGAATAAATGGCGAGGTTTTGAGGCATGAAAGTCGATGTGGAAGAGTGGCTTGGGGCGTGTTAAAGAGCTGCAGCAAAGAGGTCCCATGTTCGAGTAGCATGGGCAGCAATAGGATTCTTTTTTTTATGCAAGCTGGCGTGAATGGGAGACAGAGCTAATGGCCTGATTTTGGACTCTTAATTTGATAAGGATAAGCTTAATTTTTTTGCACTTAATTTCGGCTAGAAGAGTAGTGTTATTAGTATTTTATTTCTTTTTATTTTGAAGAGGGGATAAAGGAGGGATAAAAGATAGGTATTTATTTAATTTAACTAAATAGGTGATAATCAAAAGATAGGAATTATCACAAAAAAAGGGGGGGAGAGGTGGCTGAGTGAAGGGCTCTTGTGATGGCATATTCGGTCAAGTGAAAGGGGAGGTGCCGAAATTCATCAAAGTTCTTTTCTTTTTTTTCTTCTACTTGGCCGAACCTACCTCCCTCTTTTACTAAAAATTTCACCTTCCATTTGAGTTGCTAGCCGAATATCCCCTACCATATAGGGCTTAGGTCGAATCCCCCTAAGGAAGGTGCTGTCGATTTCAAGGGTTGGTAAGTGCCTCTCTTAAGCATTCGATTTCTCTTCTCTTCCTTTTTGTGTGCCGAAAGCTTGAGAAACAAGCCTTGGTAAGTTGGCTGAATGTGGTTATGGTTCTAATAGTGTATGTTTTGTGTGTAGCTAACAGCAAGGTGCATTGAGGGAGCCTTTCATGGTTTCAATTCTGCAAGGTAAGCCAATATGGTATTCGGCCATAGGCCACTTTCCATAGATTTGTTTATAGTCGATTTTAACAAAGTGACATATAGGGATTTCGACAGTTTCAGAAGATAGGAGTGGTTTTCGGGATTTTGATTTTGCTTTGGTAAGTAATAATAAGATTCGGCCTAGGGCCATATTTGGATTATAGGTGCGATTAGTCCTTGGGATTACTAATTTGGCCGAATAGGCCTTGGCACTAACTTTGGTGATTGGCCGAATATAAGGTCAAGGGATAGAGCATAGTAGATCGAAACTTTGGGATCTAGGATTCGCGTTAGTAACAGGTGTGTAAAATTCACTACACACTTTATTAGTTAACATGACTATATTGTTGCCTTTTAATCATTGTGGTAGTGATTTGCTTGTGGACATGAGCATGGATTCCGGGTAAGTCCCCTATTACATGATCTATGATGTATGCTTGAGTATGCCATCACATGCTATTGAATGCTATGATATACATAAATGCATGATATATGGGATTATGATAATTGTTATGTAAGCATGATGATGGTGGGATTAATGAGAGGAGGGGGATGATCTCTATGGACTGTCACCAGTGGTTTGGACCACAAGATGGGTTGGCCCCATCAGATTAATTGTGACTTGCCACCACGGTGGTTTTGACCACACCGTTGATAAATTGTGACTAAGTCCCGTGGTTTGGTACCACCGATGGTTTTGACCACATTATGATAATTGTGACCTATGGTCATCGGTGGTTTTGACCACACGATGGGTTGGCCCCATCACTTGATTTGTGACTCTAGTCACGGTGGTTTTGACCACCGGTGGTTTTGACCACGGGGTAGTTAAAGGAGTACGGATGGTTAGTGGGGTTGCATGTTTGCATGTTTATTAATAATTTGTGCATGAGTTGCATTTCCGGGTGGGGGATTTACACACTGAGTCTTGGTGACTCACCCCTTCCCATACTATTTTGCAGATGAGTAGATCGCGGAGATGGAGCCGGAGAGGACTCGAGGCGGCCGTGCTTATTCGTTGGATTTGAATTTAATTTATTATAGTTAAGTTTATTTATTTTTTTCTAAGTTTTTAATTTGGGTTGTAATAAGGCCGCTAGTTTATTATTTTGGGATGTTTACATAGTTATTTTTACCCTACTTATACTATATTACAAATGAGATTATATAATGTTAAGTAAATCGGTTTAAAGCAACATTTTCAAATTAAGTAACTTTTATGAGTTTTCAAAGATGTTACCATCGGGTAGCAAAGTTTACCAAGTCAACCATAACTTGAAGATTCTTAAAATTTTACATGATCGAATGTTTTAAAAAGGTTTCCAAACACAACCATGTTTATAAATAAAAACCAATCCCACCTAAGTTTTATCAAACACTGCTTATTAACCTTAACAGTTTTTTTCACCAGAAAATCAATATCTTTCAAAATGTTTTTAATTCGTGACATACCAGATCCGGTCAGGGCTCATGGGTCGGGTTTGGGGTGTTACATTTTTAGTATCAGAGCCCGGTTCAAAACTCGGCTGTAGGGGCCTAAGGCCCAAAATGTTTTGTTTTATTAGTAGGCCTTATTGAAATGTTTTGGGAAACTGTTTATGGTTTGAATAGCATGGCACCGAGTCTCCGGCACCAATCCGCCCAGGTAAGTAATTCTATCTATTTTCTTTGTGAATATTTGATAGGAATAGAAGGGTAAATTGTGAACGTAGAATATTAGAATAAGGAATTGTTGAACCCTAGGGTTAGCGTACCCCAACAAACAATGCATAAGATTTAATAATTCCCTAAACAACCACATGGGTTGTCCTTTGAAAGCGAGGATGTGGCAATCGTTATACGCATGTCTAGGATTGGATTCGGTGGGGGCACGGTATTTAAGCGATCTAGTGACTCACCCCTACTCACTCGAATCCTACACAGTGCGTAGTGATGAGTTCATCCTAATGAGACGACACACTCACAAAGCTAAACTTGATAATTAAAACCCGAAAGGGACTAGCGCTTTGTTTTGAAGTAATTAAAACCTTAGCTTTAAAAAAATGACCAAAATACCCTCGATTTGTAAACTATCAAAATACCCTCCGTATGAAAAATTTCCAAATAAAAAATTTCAAAATATCCTTCTTTGTGAAATCAATTAGAACCAAATTTTGGAAATCTTGTTATGAAAAAATTACTAAAATACCCTAGTGATAAAATTACAAAATTGCCCCTAACCAACAAAAGTACCAGAATGATTACGATTTTCAAAATTTTGCAACATCAACATTCGGAAAATGCAATTCTCAAAAGAACCCTCAAAGTTTTACAACTTTTGAAATATCCCTGATTTATTAAATTTTACAAATTCACCCTGATTTGTGAAAAATTACCAAAATACCCCTGAGGTCCAAAATTACCGAAATACCCCCGAATTTCAAAATTTATTCAAAATACCTCGGTAATTTAAAAGTTCCAAAACACTTTTTGACAAAATCATCCGGGAACTTTTCTTTTGGAAAATTACAAAAAACCCCCGTAGGATAAAATTACGAAAATACCCCTAGGTAGTGGAAAACAACCACAATGAAAAACTACAACGTTTCTCTGAATGAACGAAAGTTCATAACTGCTTGGTGGATGGATGAATGAATGAAAAGACTGTGTGCATGCATGAATACGAAAGAACCACTCCTAAATTCTTTTTCATAAAACTCCTTCGCGGGTAAACAAGTGAAACGAAAGTACTAATTCATAAAACTTCTTAATCAGATCACGACGAGAGTAATGAGTACAAGAGGTCGTGGACGTCTGCCCTGTGGCCGTGGCAGAGGTAGGATGACCTTGTCGGAGCCAGCAAGGTCTGGCCATGGGTCTGGAAATGAGATGCCGGATCTGTCGGCGACAAAAATTGAGTTCCAAGATCAGACCGGTGGTAACGATGTAGTATCCCAGGCGATGCTACGAGTGTTGGAACGAGTTGCTGAGGTAGGCACGGGTGCAGGAGCCCGAAAATCTGTGGTTGAACGACTCGGGCTAACGGAGCAGAGGTGTTTAGAGGAGTTTCTGGAGTGGCACCAATGCGACAGAGTATTGGTTGGAATCAACTGAGATGATCATGGGTGACCTGGATTTTATAGCTGAGGAGAAGTTGAAGGGTATCATCTCTCTGCTTCGGGATGTGTTATATCAGTGGTGGCTCACTGTAAGGGATGGAGCGATGGCGGAGGATCTCACATGGGAATTCTTTAAGGCCGCCTATCAAAAGAAATACATCGGAACCAGTTACGTGGATGCGCAGCAGAAGGCTTTCTTGAACCTGGTTCAGGGTAATAAGACAGTCGCAGAGTATGAGGCCAAATTTCTCTGGTTGAGTAGGTATGCTCGTGGTATTGTGGGTACCGAGCATGAACGCTGTGTTAGATTCGAGGATAGGCTGAGAGATGAGATGAGGATGATGCTAGCTCCACAACAGGAATGAGAGTTCGCTGTCCTAGTGGAGAAATCTAAGGTTGCTGAAGGGGTAAGACGGTCGGTTAGGCGAAATCAGGATAGGAGTTGGAATAAGAGGAGCTCTGGATCTTGAAGTTTTCTGGTAATCAGCAGAAGAGGACGAAGTTTGGTGGGTCAGATCAAGCTACTAGGCCTGCTACTACTGTAAATCCTCAATGGCCGCCACGGTGTGCTCAGTGTGGGAAGTCTCACACGGGGGAGTGTTGTAATGGTAATCGAGGATGTTTCGAATGTGGGTCCATGTAACACCGAGTTAGAGATTGTCCAAAAAAGGCAGCTAGGCTGAGGTCAGAGGGTCAAGATCGTGCTCCGAATAGGAGGGATAATCAACAGCCACCGAGAGGTTGCGATGCAGGAAGAGGAGGTAATGGTGCTGGCAGAGGTCGTAGGGCACCGAGGGGAGGTACCGGTGGTACTGAGGCTAGGCAATCTGGTTTGGTCTATGTTGCGAGGCGTCAAGAGGAGGGCGACGCACCGAATGTCATAACCGATATGTTCTTGATCTTTGGTGTACCGTATAGTACCTTGATTGACATTGGCTCAACCCACTCATACATTGCTAGTAGTGTAATGGAAACTCTGCACTTAGACTCTGAGCTTACTTCTAGGAAGATGATTGTATTAAGCCCTTTAGGTCACTCTGTAGAAGTAAGTAAACTCTATAGGAATGTACCCCTAGAACTCCAAGGGGTCGTATTCTTGGCTGACTTGATGGAACTACCGTTCGACCTAATCCTCGGGATGGATTGGCTAGTAAAGTATCGAGCTAGCTCGGATTGCGACTAAGCGCATATGGTAATAAAGACCGTGGAAGGTGATGAGGTGGTGATGATAGGTAAAAGGAGAGATTACCTATCTAATCTGGTTTCTGTATTGAAGGCGAAAAAGATGGTGAGGAAGGGTTGTGAAGCATGTGTGGTACATGTCTGTGCTTTGGAAGCTAAGGATGTTGCTGTGAAAGATGTCCGGACCATAAGGGACTATGTTGATGTGTTTCCAGAGGAACTTCCGTGTCTACCTCCGGATCGTGAGGTTGAATTTGGTATAATCATTACAAACCGCACTTTCAAGATCTATAGCTCCGATCGGATGGCGCCAGAAAGAATTGGTAGAGTTGAAGCGCAGATTCGTGGAATTGTTAGATAGAGGTTCATCCGACCAAGTGTATCACCTTGGGAGCTCCAATGCTTTTTGTCAAGAAGAAGGATGGGACAATGAGGATGTGCATAGACTATCGACAGCTGAACAAGTTGACAATAAAGAATAGGTACCCTTTGCCTGGGATTGACGATCTGTTCGATCAACTCAAAGGGGCATCGGTGTTCTCTAAGATTGACCTTAGGTCAGGGTACCATCAGCTTAAGGTGAAGGAGGCTGATGTCCACAAGACGGCATTCCGTACTCGGTATGGACACTACGAGTTTCTGGTAATGCCTTTTGGTTTGACGAATGCACCGGCCGTGTTTATGGACATGATGAATGGGGTTTTCCAACCCTATCTGGACGGGTTCGTCGTGGTGTTCATAGACGACATTTTGGTGTACTCGAAGTCTGAGGAGGAGCATGACACACATCTTCATGTGGTTTTGCAATTTCTAAGGGAGAAATAGCTGTACGCCAAATTTAGCAAGTGTGAGTTTTGGCTCAAGGAGGTAACTTTTCTAGGGCATGTTGTTTCAGCTGAGGGCATCAGGGTGGATCCCCGTAAGATTGAGGCAGTTTTAGTGTGGAAACCACCAAAGTCAATTACGAAAATTCAGAGTTTTCTGGGGTTGGTAGGATATTATAGGAGATTTGTGGAAAATTTCTCCTTAATCGCAGTACCGTTGACTAAACTGCTGAGAAAAGGAGTTCTATTTGTGTGGTTTGAGAAGTAGCAAGAGAGTTTCGATAAGCTGAAGAGGATCTTAAGAGAAGCACCAGTTTTGATTCAGCCTGAGGTAGGAAGGGAATTCATTGTGTATTGTGATGCATCGCATACTGGTTTAGGGTGTGTGTTAATGCAAGAAGGGTAGGTGGTCGCTTATGCGTCACGGCAGTTGAGGCCTCACGAAGCTAACTATTTGACACATGATTTGGAATTGGCTGCTGTGGTTTTTGCCTTGAAGATTTGGAGGCACTATTTGTATGGGGAGAAGTCGGTAGTATACACTGATCACAAGAGTCTGAAGTACCTCTTAACTCAGAAAGATTTAAATCTGAGACAGCGGAGGTGGATTGAGTTACTGAAAGACTACGACTGCTCAATCGAATACCATCCGGGCAAGGCTAATGTGGTAGCTGACGCATTGAGCCGAAAGGTGGTAGTGGATTTGCAAGCAATATTTGCTCACCTAAGTCTCTATGAGGATGGGAGCCTTTTGGCGAAATTGCAAGTGAAGCCATCTTGGATTAATGAGGTCAAAGAAAGGCAGATGACCGACGAAGCTTTGAATACTCAGAAGTTGCAAGTACAGAATGGTGAGGCCGAAGGTTTCAGCTTAGGTAGTGATGGAGTGTTGTACTTTCAGGGGAGAGTATGCATGCCTAAGGATGATGATTTGAGGCAGCGAATCCTTAAAGAAGCTCATAGCAGTCCGTACGCTATGCACCCAGGAAGCAACAAGATGTATCGAAATTTAAGGGAGCAGTTTTGGTGGTGGGGCCTTAAGCGAAAAGTAACCGAGTTAGTGGGCAAGTGTCTGACATGCATCAATTGCCATCAAGGCTATTACAGCCGGTAAAGATCCCACAGTGGAAGTGGGAGGAGATTACTATGAATTTCGTAAGTGGGCTTCCCTTTACGCCCAGTAAGAAAGATGCAATTTGGGTGATAGTAGACCGGTTGACTAAGTCGGCTCATTTCATACCGGTAAGGGTTGACTACTCGCTTTAAAGGTTAGCCAAGTTGTATATCGCAGAGATAGTGCGGTTGCATGGAGTACCAGTGTCCATTATCTCAGATCGAGATCCCCGGTTCACGTCGAGATTCTGGAAGGCTTTACATCAGGAGTTAGGCACGAAGTTGAATTTCAGCATGGTTTTTCACCTGCAGTCTGATGGACAATCTGAGAGGGTAATCCAAGTGTTGGAAGATATGTTAAGGGGTTGTGTTTTGGACTTCCGTGGTAGTTGGGAAGAGTACCTACCTTTGGCAGAGTTCGCTTATAACAATAGTTATCAGCGAGTATTGAGAGATGGCACCGTATGAGGCAATTGTATGGTCGAAATCAGTACTCCTACATGTTGGGACGAACTAGGAGAGCGGCAGATGTTGGGTCGAGTTAGTGGCGGAGACAGAGGATAAGGTTAGAGTAATTGGGCTCGTCTTAAGGAGGCATCAGATGCATGTAAATCCTATCCTGATCTTAAGCGAAGAGAGGTTGAATATGCAGTGGGTGATAAGGTCTTCTTGAAGGTATCACCTTGGAAGAAGGTGCTGAGGTTTGGCCGGAAGGGCAAGCTAAGCCCTAGATTTATCGGACCGTACACGGTGTTGAAACATGTGGGACCGGTAGCTTACTAGCTTGAGTTGCCAGCGGAATTGAGCCAGATACATGACATTTTCCATGTTTCGATGCTGAGGCACTATCGATTAGATCCCTCACACGTAGTGCCGGTCACAAAAATTAAGGTGAACCCGGACTTGTCTTTCGAGGAGGAGCCAGTACAGATTTTGGATCGAGATGTCAAGGTTCTGAGGAGTGCCTTTGGTAAAGGTGTTATGGCGAAATCATGGTACGGAAGAGGCCACATGGGAACCCGAGGATGTGATGCGGCAGCAATACCCCCAACTCTTCTGATCTAGGTAATTTCGAGGCCGAAATTATTTTAAGGGGGTAGAACTGTAACATCCTAAATTAGGGGTTGTTTGTAATTTAATTATTTTTCCCATGTGTGTGCTTGAAGAAATATGTATGCTTGATTGCCTGATATATTTAAGGGTCTAGTCATAACCCCGGACTAGTCGGACTTAGGGCTAAAATTTATTTTTAGTGCTTGAGAGGAGGGAGCTAGGTGAGATAGGGGTTAAGAGATAGTTTTGGGAGAAGTTGGACACAAGGAATAAAGTGGCATGGTGGCTTGAGGCGCTAAGGTGCAAGGGAGTGCAAGAGGGAGGACTCATGTTCGAGTCCTGGTGGAAGCACAAGAATGTTTTAAAAAGGTTTCCAAACACAACCATGTTTATAAATAAAAACCAATCCCACCTGAGTTTTATCAAACACTGCTTATTAACCTTAACAATTTTTTCACTAGAAAATCAATATCTTTCAAAATATTTTTACTTCGTGACATACCAGATCCGGTCAGGGCTCATGGGCCGGGTTTGGGGTGTTACAGGTTGGGTTATTCACTATTTATTGTTTACCATGTGATTATAATTGTTGCCTGATGTATGGGCCAGGGCCCATAATGTGTTTGTGGGCGTTGTGTGTTTTGAGATTTATACACTGAATTTTGGTGACTCACGCTTTCCTTTTTTTTTCTACGCTTTCAGATGAGCAGTAGAGCGTGGACATGGGAGCCGAGACGGACTCGAGGGGCCATCAAGTTTTATTTCTACAAATTATTTTTTTGAATTTCTTTAAATTTTATTTTATTTTATTTGGGAATATTTATGCAATAAGGCCCCTAGTTTTATTCAACTAAGTAGTTTTCAATGTTATGCAACTTATGAATTCATGACAAGGTTTATTTATACGTAATAATAATACAAAGAGGTTTATTTCCAAAAAGTCACTTCTTTATTCAAATTTTAAATAATTAACTTGTGTTTTCAAAATCCGATAAAGTGTTATGTGTTCCATAACACGCCATATTTGGTAGAAACGCATGGGCCGAGTTTGGGGTGTTACAGAGTAAGAGCGTTTAAAAATTTTTAAGAACAAGAGAATGACATTAGTGCAAGTTGGATCTATTAGGTGAGTGATTTTGGAAGGTTAGGGGGCTTCTATGAAGTCCCGGGTTCAAACTTTGGCTTTAGGAAAATTTTGGTTTTAGGTGAATAAAACCCTGGGAGTTAGTAGGTAGGCTTTAAGAATAAAATGTGGAAAAAAATGACACAAGTGGAGTGTGTGGTGTAGTGACAAAGTGACGCCACATAAGAGACAAGGGGGTGACGCCACAAGGAAGGAAGGAGGTCCAAGGTTCAAGTCTTGGCTCTTGCATTTTGGTTTTCTTTTTAAATGGACTCTAGAATTTTGCCATAGGGTTATATTTAGTTGCGCATGATTTTAGACACAAGAGGAGCTTGTGGCTCAGTGGCAAGTGACATGAATTGGCTGATAGGAGAGCTTGGTTTGAATCTCATGACAAACAAGGGAGTATTTATTTTGCGAATTGGACGGGAAGAGTTTGAGTTGGATTTAAACTTTGCTGACGGAGGGATCCCACATCGAAAAGATACAAAGAAGGAAGGTGAGAAGCTAGCTATATATAGAGCCATTCTATGAGGAGAGTTAATATACCTTGGTGGGCGTTTGGGTGCAAACCTAGAGGATAATCGCCAATAGTAGTGAAGGAAGGGCTACTATAACATGAGGTGTACGGTAAGGGTACGGTGAGGTTTCAGTTTTTGATAAGTATGTGTTAAAGCTTTGGTTAATCGCTAGTAATGTCGATTGTAGGTTCATGACTAAGGGGTTTGCAGTATGCGTGGTTACCAGGTGTGTACAAACACTACACACATGATGTCGGCAATGCCGAAAAGCTAACAAGTCAAAAGTGACAAAATGGGTCGGTGGGACTTAAGGCTAAGTTTGATGAAATGGTTTGGTTGGTTATTCGAATTGAATTAGCCATGCATGATATAGGAATTGGATTTGTTTTGGGGCTAATAGGCCATATGATGAGATTTAGGCCTAATGGGCCGTAAGGAAGTGACTTGGGTTTGATGGGCTTATGGGGACGTAGAGATGTATGTTAGGGTTTATGGACCTTAGGTTTAGTTTGAACAACTCATAAATTCCATAAGACTTAATTTAATTAAACATGTCTGTGAACGAGTCGCAGGGTTGGAGTGTGGCAATGGGCGTACGCATGTCTAGGATTGGATCTAGGGAGAGCTTGGTACTTAAGCGGCCCTAGTGGCCCACCTCCTCCTTTCTGGAAACCAACCTGGTGCGTAGTGTCTGTTCACTTTAGCTGCAAGGACTTGTTGATGGGCCAAAGTTCATAGCTAAAGCCTGAAAGGACTGAATACCCCTAGTTTCCAAAATTATCAAAATACCCCTGGTTTGTAAAATTATCAAAATACCCCTGGTTTGCAAAATTACCAAAATACCTCTGGTTTGTAAAATTACCGAAATACCCCTAGTTTGTAAAATTATCGAAATACCCCTAATTTACAAAATTACCAAAATACCCCCGATTTGTGAAATTACCAAAGTACCCTGGTTTGTAAATTTACCGAATACCACTTGATTTACGAAATTACCAAACTACCCCCAGTTTGTAAAATTATCGAATACCCCCTAATTCACAAAATTACCAAAATACCCTTTATTTTGGGAAATTACTAAAATACCCCTGTTTTGTAAAATTACCAAGATAACCCTATTTTTTAAAATTATAAAAATATCCTTGTAGGGTAGAATTACAAAAATACCCCTGTAAGGTAGAATTACGAATATACCCATGGGTAGTGAAATGACGAAAATACCCCTATGTGACGAATATGAGTTTATGGATGTTACTTGTATGTTTGATACATTCATATGATATTCTGCTTAGGATGCATATGGGTGGGAATTATGGTACGGAGGAAGATTTGAGGATCGCATGGCCGTATGGTATAGATCCAGGATCAAATGATCGTATGGTATGGATCCACCGGAGGCTTTAAGCCCAGTATATGTGATTAAGTAGCTTTGCTACATCGTTCGGTAGTACTGCAACCGGGCTACCCTTGGTGTGTAGCGGAGGGGTGGGTCGAGCTAGAATTCCCCACAAGAGTCATAAGGTTAGAAGGGAAATGGAGTGTGTAGCGGATGGATTTTAGGGTGGGTTTTGCATTATCTTGTGTGTATATGATGCGTTATGATATGATATGAGGTTATTGTAGGCTAAAGCCCAAGACCACCGATTTTGATAGGGCTTAGGCCCAATGTGGATAGTTGTAAGTGATTTGATTGCCAAGGGTTGTGCACACTGAGTTTTGAAACTCACACCCCTTTAATTTAATATTTTAGGTAATCCCGAATAGACGAATCGACATGGGAGAGGACTCGGAGATGGCCACACTACAAGAGGCTTGAATTTTCATTTATTTGTTTCAAAATACATGTTTTTATTTACTTAATTTTCAGTGGACGTAATAAGGCCTTGTACTCCGTTTTGACTTCGGATTTAATTTGGGTTTTGAGATTAAATGTTTATTTAATTATTAAACCTAAGTAATCTCTTATGTTCAAACTTGGTTTACTAAATGCTTAAAATAATAAAATGGGTTTTTTTCTTTAATTAATAAGTCTATTAAATTTTGGGCTTTTGGGCCTTAAATTATTAATTAGCAAAACCGTTTTGAATTGTGCCTTTAATGTGACATTCTGGATTTAGGCCTAACTTCTAGGCCGAGTTTGGGGTGTTACAGTAGTTTACACCCACTGACATTAACTTGAGCAAGACAGAGAACAAATTACCAAATCCATCAGAACCGAATGCTGACTTAAAGGAGTGGCACACGTGGGTGGTATATTGTGTTCGATCTAAGAGGATAAACTGAAAGGAGATCATTGAATAGTAACAACGATATTTCTAAAAGGGAAAACCATAAAATAACAAGAAACAACCCAATTACTTACCCCAATATTTGGCTTGGTACAAAGAGAAAAGGCAATAATAGATTCACAATAGAAATGGAATAACAAAATAAAAGTATGAGAAGGTGTATGCAGTGATCGGCTTGTCAGAGTTTTAGAAGGTGTAAGGAGAAGGCAAGGTATTCGGCTATTACTCAAGAAGAGAGGAAACAGAAGAAATTAATTCAATTTAGCAAAAGAGAAGAAGAAGAATGCCAATTTTGCAGAGAGAAAATGTGAAGAAGAAAGAAAAGTTTCAAGGGAGAATTCGACACTTGGTATTTGTGTTTCGACAAAAGTGAAAAACAGTTGAGAAACAAAGTTGAAAAGAGAAAGATCCAAATGGTCAAAAAACACAGCACGAAATGCCACAAAAAGAGTAAAACCTAAAACGCAAAAAGGAAAGAACCCAAAATAGCAGAGAGGATAATTGGCTTCTACACTTTTCCAAAATGCCAAAATGCACCAAATGAGTTCTCTTAGCTGAATTCCCCTACTCTAGCTGTCCAATCCGGCATCACTCCCCTCACACCTCGATTTCTTAAAAATCTCCACCGATTTCTCCTAGATTTACTCCAACCCCCCATTCAAATTCTAATGACCAATTCCCCAACCACCTCTGCAGAGTTTGAATCAAACTCTACCTTTCACGCCACAAAGACATAAAATAAAACCCCTTTTTGCATGCCATGGGATTTGAACCCACTCCTTCTTAAATGCCCAACATGCCACTTTCCACCACAACATAAGATCTCTCGTGTCACAAAATAAACACAACTTAATATATGCCCTTTAAGCTAACATCCAGGTTTTCAAAAGAGCAAAAATCAAAATTTTGCCAAAGACCATACTTGAACCTAGGCTTCCTAAAACCCCCAAACATACCCAGATTACATGACCAACAAGCAACCGTGATATTTACGTCAATGCTTGCAAAAATAAAGACCCTAAATTTTGAGGCGTTACATTACCTGAATAGAACAAATAAACAATGTGAGTTTTTGTAAACTCAGGGTGTAACCCAACAGAAATAGACATATAATTTATACAAAAATCAATATAAACAGTCAGATATAGATTCAGACTCATGTCCATTTCATATACGAATAACAGATACAGATATGCAGATCAGATAAATAGAATCCTACCCCCATCCTCTACAGACCAACTCCGACCATCCCATCACACCATGTGGGCTTAAAAACACCTACCCAGCCCTACACATCGTATCGTGCCATTATGGCACATATCAGATAAAGTGCAACCACGCTGCCAAAATATAGTACGTGGACACCATACAAAATACCTCCTCCACATAAATAAATCCCGCCCTAAAATAGATACAAATATAACATGCTTATCATGTTTGTGTATAGATATCGGATATACATATAGTAGAATAATTAGACATACATGACAATGCCCTACTCAGAGCATACTATCAAAATAACAAATCAAATAATCTAGGGTTTAGGTAGCCCATACCGACCCTACGGTAGGCTCGCAGTCGATTGGTATGACACGTGCAACCCTAAGGAAGATTTTAGAAATATGGGCCCACATGCCCGTGTAGGCCCACACGCCAAGATTGGCCTTACCTGTGTGGCCCACATGGCCTAGCCCAAAAGCCACACACCCAACTTGGCCTAGCTCGTGTGGCTTACACGGCCACACTTAGGCCACCACACTACCTAGCCTCAAAACTACACTCCTCTGTGGCCCACACTATAATAGCTTGATTTTGGGGGTAATCAAAACAGTGGTCTCAGGACCACTAATTCGAGGTTGAGGAAAATTATTATAGTATTATTTTATGTGTTATGGCATTAATATATGGCTATATGAAAATTTTGGTGCTTTAATTTTAGCAATTGTATGTTTAATTGTGAAAATGACTAAATCTCATAAAGTCTAAAAGTTCCATTATAAGTGGTAGAGGTGTCTAATAGCCAAAGAATATCAAATTGGAGGTCATTAAAGTGAAATTAGGCCATTAAATATGTGATGGCCGACCATATAGCTTAGGGGACAAGAGTATTAATTTTAGTCAAAATTTGGTAACTTTAGGTGATAAAAATAATACTAAAATACGATGAATTAAAGAGTTGTCATCTTTTACTATTCACACTTCTTCTTTAATGAAAATTTAAGAGAGAATAGGGGTTTTTGAAGTTCAAATTTTCAACTGCATCTCATCCTTGCAAGTAAATCATTTTGATTTTGATGATTTTTGTACTTTTGGAGTACCCAAAGCTTAAGCTAGCTAATAAGGGGATTAATTTTTTAAATGGTTGAAAGTTTAGGGAATTTCCATAAGAGAGTTTGTATTGTTAGCTGAGTTTTTATGGAAGAAAATGATGTTAGTGAGATGAGAAATAACTTTTGTTAAGGGTGTTGCCATGAAAACACCTAAATTGGACTTATTTGCAAAGATTGAAATTGTGTAATAAATGCATGAAATAAATGGTTTTGTAAGTTGTTATAAGAGAAATAAATGTTCAGCTAGGCTTGTTTAATGAGAGAATGTGAAGAAAAATGATTTACAAACCTAGGGGCAAAATCGTAATTTTACCATAATAAAAGGGCAAAATGGTCATTTTTTCCTAAGTAGAGATTATGATATATTATGATTAGAAAATGATTGAATGAGTGAATTTTGTTGTTATAGACCAAGAAGAGTGCGGAATCAACCTTGACCGAGGAAAAGGCAAGGTTACGGAATAGATCGTTGATCAATACGTTTTGCACCGAGGTAAGTTTATGTGTAAACGATGCATCTTAAATACTCATGTTGTTACTTATTGGTGCATTGTGTGATTGAGAACATATATGGTTCAGATGGGTTGAATTTGTAGATAATGAATACTTTTCATATGAACGTTGAATTAGATATGTAAGTGTGGAATATTATTGTAGTAATTAATGGTGGGTTATGTGCGATACAACATCAATTATTCTTATTGGTGGGCTATGTGCGATACCACCTTATTATTTATTACGATGGGTTGTGTGCGATACCATCGTTTATATTATCCTTTGGTGGGCTATGTGTGATACCACCGTAAATATTCTTGTTGGTGGGCTATGTGCGATACCACCTTGTTAAAGATAAATGGTGGGCTAAGTGCGAAACCACCGAGTGCTTGGTATTACTAAGAATGGTTTATTGTGTAATTGTGATGTATTGTTTCATGTGATCATGTGATGATTAAGTGCAGGGATGTATGTTAAATAATAAGAGCATTTGGTTTGTGATATGGTTAGCATGTGGTAAGAGATGAATGAGAAAGCATGATCTTAGATTGTGAAGTGCTATTTATTGATTAGCTCATATTATGATGTTTATTGTTTACTAGTAAACTTACTAAGCTTAAAGCTTACCCCTTTTCTTTCCCTTGTTTTATAGTGTCAAAGAGTCGGGTTGGGATACGAAGATAATTGGAAGATCACCCTCACTATCAGCTCATCTCGATATATTTAGAACTAACATTTTGAGTGGTAATGGCATGTATAGGGGCTAGACTAGGTATATTATTTTGTTATTATGGCGACATGTGTTGGCTCCTTATATATCAAATCTTTTGTATATTTCTATAATAAATGGATCTTTATTATCAATCAATGATAAGAAGTTATTGTGTAGAGCATATGAATGGTTTGTTCGATTATGAAAATGAATGATTTAATTATTGGTGGAGGGTGAATTATGCTTGAGTGAGTTAGGGTGATGAAAGAGCTTGGCAAATAGGCTTGTTTTTGTCCACAAGGGTTGGCACACGGGCGTGTGTCTAAGCCGTGTGTGACACATGGTCAATTGCATAGGTGTGCGAGTAGGTCGTGTGTCCCCTTACATGTTAGAATTACAAGTCAGTAAGCTCAGTAGTAAACACACAGGCAGAGACATGGTCGTGTGTCTTGGCCGTGTAGGAGGCACGGGTACAAACATGGGCATGTGCCCAAGCCGTGTGAAGTCTGCACCTTGAATTTGGAACTTAAATCACCACACGGTTGAAGCAAACGGGCGTGTGATAGGCTATGTGAAATAAGTCAGTGTCGACCATGGGTACAACACACGGGCGTGTGGCTAACCATGTAATGCAAGTCAGTGTCGATCACTGGTGCAAAGCACAAGCGTGTGAAATAACACACGGGAGTGTCCCATTTCAAAAGGGCGTGTGGCCCCTATTTAGGTAAAATTTTCTTAAGTACGTAAAAGTTTCTAATTTATTTCCAAAACTTTTGGAAGTATGTTTAGGGCCTCTAGGCCCATTATAAGTACGTTAGAGATGTGAATGAAATTTGATAACCCAAAATTGTATTACCATGTGAGTTACGTATGGTAATGCCTCGTACTCGGTTCCAGCAGAGAATACGGGTAAGGGGTGTTACATTTAACAGTATCAAAGCTATAGTTTAGTCAATTCTCGGACTACCATAGCGTCTGTTAGAGTCTAGCTATACATGCCATGAGCGTATATTGATAGTGTGGTGGCTTCTAACAATTCTAAACTTTGTTCTTATATAGTAAATGGATCCCGATCAAACGACTGTTGATGATGCAGCTAGTAACACGACGGCTCTCGCGCAAGGGATTGCACCTGTAGAGAGTGGACTCGAGACTAGGGGTCAAGGAGAAGAGGCTCGGGTAGCCTTTTCCAAATGATGAGTAATTGGTACACAGAGTATGTACGAGCAAACCCTAATGCTCAACCTCCTGCATCCCCACTTATACCTGAGCCAGCTCTTGTAGCTACTCAAGGTATAGGTTTTGTGAGGACAACCAAACCCCCTGTTGATAAGATTAGAAAGCAAGGGGTCGAGTAGTTTAGGGCTAACATAGATGATGACCCAGAGAGGGCGGAGTTCTAGCTTGAGAACTCCATGAGGGTATTTGATGAACTCTCCTATACACTTGAGGAAAGCATGAAATGTGCCGTGTCATTCCTAAGGGACTCGGCCTATCTTTGGTGGAAGATGTTGACTTCGGTGGTTCCAAGAGAGAGGGTAACATGAGACCTCTTTTTGGAAGAGCTCAGAAAGAAGTATATAAGCCAAAGGTTATGGATCAGAAATGGAACAAATTCCTTGATTTGAAGCAAGAAAAATGACCATGACAGAGTATGAATGCGAGTTTGTTAGGCTCAGCAAGTATGCGCAAGAGTGTGTGTTTATAGAAGCTATCTTGTGCAAGAGGTTTGAAGATGGGCTGAATGAGGATATCAAACTCCTAATAGGGATTTTAGAATTAAAAGAGTTTGTAGTGTTAGTTGATAGGGCATGTAAGGCCAAAGAACTGAATAAGGAAAAGAGGAAAATTGTGAACAAAAAGACCGATGAGCAAATCATACCAAGCTCAATCGAAGAGGTCCAAGGAAATGAACCCCTAGACGACAGCGTCAGTTGGACATTCACATCAAGATTGAGGTAACATATACTCGGGCTCGAGAGTTCAAGCAACTTTGATGGCAAGTGTGGGCAACTCGAAGTCCTAACTAGAATATCCAAATTGTGGTAGGAAGCACACTGAGGAGTGTTGCAGAAACAACTGGAATTGTTACAAGTGCGGTTCACCCGACCATTTTATCTGGAATTGTCTAGAGAGGGAGGAGAAGGAAGGAAAGCAAGAAGTGAGATCAAGCAATGTACATTTGAGGGGTAGATCACAAAAGAACTCGGGAGGTGGGACTAGTAGTAGAGGAGCGCCTCGAGATTCTACTATAAGACCGAAGGGTCGAGCACCGTGAGGACATATGCCATTCGCGCACGCAAGGAGGCATCATCTCCAGATGTGATAACGGGTACTTTTTCTCTTCATGACACCTCTGTTATTACTTTGATTGATCTGGGGTCTACCCATTCATACATTTGCATGAAATTGGCATCTAGTATGAGCATGATTGTTGAGTCTATGAAATTTGTAGTAAAAGTTTCAAACCCGTTACGCAAACATGTGCTAGTTGACAAAGTGTGTAGAAATTGTCCTTTGACAGCTAGAGGTCATTATTTTCCAGAAAACCTCATGTTGTTGCCATTTGATGAATTTGTTTTGATTCTTGGCATGTATTGGTTGATATCTTGAGTAGACTATGATATGAAATGGATACAAGTCATGGAATAGTCACACTTGTATAGTCCATCCCATGTTTCTTGATATCTTGAGTAGACTATGATATACAAATTAGTATGACATCTCATGTCAACTTATTTGAGCATGGCCATGCATGTAACACCCCAAACCCGGTCAACATACCACGATCGAGTCAGGCATGTTACAGAGTGAAAACATTTTGAAGAAAATAAGTTGCTGGTTTAGTTTCAGCGAAAAGATCTTCTTTATTTGCTTTGAAATTCCGAAAGGCTTTTTAAAATTTGTTCATCATTCATTGCTAAACAGAAAACATTAAACCTGTTGAAACCCGAGTAATTCTTACTTAGTTAAATTAAAACCGTTTGTCTTTGAGCAAGGAAAACTTAGATTTTTCTTAAAAACATTCGAGCCAACTTTGCTATCCTCTAGAAAATGTTGTTACCCGATGGTAAGATTTGAGAAAAACCCGTTGTATTGTGTACGTTTGAAAACTTTAGTTATTAAGTTATTTAAAACATGTTAAACAGTTTACTTGGCAACATTTAGAAAATTAAAGCAGAAATAATAAAACCCAAAATAAAAATACTAATGGCCTTATTACAAACCCAAATAAAATCATAATTTAAAATGAAGGTACCCAAACCGAAAGTCTAAATAAAACCAAAAAAGATGTCGCATGACCACCTCGAGTCCACCCGGCTCTGCATCCGCGATCTACGAGTCACCTGAAAAGATAAGGGAGAAGGTGAGTCACCAAGACTCAGTGTATAATCCCCCTCCCGATTATACCAACATACTTACACAAGTCATAATCAAGCAAACATATCATGCACCCAAACCTAGCCACCGACAACTCCTTTTTCTACCCCATGTGGTACCAAGCCACTGGTGGTGCCAAACCACTGGTGACCCAAAGTCACAGATATCAGTCTTCCCCCTCCTCTCATATCACCCACATAAATGCTCATGCACATACAAATCATGCCATCATGCTTAATTGTTAAACATATATCAAACATGACATAGATATTAACGTCAAAATCATGTGCCATAATCTCAACCAAAATGGACTTACCCGTAATCCTTGCTCATACCTATAAAGGTACCAAATCAAAATCTACACACTTTTGGCTTTTAACACAGTTTTAAGTTATTAACAGGTTTCATAGATTACAAAGTGTGTAAGTTACACACCTGATCACTAACGCGATTGCTGAATCCCGAAGTTCCCGATCTAACACACTAGATCTCCTTTATCCTACATTCGGCCAAACCAATATCATTAACAAGGCCATTCGACCACACTAACACATCCCGAAGAGTTAACGCATGAAGCCACAATCCTTACCTTAATGCCAATTTGGTTTCCAACCAAATCTCAAAACTACGTGATGATCCCCCTTGTAATCGGCCACACACTATCACATAAAAACAATTAGCCTTCGGCTTTTCAAGCAACTAACAGAATGACTGAATCGACACGAACCTTACCACTGACTTACCGAAATCGCTTGACAGGGAAATAGATGACCCCGATCTACTACTTCAAAGTCCCAAAGATCCTAAAAGAGACCAATCGCATGGTTGATTAAAAGCCAAGACAAATGCCAAAATTTGACTTTTGTCTACACATGTTGACAGAGAGAAAAGAAAGTGAGAATAAAGTTTCGGCCAAGATTACTTACCCTCTTCAAATTCGATTAGAGAAGAACCAAGGAAGATATATGCTAGACTGATATTCAGCCAATAATGAGAAGGGGAGAGTTTGAAAGATCCGACAATGGTAGAGAGCAAACAAAGGAGATTCGGCTATGGTTTGAGAAAAAAACAAATAAAATTCAGCTAAAAAAATAAAAGAAGAGAATAGGAGAAAGATGAATGGTATTCGGCTTCTACTAATGAAAGAGATGGAGAAGAAAATGAAATGGGAAAGAGAGAATTTGGCAAAGGAAGAAAGAAGAAGATTTCGGCACAAGGGTTTGAGAAAAGCAAAAGATAAAGAGAAGAGAATAGATTCGGCTTTTGAGCAAAAATGGGAGAAGAGAAGTGAAAGGGATTCGGCCTAAGAGGTTTCAGTTCAAAGAAGAAAAGAGAGAACTTAAATGGGGTTCGGCGAGAGGCTCCTAAAGAGTGTTGACAATGGCCTAAGAAGCTTTCGGCTTTTGCTTCAAATGGTGCATTGAGGGAGAAATCGGCAAGTTAAAAAAAAGGGAGGTTTTAGTTTGCTTCTCAACCGAATGCATCAAGGCTTTTGCTAGCCAAAAATTTCACCTAGCCTGACTATGGAGAAACGGCACCTATCCTAAGTCTCCCAACCGATTACTCCTCTCACACCAGAGTTCAAATTTCGGCAAACTCCCTGAATCACTCCTGGCCAACCATTCAAATGAGTTTGAATTGATCAAACTCCTAAATCCCCTCTTCTCTACTCATTTAAATCTTATCGACAGAGTTTGAGTGAGCACAACTCCTCCTCCTTGGCGTCAAAATGGTAAGCGTAAAATGGGATTTCTTTGCTCGAACCGAGCTCCTTGCTCCCCTTGAGGCGCCACTTCTTCAAGCCCTAAGTGGCGCCTCCTTTCCACTTTTCCAAGGCACTTCTTGTGCTCTGATTTACCACTTAAATATTCTTAACCCCTAGCTCCTTCACTCCCTGAATCAATGCTTGAAAATAAAATTTTCCCTATAGTTTGAGCCTACCCTTAGCTTATATCTAGACCCTAAAATGCCTCAATTAATAACGCACTCGAGCCATACACATGCAAACAGTTCAAACATAATAGCCCCTATTTAAGGAAGTTACAATGCATTTCTAGTCTCACTCAATCAAGTGGCCTAAGATATTACTTTCATTATATGGGAGGGACTTATCCTATATTGATCAACAATATCCCTCTACATAGATTGTGGTATACCCAACATCAGCCTTTATAGAACAACCAGTTACGGTGTATGTTTGACTGTATCAAAATATACGACTTACGATGTTGGGATAATGATTATCTCAAGTCTAAAGATCATATACATATTAATCACTATGAGTAATGTTGTAACAATTACATAATAATCCAAGAAACATACACATAGCAGGTCAGTCCAATATTAACACACATATTCATACATTGATTTTGACACTCCATATCAATGACAACTCTTTATCATCAATGAACTACATGTTAGTCTTAATGCATTATTATTTTCCTAGTCAACAATAATACTTGACTAAGGATATTTTAATAATAATCATATTATTCTCGTGACATTATTATAAAACAGTTTATTTGTACACACAGAAGGAAAAACTAAAATAATAATGACAACGCTTTATATTAATAAACATGGTAAATCAAGTATGTTATTACAACCATCTCATGATTGATCTTTGGGCATACTCTTACAATCTCCCACTAGCACTAAGACCAATCACTCATATATCTAATACCAAGCGACTTAGTGTGACGATCATGCTTCTGCTGTGTCAGAGGCTTGGTCAGGGGATCAACAATGTTATCATCTGTAGGTACTCTGCATATCTCAACATCTCCTCAATCGATAATCTCTCGAATAAGATGATAGCGCCTAAGTATATGATTGGATCGCTGGTGAGATCTGGGTTTTTTTGCTTGTGCAATGGCTCCATTGTTATCATATCGGAGTTCTATAGCATCTGATATGCTAGGCACAACACCTAGTCCAATAATGAACTTCTTGATCCAAACCGCTTTCTTTTGCTGCCTCACTGGCTGCAATATACTCAGCCTCTATTGTAGAATCGGCTACTGTACTTTGCTTTGAACTCTTCTAGCTCACAGCACCACCATTAAGGTAAAACACAAATCCTGATTGCGATCGAGAATCATCCTTGTCAGTTTGAAGTCGCATCGGTGTAACCTTTACACTTAACTCTTCCTCACCTCTATATATTAGGAACGATCCTTAGTTCTTCTTAAGTACTTAAGGATATTCTTGACTGTGGTCCAGTGACCTTCACCGGGATCTACTTGGTACCTGCTCGTAATACTTAAGGCATACGAGACATCTAGACGGGTACATAACATGGCATACATGATAGATCCAATAGCGAAAGCAAATGGAATTTTACTCATGCATTCTCTCTCTTGTGAAGTTGAAAGAGACATTTCCTTCGAGAGTGAAATACCATGTCTCATAGGTAGGAATCCTCTTTTAGATTCTTCCATACTGAACCTTTTCAGTACTTTATCTATGTATGTACTTTAGCTTAGACCCAGTAGTCGTCTTGATCTATCTCTATAGATCTTGACTCCTAATATGTAAGTAGCTTCACCCAAGTCCTTCATAGAAAAACAACTTCCTAACCAAGTCTAAATAGACTGCAAGGTAGGTATGTCATTTCCCATGATAAGTATGTCATCCACATACAGTACCAAGAATGTGATAGTGCTCCCACTAACTTTCTTGTAAACACATGGTTCATCTTCATTTTTGATAAAACCAAACTCTTTGATTACATCGTTAAAACAAAGATTCCAACTTCGAGAAGCTTGCTTTAATCCATAAATGGATCTTTGTAGCTTACAAATCTTTCTAGCATCCTTTGGATTAAAAAAACCTTCAAGTTGTGTCATGTACACATCCTCTTCAAGTTTCACATTAAGGAAAGTTGTTTTGACGTCCATCTGCCAGATTTCATAATCATGAAATGCTGCTATGCCGAGCAAGATCCTGATGAATTTAAACATAGCTACAGGAGAAAAGGTTTCATCATAGTCAACACCATGAATTTGGCGAAAACCTTTAGCGACTAATCACCCCTTGTATGTTTGTACATTACCATCCATGTCGGTTTTCTTTTTGAAAACTCACTTGCACCCTATAGATTTAACCCCTTCGGGTGGGTCAATCAAAGTCCATACTTGATTTTCATACATGGAATCCATCTCAAATCTCATGGCCTCAAGCCATTTCTCAGAGTCTGGGCTCATCACTGCTTCTTGATAAGTCCTAGGCTCATTTTGATCTATAAGAAGAATGTCACCATTCGTTGTAATGATAAATCCATATCTCTCAGGTGCATGGCGTTCTCTTAAAGATCTTCGCAGTGGTTGTGTTTCTACAGCAGTTACTTGTTCCTTAATTTCTTGTGGAATTTGTTGTTGTTCTATCTCTAGTTCAGTGGTATCTTGTGATTCTCGAATTTCTTCAAGTTTAATCTTTCTCCCACTTCCTTTCCTAGAAATAAATTCTCTCTCTAGGAAGACACCAGTCTGAGCAACAAACATTTTGTTCTCAGTGGGATTAAAGAAATAATAACCTTTGGTTTCTTTCGGATACCCCACAAAAATACACCTTTCAGATTTGGGTTCAAGCTTAGTAGACGTCTGACGTTTAACATAAGCTTCACAACCCCAAATTTTCATAAAAGACATACTGGGATGTTTCCCAATCCACATCTCATATGGCGCCTTTTGAACCGATTTAGATGGAACACGATTTAGTGTGAAAGCAGCTGTCTCAAGTGCATGTCCCCAAAAGGAAGTCGGAGATCTGCATGACTCATCATGGATCGAACCATGTCTAATAGAGTTCGATTTCTTCTCTCAGAAACTCCATTCCATTGAGGAGTAGCAGGAGGAGTAAGTTGTGAGACAATCCCACATTCCTTTAATAGATCATCAAACTCTAGGCTCAAATACTCTCCACCTTGAACAGATCGAAGTGAATTGTTAGTTTTGCCAGTTGATTTTGCACTTCATTTTTAAATTCCTTGAACTTTTTAAGGGACTCAGACTTATGGCGCATTCAATAAACATACCTATATCTACTGAAATCATCAATGAAAGTAATGAAGTATTGAAATCACCTCTAACCTATGTATTTATTGGTCCACATACATCAGAATGTATTAGGCCCAATAAATCACTAGCTCGTTCACTTTTACCAGTAAAAGGAGATTTAGTCATTTTTCCCAATAAGCAGGATTCACATACTTCAAATTATTCAAAAACAAATGAATCTAAGAAACCATATTTATGGAGTATGGATATGTGTCTCTCACTTATGTGGCCCAAACGACAATGCCAAAGATAAGTTTGATTTGAGTCATTTATTTTAGATCTTTTAGTATTTATGTTGTAAATAGGATTGATCTAAAATATAGAGG
The DNA here is from genome assembly GCA_025506655.1 of Gossypium rotundifolium. Classification (NCBI taxonomy): domain Eukaryota; kingdom Viridiplantae; phylum Streptophyta; class Magnoliopsida; order Malvales; family Malvaceae; genus Gossypium; species Gossypium rotundifolium. The sequence goes on along the minus strand of CP106732.1, from coordinate 70,286,440 downwards.
CCATTAATCAATTGTGCCGAACCATAGAAAATATTATTGAGATAAAAGGAACAACAATTATTCTTAATAATTATCTCAAAACCAATTTTGTCTAAACAAGAAACTGAAATAATGTTTTTAGTCAAACTGGGCACAAAATAACAATCCTCTAAAAGTAAATCAAGTCCACTAGGCAAAGATAAAATATATGTTCCCACAGCTAATGCAGCAACCTTTGCTCCATTTCCAACTCGCAGGTCCATATCTCCTCTAGCCAACATCCTACTCCTTTGTAGTCCCTGTACAGAAGTACAAATATGAGAACCACAACCAGTATCTAATACCCAAGAAGTAGTAGTTGATAAATTAATATCAATAACATAAATACCTGAAGCAGACGTTCCGCTTGTTTTGGCCTTCTTGACTTCCTCAAGATAGATAGGGCAGTTCCGCTTCCAATGTCTAGTCACACCACAATGAAAGCAGTTTCCTTCCTTAGACACTCCACCTTTAGGTTTCATTGTAGCCTTTCCTTTACTAGGCTTGGGCTTTCCTTTGACCTTGGGCTTTGTCTAAACTTTGGCCTTTCCTTGCCCTTGTTGTTATGGACCATCAGTATGGGCTTGGGTCCAACCTTTTCATGTTACCTTCAGCAGTTCGTAACATCCTGAGCAACTGTGGCAGAGTCTTGTCAATTTCATTCATATTGAAATTAAGGACAAACTGGCTGTAGCTATCTAGCAACGATTGCAAAATAACATTAGTGGCCAACTCTTGGCCCAATGGAAAACCAAGCTTAGACATACTTTCAATATAGCCAATCATCTTAAGGACATGAGGTCCTACTGGGCTTCCTTCAGCCAACTTACATTGGAATAGGGCTTTAGAGATATCGAACCTCTCTTTTCGTGCTTGCCCCTGATAAAGTTCTTTCAGGTGCTCGATCATATCATAAGCAACCATGTCCTCATGTTGCTTCTGAAGCTCAGGATTCATAGTGGCAAGAATAAGACATCCAACATCTACCATGTCATCAAGATACTTCTTGTAAGCATCTCTATCAGTTCTCAAGGCATTAACAGATGGTTCATTAGGAAGTGGTTGTTCAATGACATATAATTTCTATTCTTGTTTGAGGACAATCCTCAAGTTATGGAACCAGTCAAGAAAATTCAAACCATTCAATTTGTCCTTCTCAAGGACCGATTGCAATGAGAGTGTGCTAGTATTTGCAGCCATAATATATCTACAACAATTAAATATGCGTGTGAGTAAATTTACCAAGTTTATATCAATCATTAAAAAGATGTTATTAAATGATGATCCCACTATTTTATTTCAAAATTAATAACCCTCATATATTAATTTTGAAAAAACTTTCTCCAAAGTACTTCTAGTGGGTTAAGGATCCATATTTCACCTCCTCTTAAGTCAACTTTGATTTTACTCTCAAGACTATGGTTATTTAGGTAAGCAACCTTTGCTAATTACATCATATGTAACTCCTAATATTTGGTGAACAACTCTTGTTCTAATCATCTTATGATTTATCCAATTTAATTGCCTCTAGGTTTCTAATCCTATTAAAGTAACCTAGTTAAGTCATTAACCAATTTTTAACCAGCGAATATCACTTGTTTACTCTTCGCGTTTAGCCAAGATAAATACTTGTACTTGGCTTTGGCAGAACCTACATAGTATTGATCGAGGCCTTAACGAGGGCAAAATTGGAAGGCCATGTTGACTTAATATTTTAATAGAAGGATTTTATTAAGGATGTTCCATCTCACCAATTATGGTCTACTTTAGTCCATTTAGTCTTTTAATTGATCTCATCAATTAATGGGGTTTATTATTAAATTTTAATATATAAAATTGGCATGCTTTAGACATCCATAGCTTCTCATACATGAATAAATAAAGCAATAAATAAATGCAATAGTTATAGCCCATAAACTAAGGTGATTCAACCCAAGCCAATGGGAGAACCAAAAGGAACCTAAAGGTGTAAGCAGTTTCACAAACTATTAATCCACAATAGTTGTCCCAACTTCCTTCTCGTCTAGCCCACAGCAACTCTTGCAAATCACAATATGCAGAAACTCGTTTTACATATGAGGGAGTAAGATGAGAAGAGAAATACAAGAGAATAGTAGTAAGGCATGACATGCAGGCCGTATTTATATATATAAAATTACAACCTTTTATCAAATGGGTCATCGGGCTATAACTATGCATTTTCAAACACCGTGCATGTCAAAAATAGCATACATAATTCAATGATTTTTGCTAAGGAGAATTATAAAATATCCTTTCAACATTTTGTGGCCCATCAAGTTTATAAATTTCTTTTATTAACAAAACATATTGTAATAAGAAGATGGGGTCTGAGGCGGTCGGAGTCATCCTCAAATCACCATCCCCAAAATATGAGAGGGGATGTCACGGTAGGAGCCGGGGGTGCGGGGGCAGAGCCCCCGTGGTACAAACTGCATACCCCAGTCAAATGAAACCTCACGATTTGATAAATTTTATCAACAGAATCGTGTTTTCAGGATTTTAATCCTTGAGGTTTCATATCGGAACAACCCTTGTTCCACTAGCTAGTTAACCCTTACTGGAAACTGCAAATACACCGTCGCAATATTATAGATTTGTTAATAGTTAACAGTAATAACATAAAAACGAATAGGCCACATCACCATGATTAACATTTAATCAATTATCGAAAGGAACAGTTATCAGGTTATGCTTAAACGATTTAAACAACCAAAAACATAGTAAAATTAAAGCATGCATCTCATACAATTGCATCACCCAAGTATTTAAACTCGAGTTTGTATCACACAAGTGGCTCTGATACCACTGTTGGAATGCTGGCACCCCCATGGCGTAGCGAAATAAAATTAATCCCGACGATCCAAACCATGAATCCATGTGTGAGGAACGAATCGGGGTGAAATAAAGGTTTCGAAGTTACCGAAATTTCAATCTGAGTAGACAGCGACGCCTTGGCAACAAGAGTTCTGATTTACTGTCGAACCAAGCCGTAACCTTTACGATGTCGGCCTCTACGTAATCCACCCGGTTTGACTATGAACAGCAGAAATCTCCAAAAACTATTTTCAGGGGTTTTATTTGCTTGACGGCTGCTAGACTTTTTCCAAGCCAATTCTTAGGGTTTTTCTTAACAAGTTTTTTATCACCTTTTATAATCGGTATATCTTTTATGAATTATAAAATTAAATAAATATAATAATATTTTAACCAAAATTATAATTACATTAATTATAACATGGATTTCGGTAACCTATATTTATTTAAATTTATATACGAACCAAATTCATATATTAATTCTCATTATGTGTACAACATCCTTGTACATATAATATATTCAATATTTGATTGCCCAATTAAATTAATTCTTTAATTAATTTAATACATGTGACAATCAAACACAATACCAACTATGTTTCATTCCGTTCATTTCAACCATTGTGTGTGACCCTGTAGGTTCTTGTAACGTTAGCAGTAATACTAGAACGATTCTAATGTCACAAACAATGAGTGGCATCTAGCAATGTATCATTGCTACCTAAGTTACAAGAAGTCATGATTCAACATAACTTTTTGTGATTAACCTTTCATGCATTAATCCTTAAGTCCTTTATCTCTGGAATGGATACAAGTCATGGAATAGTCACACTCGTATAGTCCATCCCATGTTTCTTGATATCTTGAGTAGACTATGATATACAAATTAGTATGACATCTCATGTCAACTTATTTGAGCATGGCCATGCATTTGTAGTCTCACTCAATCAAGTGGCCTAAGATATTACTCCCATTATGTGGGAGGGACTTATCCTATATTGATCAACAATATCCCTCTACATAGATTGTGGTATATCCAACATCGCCTTTATAGAACAACCGATTCTGATTATTGCACGCTTGGTGTATCAAAATATACGACTCACGATGTTGGGATAATGATTATCTCAAGTCTAAGGATCATATACATATTAATCACTATGAGTAATGTTGTGACAATTACATAATAATCCAAGAAACATACGCATAGCGGATCAGTCTAATATGTTGTTCTCTAACACACATATTCATGCATTGATTTTGACACTCCATATCAATGACAACTCTTTATCATCAATCAACTACATGTTAGTCTTAATGCATTATTGTTGTCCTAGTCAACAATAATACTTGACTAAGGATATTTTAAGAATAATCATATTATTCTCAGGACATTATTATAAAATAGTTTATTTGTATACACAGAAGGAAAAACTGAAATAATAATGACAACGCTTTATATTAATAAACATGGTAAATCAAGTATGTTATTACAACCATCTAATGATTGATCTTTGGGCATACTCTTGCAGGAAGGACTATGAGTCCAACCCCCTCCTTCCCTTGTTTATCATTTGAATCCATGATAGTTCTTTATCAGAGAACCAAATTAAAATAATGGAAAGAAAGAAAAAAGAACCGATATATGAACCAAAGAAGTCTCTTACCTACTTAACCGAAATCGAACCACCCCCCTTAGGCTACTTGATGCCAAGGATTCAGGAAGAAAAAGATGGAACAAAACCCGATTAGCAGCATATAAGGTTGAGGAGAAAAGAGATAGAAACCGCAAAGAGAAGAAGAGAAAAAGATTTGGCTTCACAAGAGAAGATAATGTTACCTCTGAAATCCTGCAGCAGAGTGAAATTGAGTCACTTGATAAGGGACTAATCGGCTGAAAATGAAAGTGAGGAGCTATAAGAGATGAACCACTATTTCAGCTTTACAAAGAAGAAAATGAAATCTAATAAGGGATAAGGTGCTATCGGTTGTGATGTCAAAGAAAATAAGTAAAGAAAACAGAAGTGATTCAGAGTTGCTCATGTGATTCACGGCTTAAAGAAAAAGAAGAGAAAATAGAAGAAAGTGGGTAGAATACCACTTAGGTTCAACTTAAGGTAAGAAAAGAAAGAAAATGAATGCTCCCAACAAGATTTCACTTCAAGAGAATAGGGTTACCAAAAGAATCGAAAGAGCTTTAAAAAAATCTACCAAAATTCAGCACTCCCAACACTAAACACACAAAACCGAAACCCCCCTCAACAAGCACTCCACTTTCGGCCAACACCACCACTAGCCATCAAATCCCCCTTTTCACTCCTACCTTTACTCCCATCCACCAATTTGAATTAGAAGACCAATTCAAACTCCCTTAACCCCTCCTAGCCATACATTTCAAATCCATTGACTCTTTCCACCAACCACCCTGAAGAGTCCAACTGGGAGCCACCGCCTTAGCTCCTTGGCAAAAAAAACCTCCAAAAGCTACTAACGCGACTTGAACCTCTACCCTTAGCTATCTCCTTGCTGACGCCACTCCGTCCATGCTCCCAAGATGGCGTCACTTGCCACTAGGCCACACTCCTTCTTGTGTCAACATACACAAGCAACAAATCCTTAACACCTGCCCCAAACCAGCTTTCCTTTAAAGTGCTAAAAAAAATGAAATTTCCACTAAGGCTTCAGCTTATCCCCGAGCCTTCCTGCGATCCCAAAACATACACACACATCAAGATAAACATAACTAACCACGAAAATGCAACAAATGCGAAGCCCTAAATCCCGAATGTTACAGTTCTACCCCTTTAAAGAAATTTCAGCCTCGAAATTTACCTGATCAAAAGAGATGGGGATACTGTTGTCGCATAACATCCAATGGCTCCTATGTCGCTTCCTCTGCACCATGGTTCCGCCACAAAACTTTGACCAAAGGGACTAACTTCCTTCTTAACACTTTAACGTCTCGATCCAAGATTTGCACTGGCTCCTCCTCAAAAGATAGGTCTGATCTTACCTCAATCTCTTCTATTGGCACAATGTGCGATGGATCAGAACGGTAACGCCTCAACATCGAAACATGGAATACATCATGGATCTATTTCAATTCTAAAGGCAACTCCAGCCAATACGCCACTGGTCACACACGTTCCAATACCCGATAAGGCCCAATGAACCTGGGACTTAGCTTGCCCTTCCGACCAAACCTCATTACCTTCTTCCATGGTGAAACTTTCAGAAAGACTTGATCGCCCACTGCAAACTCCAACTCTTTACGCTTCAAATCTGCATAAGACTTCTATCGGTCGGACGCTTCCTTTAACCGAGCCCAAATTAACTTAACTTTCTCTTTTGTTTCTGAAACCAATTCTGGACCCAACATCTGATGCTCACCCAACTCCGTCCAACAAGTAGGAGTACGACACCTCCGTCCATACAATGCTTCATAGGGCACCATCTGAATACTAGATTGGTAGCTATTATTGTATGCGAATTCTGCCAAAGGTAAACACTCCTCCCAACTACCCCTGAAGTCAATGACGCAGCCCCTTAACATATCCTCCAAGATCTGAATTACTCTCTCAGACTGACCATCAGTCTGTGGATGAAAGGCTGTGCTAAAGTCTAGCCCTGTACCCAATGCTTGATGCAACACCCTCCAAAAACGTGACGTAAACCTAGGGTCTCTATCTGATATAATCGACACTGGTATTCCATGTAGTCTCACAATCTCTGCCACATACAGCTTAGCCAACTTCTGCAGAGAATAGTCGACACGAACATGTATGAAATGGGCAGACTTCGTCAGCTGATCAACGATCACCTAAACTGAATCTTTCTTAGTAGGTGTAAGAGGTAACCCACTAACAAAATCCATCGTGAATCTTTCCCATTTCCACTGGGGAATCTTCACCGACTGTAACAACCCCAAAGGTAGCTAATGTTCTGCTTTCACTTGCTGGCACATCAAACATTTCCCACAAACTCTGTAATTTCTCACTTTAAACCTGGCCACCAAAACTACTCACGTAGATCCCGATACATCTTATTCCCTCCAGGATGCATAGCGTATGGGATACTATGCGCCTCCTGAAGATCATCTGTTTCAACTCTACATCCTTTGGTACACAAACCCTTTTTCGGTAACACAAAACCCCATCACTGTTTAAACTATAATCCTCAACTTCACCATTCTGTACTTGCAGGAGTTGAGCGTCTAACAATTGCTTCTCTTTAATCTGGCTCGTCCACATCGGTTTCACTTGAAGTTCAGCTAACAAACTGCCATCCTCATACAAGCTGAGATGGGCAAACATTGCCCTCAAATCCGTTATTACCTTCCGACTCAGCGCATCCGCCACCACATTAGCTTTACCTAGATGATATTCGATCGAGCAGTCATAATCCTTCAATAGCTCAATCCACCTGCGTTGTCTTAGATTCAACTCCTTCTGAGTAAGGGGGTATTTCATACTCTTATGATCAGTGTAAATATCAGACTTCTCCCTATACAGGTAGTGTCTCTAGATCTTCAGACTAAACACTACTGCAGCCAATTCTAGATCATGCGTGGGATAGTTTTTCTCATGCAATTTTAACTACCGAGACGCATAAGCAACTACCTTCCCTTCTTGCATTAACACACACCCCAATCCCGTGTGTGAAGCATCGCAATAAACCACAAACTCTTTCCCAGCCTCAGGTTGAATCAAAATTAGAGCTTCTGTCAAAACCCTCTTCAACTTCTCAAAGCTTTCCTGCTGCTTATCAGTCCAAACAAATGCTACCCCTTTTTACAAAAACTTAGTTAAGGGTGCTGCAATCAAGGAGAATCCCTCAACAAACCTTCTATAGTACCCGACCAACCCCAAGAAACTTTGAATCTCAGCCACAGACATCGGCGGTTTCCAGTCCAACACAGCTTCTATCTTCCGGGGGTCAACCCTAATTCCTTCTACAGAGACCACATGTCCTAAGAAAGTAACTTCTCTTAACCAAAACTCACACTTGTTGAATTTGGCATACAGCTACCTTTCCCTTAAAGTCTACAAGACCACTCGAAGGTGCGCATCATGCTCCTCTTCTAACTTAAAATAAACTAGGATGTCGTTAATGAACACCACAACAAACCGATCTAGGTAGGGTTGAAACACTCAGTTCATCATGTCCATAAATGCTGCTGGTGCATTCATCAACCCGAATGGCATCACTAAGAACTCATAGTGACCGTAGTGAGTTCGAAACACCGTTATATGAATATACACTTCCTTGAGCTTTAACTGATGATACCCAGACCTCAAATCTATCTTTGAAAAGATTGTATCCCCTTTAAACTGATCGAACAGATCGTCAATCCTCGGCAGCGAGTACTTGTTCTTCATTGTCAACTTGTTCAACTGGCGATAGTCAATGTACATACGCATGGACCCATCCTTCTTCTTCACAAATAGCACCTGGCGCTCCCCACGGTGACACACTAGGTCGGATAAAACCACGATCCAACAGTTCCTGGATCTGAGCTTTGAGTTCCACCAACTTCTTCGGTGCCATTCTATAAGAGGCGATGGACACCGAAGCCGTACCCGAAAGTAGCTCAATTCCAAACTCCACTTCACCATCCAGAGGTAATCCTGGCAGCTCCTTAGGGAAGACGTCCACGAATTTCTTTACTGTTCTCACCTTATTAACAGCCACTTCATTTGCATCTAATGCACTAATAAAAGCTAGAAATACATTGCATCCCTTCCGAACCATCTTAACAACCTTCAGCGTAGAAACCACATTGGACAAATAATTTCTCCTTTCCCCTATCACAACCACCTCTTCGCCTCCCGGGGTACTCAACACCATACGCTTAGTCTCGCAACATAGCTTAGCACGATGTTTAACCAACCAATCCATGCCCAAGATGAGATCAAACTCCCCAAATGGTAATTCCATTAAATCTGCCAAAAACACTACTCCTTGAGTCTCTAAAGGCACATTCCTAAATAGTTTGTCCACTAACATAGATTGTCCTAACGGGCTAACCACAGTCATCTTCCTAGCAATTATTTCAGATTCTATACTTAAAGTCTCAGATACTGAGCATGCAACATAAGAGTGGGTTGATCCAATATCAATCAGAGCAATAAATAGATTTTCACTATAAGAAACGTATCGGTTATAACGTCCGGTGCATCACTATCCTCTCATCGATGAGTTGCATAGACTAGACCCAGCTGTCTTGCGTCTGCATTACCAGCCTCCTACTAGGTGCTCCATGACCCCGTCCGAAACCATTTCCTCCTTTGCATGGGCCACAACCCCTTGATAATGGCTGACCACCCCTCCTGAACTGATCAAAACCTCATCTAGTTGGCTGTACCTAATCCACTTGTGGACAATCTTTCACCATATGATCCATAGATCCACACCTAAAACATCCACCGGTTCCCCTCCTGCACTTTCCAAAATGCACCTTCCCACACAAAACACATGATCGATACTAACCCCCTGCTGTAGATGTCGGAACACTAGCTGGCCCATTAAACCTATCCCTTTTTTGAAAACCCCCAAATGATCCCGATAACCGAAACCTCTCTTATTCTTCCCCGATCTTATCCTTATTATGTCTCTCCGTCTGCTTTACCTCTTCGTCTATTTTAACTTTTTCAACTAGAACAGCAAAGTCCCTTTCTCGCTGCGGTGCTATTAATGCATTTAACTCATCCCACAGCCCATCTTCAAATCGTACGCAACACTCATAATCGGTCACATAATTCCTTGAGCATAATGGATCAAGTGCAGAAATTTCGCCTCATATTCGGCCACAGATTTACTCCCTTGAGCCAAATTTAAAAATGCCTTCCTCTAGGCATCCACATAACTGGGCCCAACGTATTTTCCTTGAAATGCCATCTTAAAGAAATCCCAGTCAATCCGGTCTGCTGGAGTACCCTCTCTTACGGTGAGCCACCACTGGTAAGCTTCAACCCGAAGTAAAGACATTGCGCCCTTCAGCTTCTCCTCCGCTGTGCAACCCAAATCATCCATAATTCTCTCGACTGCCTCTAGCCAATATTCTGTCATGTTTGGAGCTACCCTAGAAATACCCCTAAATATTTTAGCTCCATTAGCTTGGAGTCGTTCAGGAATAGATTTTCGAGTTGCAGCTCCAGTACTCGCTCCAGCCACATGCTCTAACACCCTCAACATTGCTTGAGACAGGGCATCGTCTCCACTAGTCCTGTCTTGCGAACCTGGCCCCGCCATCGACGATGCTGGCGCCTCACTCTCAGGCTCATTCCTTTCTTTGGAGAGTTTAGCCTCGATACCACCTCTACCACGACCACGAGTAATACATCCATGCCCTCTACCACTCATCTCTATAGTATCGTCTTAATCTGATTTAAAAATTTTATGCATTAGCATTTCTTCCCACTGTTTATTACCGAAAAGTTTTATGAAAATATAATCACAAGTAGTTTTCCACGAATCACATGCATACCTAAAGGTTTTTATTTCTAGAGTATAGTTCCTTAGTTCTAACATCGACCACAACATGTTCACATAGCACATGCACTTTATGCAAATCCTTTACTAATCAGAAAGCTTACCTTGTGGACTTGGGCTGGAGACTCAAGAGCCATGCTAAAAACATGTATTTATATATTTATATAAATTATATATATTTTAGAAAAACCATCCTTAGAAAATGTTTTGAACCCAAAACCCAAAGCCGAGCTTTTAAACCTGGCACTGATACGAATTTGTAACACCCCAAACCCGTCCCAAACACCACGACCAGATCTGGCATGTCATTATGAGGAGTTTATAAAAAATACTACGATCTTAAAGGAAAATTCAATTTACGACTTCTGTTGCATCTTAAAGTTTAATGGTTTGCTAGAAAGCTTAGACATCTTATGTAAAGCTAGTTTAGTTTACCAAGTTTCAAAATCAGGTGACTTTTGAAAACCCATGCTATACATTTGAGTTGCTAAAGATTTTGTCGCGAAAGATATCAATTTACCCAATAATTTTAGATGCTTAAAAAAAACTTCATTTGCCTTGATGTTATTTAAAACATTTTATTGTTATATCCTTATTTTAAAGAAAAACATATCGACATTCATTAACCCCATAATTTGAGTGTCTAAAACTTAAAACCCAAAAATTAAAACCCCTTTAAAGTGGCCTTATTACAGCGTGAAAATGAAACCAGTTATTAAAGATAAATAAAGTTCTTTACTGAAACAAAAGGAAACCATTCATGGCCACCTCGTACTCCTCTCCAGCTCGGTCCATTGCACTAGGTGCTACCTAAAAAGATGTTAAACAACAGAGTGAGTCACAAGACTCAATGTGCAACACTCAAACTCCACTAGATCGGGCCTTAGCCCTACAGAATAGATTAAAAAAATATCTCATGCCAAAAATGATGCAGAACCCGCCCCATCCTAGATTTCCATCCGCTACACACCACCCGTACCTGCCAGTTACACCAATGGGGATTTCTACAATCAACCCTCACCACTACACACAATCGATGGCAGTCATGCTGCAGTTAGCTGCTCATCGTCAGAATCGTGACATAGTCACCAGATTATGTGGCGTGGCCACTAGAACAGATCGTGGCAGAGTCACCAAAACGCTTCCCCTTTCTCTTAATAACATATGCCCAACCCCATGAAGGCATAAAATCTTGATGTATAGATGCAACATATTTCGGCATGCATGTAAAAGATGTCCATAGTGTATGTTAAATCATCTCATCATAATCATTTACTTAACATAAACAAAAATCACAAACCTAACGTCTCGCGTTTACCCTCCATGGATAACCCGATGGCTAATACTAAAATTTCGGCATATAATAGCATATATATATATATATAAATTAACAAAACAATGTCAATGGTGTGAGAAGTTACACACTTTAATACGAAGAGAACTAGGCTTTCAATACTATCGACACACTCAGAAGAGGGAATAACTACTATCTGATGATTTGAATTTGAAGCAGGTCTACAATCTAGAGGGAAATCGCACCCTTGATACCGTACGTCTTTTGAACCTAGGGGTAGGGACTATGAGTCCAACCCCCTCCTTCCCTTGTCTATCATTCGAATCCATGATAGTTCTTTATCAGAGAACCAAATTAAAATAACGGAAAGAAAGAAAGAAAGAACCGATATATGTACCAAGAAGTCTCTTACCTACTTAACCGAAATCGAAACCACCCCCCTTCAGGCTACTTGACGCCAAGGATTCAGGAAGAAAAGGATGGAACAAAACCCGATTAGCAACAAATAAGGTTAAGGAGAAAAGAGATAGAAACCCCAAAGAGAAGAAGACAAAAGATTCAGCTTCACAAGAGGAGAGAATGTTACCTTCGAAATCCTGCAGCAAAGTGAAATTGAGTCACTTGACAATGGACTAATCGGCTGAAAAGGAAAGTGAGGAGCTATAAGAGATGAACCATTATTCCGGATTTACAAAGAAGAAAATAAAATCTAATAAGTGATAAGGTGCTATCAGTTGTGATGTCAAAGAAAACAAGTAAAGAGAACAAAAGTGATTCGGAGTTGCTCAAGTGGTTTATGGCTTAAAGAAAAAGAAGAGAAAATAGAAGAAAGTGGGTAGCATACCACTTAGGTTCGGCCTAAGGTAAGAAAAGAAAGAAAATGAATGCTCCCAACAAGATTTCATCTTCAAGAGAATAGGGTTACCGAAATAATCGAAAGAGCTTCTAAAAAAATCTACCGAAATTTGGCACTCCCAACACTAAACACACAAAACCAAAACCCCCCTCAACAAGCACTCCACTTTCGGCCAACACCACCACTAGCCATCAAATCCCCCTTTTCACTCCTACCTTTACTCCTATCCACCAATTTGAATTAGAAGACCAATTCAAACTCCCTTAACCCCTCCTAGCCATACATTTCAAATCCATTGACTCCTTCCACCAACCACCCTAAACAGTCTAACTGGGAGCCACCACCTTAGCTCCTTGACACAAAAAAGAACCTCCAAAAGCTGCTAATGCGACTTGAACCTCTACCCTCAGCTATCTCCTTGCTGACGCCACTCCCTCCATGCTCCCAAGATGGCATCACTTGCCACTAGGCCACACTCCTTCTTGTGTCAACATACACAAGCAACAAATCCTTAACACTTGCCCCAAACCAGCTTTCCTTTAAAGTGCTAAAAAAATAAAATTTCCACTAAGGCTTCAACTTATCCCTGAGCCTTCCCGGGTTCCCCAAAAATACACACATATCAAGATAAATGTAACTAACCACGAAAACATAACAAATGCAAAGCCCTAAATCCCGGATGTTATAATTTTTTACTTATTTTTATTCAAAAGCCCACTACTCACAACCCTGATTTCTTAATTAATTAAATTAAAAATCCTCCACCACAAAACTCAAACCCAGAACTTCTCCAACACACCTAGACACTCCAAATTCATTAAACCCTTAAAGCCATAATGTCATTTGTCATTTTCTTGCTCACTTCAAAATTTTATGAGACCCAAAGCCCAAAGCCCAATAGGCCCAATACTTCTAGGCCCAAATTTGGGGCATTACATGTGTGGCTAGCCATGTGATGCAAGTCAGTGTCGACCACGAGTGCAAAACACGGGCGTGTGAACTACCACACAGGCGTGTCCCATTTCACACTAGTGTGTTGCCCCTATTTAGGTAAATTTTTCTTAAGTGCATTTTCGATTTATTTCCAAAACTTTTCGGAAGTATGTTTAGGGCCTCATAGGCCCATAATAAGCACGTTAGAGATGTGAATGAAATTTGATAACCCAAAATTATATCACCATGTGAGTTAAGTGCGGTAATGCCTCATACCCTGTTTCGACGTAGAATATGGGTAAGGGGTGTTACACACACGCCCAACTTGGCCTAGCCTGTGTGGCTCACATAGCCACGCTCAAGCCACCACACGACCTAGCCCAAAAACCACATACTTGGTTGAACTCAAACACTGCATCTTTCTCTAACAACAAACACAAAGGTTTAGAAATTTTCTAGAAAGCTTTAAGAAACCTTCGGTAAAAATCAGCATGGCCTAAGAAACTATTGACTCCTTTCATATTCATTGGGGCCAGTAATCTTTTAATTATGTAATTACGTCTACCTTTTCTTTATCGACATCAATTCCTTTCTTTGAGATCGTATTCCCTAGGACAATCCCTTCATTGACCACAAAATGGCATTTTTCCCAGTTAAAGACAAGATTCATCTCTTTGCATATCTTCAGTACCTTAGCCAAATTACTTAAACAGATATCATAAGTGTTACAAAAAACAGAAAAATCATCCATGAAAACCTCAACAAAATTTTCAACCATATCAGTAAATATTGCCATCATGCATCGTTGAAATGTTGCAGGTGCATTGCATAAACCAAAAAGCATTCTCCTAAAAGAAAACGTACTATATGGACAAGTAAAGGTTGTTTTATGTTGGTCCTCCAGGGCTAAAACTATTTGGTTATATCCCGAATAGCCATTTAAAAACAAAAGAATTCATTACCTGCCAGTCGATCTAACATTTGATCCATAAAAGGAAACGGAAAGTGGTCCTTCCGAGTGGCTTTGTTCAACTTTCTGTAATCAATACAAATTCTCCAACCGATAATAGTTCTCGTTGGAATTAACTTGTTACACTCATTTTCAACAATCATGATTCCACCTTTCTTCGGTACACACTACACTGGACTTACTGATGAACTATCTGAAATAGGATAAATGATTCCTACATCTAACCATTTGATCACTTCCTTTCTCACAACTTCTTTCATAATAAGATTGAGCCTCCTTTGCCTATCAATTCGAGCTCTTTCACCTTCTTCTAAAATAATTTTATGCATGCAAAAAGAAGGGCTTATACCTCGAATATCATCTATGGTCCAACCAATTACTTTCTTAAATTTCTTTAGAACAGCAATTAGTTGCTCCTCTTGATCTTTTGTCAGTTCTTCTGAAATAATCATAGGCAAAATAGAACAGTCACCTAAATAAACATATTTCAAATGGGAAGGAAGTACCTTTAGTTCAAGTTTATGTGGTTCTTCAATTGACAACTTGGGTTGCACAAATTCTCTGACTTCTAACTCCAATGGTTCAAATCATGTGGATTGAATAAAATTTCTCGAATTAGCTTCCATCAAAGCCATGTTTTCTTCACCTTTTTCATCCTCCAAAGGATCAAGATCTAAGGCTTTCTCTAATGGATCTTCTTCAAGATTGCTTTCCATAGAAACCAAGGTCTCTATCTCTTCCATAACTGAACACTCTTCTGTCGGATCAGGAAATTTCATTGCTTTAAGAATGTTAAAGGTTACCTATCGTTTTGAACTCACATGGTGAGTTCACCTTTCTGCACATCAATTAGCATTCTTTCCATGGCTAAGAAAGGTCTCCCAAGGATGACCGACACTTTCTTGTCTACTTCAAAATCTAAGACAATGAAATCAGTAGGAAAAACTCTTACCAAAACATCCTCAATCTTTCCTTCGGGATATGCTAAAGATCGATCCTCTAGCTGAAGCATTACAGTTGTAGGTCTTACTTCACCTATCCCTAGCATCTTGAAAATAGACTTAGGCATCAAGTTGATACTCGCTCCTAAATCACACAAACCTTTACCACAGTAAGATTCACCAATGTTACAAGGTATAGTAAAGCTTCTTGGTTCTTGTAATTTTGGTGGCAATTTGTTCTACAAGAACGCACTGTACTCCTTTGCCAAAGCAATAGTCTCATACTCACTCAGTTGTTTCTTCTTGGATAGTATATCCTTCATAAACTTCACATAATTTGGCATTTGTTCTAAAGCCTCCGCCAACGAAATACTGATGTGTAACTGCTTTAGAACATTCAAAAACTTCTTGAATTACACCTTCTATTTCTGCTTGTGTTGCTACAACCTTCGTAAATATGGAGGTGATGAAACTTTTGGTTGAATCAGACAACTCTTCTGAGTAGGTAAATCTGCATCCAAAGAAGATGTTAAAGTATTAAAATTCACTAAGTTAGGGTTTACCTTGTCAGTCTTTGCAGAATCTGATTCCTTTGGTGTAGGAATTTAAATAGCTGGTTGATTCTTCTCAACAGGCTTATCTTTGACTTCAATCAATCAAAGTTTTAGAATTTTATAGCTTTGCAATGCCACTGCCTTGATATGTTCTTTACCCAAACTTCTTGAATTCTCAGCATCGCTCGGCAAGGTTCCTTGTGATTTATTACGAAGCTCTGTAGCTAACTGACCCATTTGGTTTTCCAAATTTTCCAGTGCTACTACTTGGCTTTGGATCAAAGTGTCATTCTTTGCCATGTCCGCTTTCAATAAGTTCTCCAAACTGTTTGATGCCTCAACTTAAGGTGGTTTTGGAGCTTGCTGATTAAACCCTTGAGATTGGTTGGGTATATGCTATAATAAGTTGTTGTTCGATCCATTTCCTTGGTTGCTTCAAAAAAGTTAGGATGATTGCACCATGAAGGATTGTAGAAGTTGGACTGGGGTCCTTGTCCACTCCTATTTTGATATTGGTTCCCTACATAGTACACTGACTCGGGAGTTAATAGATAATTCTCAAAAGAATGACCTTCCCCAGAGTACACACATGAAACTACTTCAAATGGACTTGGTGGCTGAGCTGCAAAATTATTAGCACTATTAGCGGTAAATAGTTTTAACATAGAGGAAATAGACGATACCTGAGCTGATAACAAAGTGAGGGTGCCAACTTCATGAACTTTGGCTACACGTTGTCTGAAAGCTGTTCAATTTGTTGGCCATTTATAGTTATTACTCGTGATCCTCTCGATAATCTCATAAGCCTCATTATAAGACTTAGACAAATTTGCACCATTCGTAGAGGCATCTACTATCGATCTTGTATGTGCATTGAGACCATTATAGAATGTCTCCAGCTAGATACAATGAGGAATCCATGATGAGGACACTTATGAAGTAACTCCTTGAATCGCTCCCAAGCCTCATACTAAGACTAATCATCCAATTGTTGGAAATTTGTGATCTCGTTCCTCAACTTAGCATTTTTACTAGGCGAGAAATACTTAAACAAAAATCTATCTGCTAAATCTTGCCATGTAGATATGGAACTTGGTGGAAATGAATTAAGCCATGCTAGTGCTCCATCTCGCAACAAGTACGGGAACAACTTCAACCTCAGTGCGTTTTACGTCACACTGGATATCTTGAATGAACCACTCACCTTCATAAACAATCGAAGTTGGAGCTGAGGATCTTCCGTGGGCATACCACTGAATTGGCCCACCATTTGTAGCATTTGAAACATCACTAGTTTCAATTCAAATTGGGTTGCCTCAATATCTGGCCTTCTAATTCCTTGATTTAACTCACTGAAAAGTGGCACAACATATTGTCTGATGCATCGATCCTTATCATCGGCAATGAGGATGGGATTTCGTACATGATCGACTTTATTACTTTAATCTTGATTCTGATTTTCAAGGTCCATCTCGACTTGTCTTTGAGCTGTCCGTTCATGTCTTCTTTGTCTGAAAGTTCGCTCAATTTTAGGGTCTACAGGGAGTAAATCGATAATTCGATCTATGGTCATAAACACCTGAAAAGAAAATCAAAAAAATTAATAAGTTAGTAATGTTAGAAATAAATCAAATTAAAAATAAATAATTTCACGAAAGAAATGACTATGGCAACAGTTGGTAATCCCCGGCAACGGCGTCAAAAACTTGTAACGCGTAGGTTTGTGCAAGTGTACAAAGTCGTTATCAAGTAATAAGTAAGAATCGAGTTATCATCTCCACAAGGATTGTATTTGTGCTAAGTCACTTAATTTGTAAAATTATATTAACAATTTGGTAAATAAAAACACAATATAGTTGAAAAGTGATGATTAAAATATATTAAATAAAATGTAACGATCACTAATGCAAATTATCCCAAGTATGCAAACTATATGAATGAAATAGATTTTAACAAAATTAAACACAATTTGCAACAATTATAACATAAATAAACTAGGACAATTACTTTAATTAAACTCAATTTATTATCAACATGCTTAATAATATTCGGAAAGACATTCCATGGCAACTCGATCTTTCATGAGTTTGGAAACCACATTAGGTCCTTTAGGAATTCTTTACTTAGTAAATACGCATTTTACGGATCCTTATTTACTAAGGGTTTCTTAGCATTCTTGTGTGGTAACAGGGACGTGTCAGGTTTGAAACAGTTTAATCACACAAATCTAAAAACTATGAATATAACAGAGCTTGGTCAAAGTTGTTATGCAACCTACAATTTAATCGGGTCAGGATCTAAATTGAGCATGCACATTTCAATTATGTGTCCATTATTCGTCGTCTGGTCAGGATTGCTCAGCTAATTCAGGTGCATTTCAATCACGTATGAACAAAATATAGGCTTGATTTTAATTGAAAACATGATCGATTGAGGCACAAACATTATAAGTATGAATCAAATAAATATTATTTAATCAAAGCAATCATCCTAGCTTAAATAAAATTAAGCTAACATTGTTGTAAACAAGAACAAAGAACACATAGCAAACATCTTTAGATTAAATTAAAGAAAAGAAAGATTAAACGCAATTCAGAGTGGCTGTCGCCTAAGACTCTGACTGACAGCGCTCCTTTGTTCCTTTACTTTGCTCATTTGCTGATGGCTCTCTAAGGTGGCCGACCAAGGGCTCTTTAAGAGATTTAATTGCTAAAATCTCTACGAAGAGATGATGCTAGGCATGGGGAATGGAAAATTCTAAGAGAATTGAGAGAGAAGAGAGAATGATGAAGGATGAGGGATGATGAATGAGGGAATAAGAGGGTCTTATTTATAAGTGAGGAGATGGGGATAGTTTGCTAAAAATAGTGGATGTTAACCTATTCAAATCTCCTCAAATGGTGGTCGGCCATGCCTACTAACTTTTGACTTGATTTTTGCTTTATTTTTAAGCAATTTTGAATACCACACAACTTAGGACTGAGACTCGGTCAATCTTAAATCTTCAGGCAAATCTCTAATTTCTTCAACACTGCAAGGACCTTGTGTAATTGAACCAAAAAAATGGTTTAAATGAACAGCCATGTGTAGCCGAATATTAGGTTGACTTGGTCTCCAATTTGAACTGTTTTGTAATCTAACAAAATTATCAGACCTATCAAGAATAAATCAACAAGTTAGAGGACCAAAGAATAAAATTTATCCAATTTAATTAATTAATTAAAACCCCAATTATTAATGAAATATTTCAAAATGAATTTTTAAATATAATTTTATATTTTATTTTTAATTTAACCATGCATGGTCCACTTTATGTCTTAAAAATATAATATATTCAAATTAATATAAAATAAGCCATTTATTGCATGAAAACTATATAATAAAACATAAAATCACATTTTAATGATTTTTATGTCCTAATTTCATATTTTCACATATTTCATTAATTTATTAAATAATTACTTAATTTTAACAATGGATTTAAGTAAAAGATGATAAATTACATAGGAAAAATCCTATATATTTTTCCATTTACAGTATCCACCAAAATGGTTAACATCCCCTTCTAGTGAGAAAAAGTAAATAGACATGCCTTAGTGTAACATCCGGGATTTAGGGGTCTCGTATTTTACCTCGTATTTATGTGCTAGTATGCTCTGTATGCTTGTTTGAGTGTGTTTGGGGGCTTTGGGGAACCTTGGGGTTAAGTCTTAGCCTTAGTGAAAATTTTGGTTTGAAGCCTTTAGGGGGAGCTAAGGGAGCTAGGCCTTAAGGGATTGAATATGGGATTTAAGGACACAACAAGTGAAGTGGTGGAGTGGCAAGGTGACGCCTAGGAGCAAGAGGAGTGGACGTTTCAAGGAGGGAGTTCAAGGGAGGAGGATCAAGCAACGAGGGTAGCTTTTTGAAGTTTATTTTGCGTTAGGGGGAGTGGGAGTTTAATTCGGCTTGGGCACTTGAAAGGTGGAGGGTTGATGGGGTCAAATCTTTTGAATAGGTGGTAGAGAGGAATATTAGGAGGTGGAATCATTCAAACTAGTTTGAATGAGTGAAGGGGAGGAAATGTAGGAGGAAAAGAAGGGATGAAGAGAGGGGTTTGAGTGTTGGCCGAATATGGGGCTCTTGGGAGAGGATTTTCGGTCATAAGGGGAGTGGTTCGGTTGGGGGCTTTGAGTTGCCGAAATTAAGTAGAGTCATTATTCTTTTCTTCTTTTTCTCCTATAGTCAAAAGCCAAAAGTGAAAGAGGTCATTTGGTGCATTTCGCTTATCTTCTTTCTCTTTATTTTCTTCTCTTGGCCGAACCATATCTCCCTCTTATTCTCTTTTCTTCCTCATTTTGATAATTTTAGACTCCCACACTCTTAAAGCTGAAAACACCCTTCACTTTTTTCAATAGTCGAAACCTCTTAAGCCTCAGCTTATTCTTCTTCTTTTCACCGATTACCTTTTCTTCAAAAGCTGAACAACCCATCTTTCTTTGTGATTTGTAGCCGAACCTTCTAGCCATCTCCATTCATTATTTTTCTTTCGTTGTTGTTATTCTTTAAAGTTGAACCTCTCTTGTGTGGTGACTTCTTTCATTTGTTGATTCTTAGAGGAGGTGCCGATATTCATCTCCTGTCAATCTTCTCAACCGGGTCTTAGTGGTTGTGGTAAGCATTCTCTTCTGTGGGAATCGTTCTCTTTTCCTTTCCTTTTTGGTTTGCTGAAGCCAAATGTCTAATCCTATTTCTTGAGGTATGGCTGAATATATGAGGGTTGACTTCATGGTTCTTTTGTTTGTAGCAAGGGTGAAGGATATTAATGATCTTTCGGATTTCAATTATTCAAGGTAAGAAGGTTATAACGTTAGGCCGAAGGCCACTTCTTTTGATCATAAGTGTTAAGGCCAAAACTAATATGGGTTCATGTAGGGATTTTAGCAATCTTTAAGTGCAAATGAATAACCTCCGGGTTTTGGTTGACTTTGGTAAGGGGTAATCTTTCTTTAGAATATTCTTTTAGTTTCGTTATAGTATTATTCCACGTTTTAACCGGGCTTCCTGACCAAAGATTATATCTCATGGATTCGAGTACCAGCCAAGGAGCGAAAGGGGTTGGACACGTAGTCCCTACCCCAAAATTTAATAAGCGATCAGTTTCAGTAGTTCGGGATTGGCCACCGGGGTGTGGGCCGTCGGAGAGAGACAAGCAGATCGTTGTAGTTTTTTCAAGTGAGGACGTTAGGGAGATTGATAGCCTAGTTCTTCAGGTTTTCAGGTGTGTAATTAACACACTGGTTATTTATCTGCTTTAATTTAAATAAATGTATTGTGTACTGTGAGTGAAACGATGGTCGTGGTGGTGTTATTACTCATGTTGAGTAATCCCAGAACTGAGTTAGTATACTACCCATGCTACGGATGTGGTTAGTAATTGTGGATCTATGTAAGCATGTCATATATGTATATTTGGTATGTTCATATGTTATGTTACCATTCTATCATATTATGCTGCATGTGCATGGGGTTTGGGATATATACTGTTAAAGGGGAAGTGTGTACATTTATGTACGTGGATTGATGATGCCTCGAGCCTCATCATGGATTGATGACGACCATGAGTCTCATCATGGATATTTGTGATTTCAATCATGTGGATCAGTGGCTAGACCACTAAGTGGACTTTGAGCAGTGTACCATTGGTACGGCTGCCAAAGAGGTGTGTAGCGGATGGAGGGTCGATTTAGTAATCCCCAGGTGTGTGGTGGTTGGATATGGGTGGTGTGTAGCGGTTGGATATTAGGTTGGGCTGGATTAACATTTTGCATCACTATACATGGTATGTCATTTAATGTGGGTTAGGGCCAAGCCCAATTGTGGTTATATGTGGGCTAATTGCACATTGAGTCTGGTGACTCACCTTGCTTTTCCAACAATGCAAGTGATTCGTAGTCTATTGGACCAGGCTGGAGTGGACTCGGGGTGGCCATGCAGAACCTATTTTTATTTCTAAGTACATTATGAACTTTTGGTATTTTTTCTTGGGATATTTTTATTGTAATAAGGCCGCTTTAAATGTTTTGGGATTATTATTATGGGTTTAAGTTAGTTTTTCCTATCCATTGATTAGTTAAAAGATGGTTTTAAGATATTTCTAACGTAAGGGTAACAAATAAAAGTTTTTTTGTTCAAAATCTTGGATCACCTATAAGCAAACGCTTTAACTCAAGCATGAATCATGTTTTGAACTTTAAATAACCCGAAATTTTATTCACCGACAAATTACAAATTTTGAACGAAAAATCGTTTTCTTTAAAAACGAAGTTTTGATTTATAAAACTAAAAACTTATTTTCACTTCCAAACAGAACTTTTTTTACACCTTTCCCAGTAACATTTCGAATTTGGCCGTGGTGTTTTGGGCCGGGTTTGGGGTGTTACACTTAGAACGGGTCAACCTATAGACTCCATACCCAGATCTGGGGATCGGGTCGGGCGTGGAGTGTCACACCTTTTCTCTTCCATGGCTAATTAGAGGAAGGATGAAAAAAGAATAGATAAATGAAAGAACAATCTTGAAGAATAACACCTCCCTATATATACAGTCCTCTCTTACAACTTTCACCAAACCCAAATCAACATCCACCTGAAATAATATTAATCGTGTCCCCGACTAAGAAATTATCTAGTTCATAAGCAACCAAAGTAAGATTAAAATTCAACCTTACTCAACCAGTCCATCAAATGCTCTTATTTACAAAAAAAAAAAAAAACCCAATTGATTAGAAAACCTCTCAATTTAATACGAAAGTCTCCCATGCAACTTAGGATTTAAAAATTTTTGGGCATGACACATCATTAGATTATTCTGACTTTGTTTCCTATGACTATGAGTTTGTGCAATTAATGTTTAACTAGTATGATTATATGATTTGATTATTTTGATGTTAGTTCCAAATTTTCAATTGTTATATATTATTGAACTAATCATATTTCTCTCTTAAGTTTTATTTGGTCCATTTTCATATAACAAAAAATAGAAAGAAAGGTAAATTTTGGTTAATAATTGATTTTTTGTGGTTGTGCCAAAATGTAAATTTAGTGACCAATATTTCTAAATGTCTTTAACTGAAAATGAATACCCAATTTGAAATTGAATGAAAAATTTTTCTAAGCCTTAAATTAAAAATGATTTTTAGAAAGGGGGAACAACTAATTCAAAAACATATTTACCAAATGTTTTGTTATATCAAAAAGGGGAAGATTGTTGAACCAAGCTTTATTTGACAAATTATTTTGATATAACAAATATGATGTTTTTGAATAAAAACTGTTTTAAACAAAATTAGGAAAAAATTCCATTTTAAATGATATCTAAAATGAAAAATTGTTGAATTAACACTTAGAAATTTTTTAAGGCCAAGTTAGTTAAACAAACTTTCAAACATTTTTCAAACAAATTAAAATTGCTCCAATACTTTTTGTCAAGTATCGATAGATTTAATTGATTACCAATAAATTTGTAACAGCCCGACTTAGAGCCTAGTCAGAACAGTGGTGCGAGATCACAAATTTGAAGTAGAAATATAAGTTTTTATGATCTTTATGAGACTTATGAGGTGGTTGCATGATTGTGTGAAAATTTCATGAAGAAATTTTATTAATTAGTGAATAAATTGTCCATTAGGACTAAATTGCAAATATTAGAAAATATGAGATTCTAGAAGATTTAAGTATGAAATAGCATCATAAAAATTATTAGAGGTCCTTATTTAGCAATTAGACCATTAAGAATTATGATGGACAAAAATGGACATGGGAAGGAAAAATCTCAATAAAGGGTCATTAAGGGCATTTTTATCATTTAGTTAATTAAAGAATTAAAAGGGAAAAATAAGCCAAAATCATGTCCATCTTCTTCCTTCGTGGTCGAAAATCACAAGGGAACCATAGCTAGGGTTTCTTCATCTTCCAAGCTTGATAGTAAGTGTATCCTAGCCCCATTTTTAATGTTCTTTGTATTTTTAAGATCCTCGTAGCTCGGTTTAACTATTTCTAGCCATATTTTGAGCTAGGTTTATGTTCAAAAATTTACCCATGTATGACATGCATGTATTTTGATGTTTTATGGAAGAATATGTAAGTTTAAGGTAGGAAAAACATATTTTTCTAAGTGATTTTCATGAAAAATCCATAAAAGTGACCAAATTGTAAAAGTTATAAAAATGGTCATATATGGGTGAAATAGTAACAATTGAAAGTTTCTATAGTTGAGAATATGATTCGGCTAGGCTTGAAATGCAAGAAAGTTGAATGAAAATCATTTTACGAGCCTAGGGGAAAAATTATAATTTTGAGAAAGTTTAGGGGCAAAATTGTAAATTTTTCCAAAGTATGAACTATGAGTCAATTTAGTCAATGTAAGTATTAAACAAGTTAAAATGTTATTATAGATCAAGAAACACGAAGCTCGGACCGAAACCGAGGCAAGAACAAAGTTGAGGACTAAATTGCACATCTACACATATTTTGGTGTACCGAGGTAAGTTTGTATGAATTTAAGGTTTCACGTGTATTATCATTAAATTACTTACTATGTTATTTTATGTACATTATTTTCATGAAGATGATTAACAATGCCTTAATAAGGAAATCAATGAGAACAAGTAAATGGAAGTTCCGGTTGAAGTCTTGGAATAACGAGGATACGTATGTCATAACATGAGACAAGGAAAGCCCGTGTAAGACCATGTCTAGGACATGGCATCGGCATCAAGGAATGTAGGTCCGTGTAAGACCATATGCAGGACATGGCTTTCAGACCAACGTAGATCCTGTGTAAGACCATGCCTGGGACATGGCATCAGCATCGAATAAAGAAGGTCTTGTGTAAGACCATATCTAGGACATGGCATCGACACCATTTAAGGAAGGTCTCGTGTAAGTCCATGTTTAGCACATGGCATCGACACCATTTAAGGAAGGTCTCGTGTAAGTCTATGTTTGGCACATGGCATCGATTCCATTTAAGAAAAATCTCTTGTAAGTCCATGTCTGGCACATGGCATCGACATCAAGCAAAGAAAGCCCGTGTAAGACCATATTTGGAATATGGCATCGACACTAAGAGGCGATCCCTTGTAAGACCATATTTGGAATATGGCATTGGCATCGAGGCACATGTTTGATGAGATTGAGTATCCTCTGGTATTCCGAGTAATTTAACGGGAAAAATAGCCAAGAGTGAAAGAGGTAACAAAAGAGTTAAGTGTATTAAGGCACAAAAGAGAAAAATAAGTAAAAAGGATAACAAGTTAAGCTATATAAGATGATAATACGATTTAATAAGTTAAGAAAGATAGTGAGATGAGTTTATGTTCATATTAGCAAAAGTGTTAAACCATGTGATTGAGTGATACAGGTACCATGAGTAAAAATACAAGTTTTGAAATCATATTATGACATGTGAAAGGTAAGAGTAAGTATGAGTAAGCATGCTTAAGCACTAGAGATTATATTATTCTTGTTTCATAAGATGAATTGAAGTTAATTGAGTAAAGATGTGAATATATAAGTTTCATTCAAACTTATTAAGCTTTATGCTTACTTCTCTTTTTTCCTTTTTCCATGTAGTATCACCAAGCTAGCTCGGGGATCGAAGAAAGTCGAAGCTCGGATCGCACTATCAACCACTATTATGGTATTGCGAAGTTGATTTAGTTTGAGTATGGCATGTATAGGAGTTTGATCATTTTTGAGTTATGTCATATTGTGAGTTAAAGGCTTGGCTATTAGGATTATGCATTCTTCTTGTGTATAGCCAAAGAAATTGGCTAATATTGTTATGTTCTATATCTTATTGATGAAGAGTTTTATGAATTCTACAAGTGATGTTTCTAGGGTTATGCATAGTGTATAAAGACTATGATATGTATTGCTTGAGTTGGTATAAGTGTGTTGATGTTTCACGGTGGCAATTGGCTTGGAAAATAGCTTCAAACTGTCTATAAGGGTAGACACACGGGCATGTGTCTAGGCTGTGTGTGACACACGGCCAGCCCCATGGGTGTGTTAAGAGGCCGTGTGTCCCCTGCACTAATTTATGAGAATGCGATTCATCACACGGGCTAGCACACGGGCGCGTGCCCTAGCCGTGTGTTATTAAGGGTATGATGATGTCATAAATAGAGAACTCCACAGGCAGAGGATACAGGCGCGTCTAAGCCATGTGAAGGACACGGGTTGTAGACACGGGCGTGTGCTCAGCAATGTGAAATAAATCAGTGTCGGCCACAGGTGGAGAACACGGGCAAGTCTTAGGGGCACACGGGCGTGTCCATTGGATAACACGAGTGTGTTGCCCCTGTTTAGGAAAAAATTTTCAAAAAGTGCAAAAGTTTTTGGTTGAACCCTGAAATCTTCCAGATGGGTGTTTAACACCACGTAGCCCCATAATATACATGTTATGATTAAGAATGAAAAGTTTGAAGTCAGAGCAAAATTTTATAGCCCGATAATACATGTTCAAGTAAAGTTAAGTACGGTAATGCCTCGTACCCTGTCCCGACGTCAGACACGGGTAAGGGGTGTTACATTTAGTGGTATCAGAACTACGGTTTAGTCGGTTCTCGGACTAACGTAGCGTAAGTTTGAGTCTAGCTATACATGCCATACATAAGAGTATTTATATAATGATAGTGTGACGACTCTTGGTGATTTAAATTGTGTTTTCATATAGTAAATGGATCCCGAAAGAGTTGTGGAGGATGATGTAGAAAGTAATGCGCCGACTCCCGCTAAAGGGACGGTGCCGAATAAGAATGAGGACAGACCCACTACAGTAAGTCAGAGAGGAGGAGGAGAGGCTAGGGAAGCCTTCCTCCACGTGATGAATGCATGGTATACGAAGTTCGTTCGAACGAACCCAAATGCACCACCCCCTCTACCCCCGACCTATTCCTCAACCTACTCCTGTAGCCCCACAATTGGTAGAAGTGGTAAGAAGAGAAAAGCATCCGGTAGATAGAATTTGAAAGTAAGGAGCTGAGGAATTCCAGGCTAGTAAAGATGATGACCGGGAAGAGCCTAGTTCTGGCTTGAAAATACCATCAGGGTATTTGATGAACTATCTTGCACACCTGAAGAGTGCATGAAATTTATAGTTTCTCTTCTGAGAGATTCTGCTTATCAGTGGTGGAACACTCTTATGTCGGTAGTACTAAGGGAAAGGATCATGTGGGAGTTTTTCCAGGAAGAAGTACATCAGTCAAATATTATTGATCAGAAAAGAAAGGAATTCTTAGAATTGAAGCAGGGTAAGATGACAGTAACCAAGTACGAGCGTGAGTTTGTAAGGCTCAGCAAATACGCTCGAGAGTGTGTATCCACTGAGGCTATTATGTGTAAGAGATTTGAGGATGGACTAAATGAAGACATTAAGTTGTTTGTTAGTGTCCTCAAGTTGAAGGAAATTGTTGTGCTAGTGGATCGAGCTTGTAAAGCCGAAGAATTGGTTAAAGAGAAAAGAAAACCTGAGATGGGGTCTCGTGACTCAAGAAAGAGACAGTGGAGTAAAACGTTTCAATCCTCATCCAAGAAATCAAGAGATTTTCCTACCCGATCAGCTACTTCAGTCAGGTTTTCATGTAGAAGCAAGAGCAAATAGTACTTGGGGAATAAGGCCCAAACCACCTTAGTCGCTAGTGTTGGGAATATTCGATCTAATAGACCGGAATGCCCATAGTGCGGTAGACGTCACCCCGATGAGTGTCGTGCACATGAGAGTGCTTGTTTTAAATGTGGTTCCTAAGATCACTTCATCAGAGAATGCCCAAAATGGTTGGGAAAGACAAGGTTCAGAGTGCAAGAGCAGGAAGCACTAATAAAGGAAGACAACAAAAGAACCCGAGAAGTAGGGCGAGTAGTAAGGGTACACCCCGAGAGCTGGCTGCAAGATCCAAGGGTAGAGCACCTGCAAGGACTTATGTCATTCGCGTTCGCGAAGAGGCATCATCTCTCGATGTAATTACAGGTACATTTTCTCTTCATGACACTAATGTTGTTGCTTTAATTGATCTGGTGTCTACCCATTCATATATTTGAATGAAATTAGCATCTAGCATGAGCATGCTTGTTAAGTCTACAAAATTTGTCATTAAAGTGTCTAATCCACTCGGCAAAAGTGTATTAGTAGATAAAGTATGCAAAGATTGCCCATTGATGATTAGAGGTCATTATTTCAAGGCAAACCTCATACTATTGCCATTTGATAAATTTGACATTATTCTTGGTATGGATTGGTTAACCACTCATGATGTGATAGTAAATTGTGGAAAGAAATATATTGAAATGAGATGTGAAAATGGGAACACTCTTCGTGTTGAATCAGATGAACAAGACAGATTACCGTTAGTGATCTCTCACATGTCGGCTCAGAGGTATGTAAGAAAAGGGTATGAGGCGGATCTTGCCTTTGTGATGAATGCCAAAGAAATCGAGTTAAAGATTGAATTAGTACCGATAGTATGTGAGTACCCAGATGTCTTTCCTGAGGAATTACCAGGATTGCCTCCGGTTAAAGAGGTTGAATTTGGTATCGAGTTAGCTCCCGGTACTGTACCGATATCGATTGCTCCTTACAAAATGGCTCTAACGGAGTTGAAGGAATTGAAGGCACAATTACAAGAGTTGAAGGAAAAAGGCTTTGCTAGGCCAAGTTATTCTCTATGGGGTGCTCTGGTATTATTTGTGAAACAGAAAGATGGCTCCATGAGATTGTGCATAGATTACCGACAGCTTAATAAAGTAACAGTGAAAAACAAATACCCATTGCCAAGGATCGATGATTTGTTTGATCAATTAAAGGAGCCATTGTGTTCTCCAAGATAGACTTGAGGCGGGATACTATCAGTTGAGAGTAAAAGACTCAGATGTGCCGAAGACTGCATTTTGGACAAGGTATGGGCACTATGAATTTTTAGTCATGCCTTTTGGGTTAACTAATGCCCCGGCGGTGTTTATGGATCTAATGAACCGAATCTTTTGACCATATCTAGATAAGTTTGTGGTTATTTTTATTGATGATATATTGATATATTCTCGAGATGAGCCTAAGCATGCTGAGCACTTAAGGATAGTTTTACAGATTCTACGAGAAAATCAATTGTACGCCAAGTTCAGTAAAAGTGAATTTTGGCTCAAGGAAGTTGGATTTCTGGGACACATTGTCTCAGGAGATGGAGTCCGAGTTGACCTAAGTAAGATCTCAGCAATTGTTGATTGGAAACCCCTGAAAAATGTATCTGAAGTTAGAAGTTTTCTGGGCTTAGCTGGCTACTATAGGCGGTTCGTCAAGGGGTTTTCTATGATAGCGACTCCAATGACGAAACTGTTACAGAAAATTGTAAAGTTCGAATTGACGGAAAAGTGCCAATAGAGTTTTGAGAAATTAAAGGCAATGTTGACAGAAGGGAAAATAATTTGTGATCTACAGCGATGCATCTTTAAATAGATTGGACTATGTACTTATGTAAGAAGGCAAGTTGATAGCGTATGCCTCTAAACAGCTAAAGCACATGAGAAGAATTACCCGACGCATGATTTTGAGTTGGTTGCTATTGTTTTTGCATTGAAGATTTGGAGACATCATTTGTATGGGGAAAAATGTCGGATATTCACCGATCATAAAAGTTTAAAGTATTTGATTACTCAAAAGGAATTGAATTTAAGGCAACGGATATGGTTAGAGTTGATAAAAGATTATGAGTTGGTCATCAATTACCATCTGGGGAAGACGAACGTAGTCGCTGATGCTTTAAATAGAAAATCCTTATTTCTTTTGAGGGCTACAAATGCACAGATGACTTTTTCTGACGATGGTTTTGTTCTAGCTGAGTTGAGGGCTAGAATGATGTTCCTTCAAGAGATCTATGAGGCTCTAAAAGATGACAGCGAATTGCAAGCCAGAAGAGTTCAATGCGGTCGGTGTTGAGTCTAATTTTTGGATCAATTCAAATGGATGCATAATGTTCAGGGACCAAGTATGTGTACCGAGAAACGATGAGCTTATTTGTAAAGTTTTGCATGAGGCACATAGCGGATGCTTATCTGTACATCCGGGTAGTACCAAGATGTATAATGATTTGAAGAAATAGTACTGGTGGCCGAGTATGAAGAAAGATATTTCTGAGTTTGTTTCAAAATGCTTGATTTGTCAGTAAGTAAAGGCCAAATACCAAGTACCTTTAGGTTTTGCTTCAACCTATTATGGTACCCGAGTGGAAGTAAGACCGAGATACCATGGATTTTGTAACGGGTTTACCGTTGACACCAAGTAAGAAAGATGCTGTATGAGTTGTAGTCGATAGACTTACGAAGTTAACCTATTTCATACCTGTACGAGTTGACTACTCCTTTGATAAGTTGGCAAACTTGTACATTTCAAAGATAGTAAGGCTTCATAGAGTGCCGTTATCAATTATATCGGATAAAGATCTGAGATTTACGTCCAGATTTTGGAAAAAGTTGCAAGAGGCCCTGGGCACAAAGTTGAGTTTTAGTACGGCTTTTCACCCCCAAACCAACGGACAGTCGAAGAAAGTAATACAAGTACTTGAAGATGTGCTACGGTGTTGTATTCTTCAGTTTTAGGGCAGCTGGGAGAAATACCTACCTTTGGTAGAATTCGCCTATAATAATAGTTTTCAGTCGAGTTTGAAAATGGCACCTTTTGAGGCTTTATATGGGCGTAAGTGCCGAACTCCTTTATATTGGACTGAGCTTAAGGAAAACCAGATTCACGGGGTTGATTTGGTTAGAGAAACTGAAGAAAAAGTAAAGGTGATTTGAGATTTCTTAAAAGCTACTTCTGATCGACAAAAATCCTACTCGGAATTAAAAAGAAAAGAGATTGAGTATCAAGTCGGTGATAGAGTATTCTTGAAAGTGTCGCCATGGAGAAAAGTTCTTAGATTCGGCCGGAAAGGCAAATTGAGTCCGCGTTTCATCGGACCGTATGAGATCACCGAGAGGATAAGGCCGTAGCTTATCGATTGGCTTTGCCATTTGAGTTAGAAAAGATTCATGATGTATTTCATGTGTCTATTTTACAACGCTACCGATCAGACCCCTCGCATGTGATTACACCGACAGAGGTTGAGATACAACCCGACATGACTTATGGTGAGGAACTAGTTAAGATTCTAGCCTGGGAAGTCAAGCAATTAAGGAATAAAAGTATAGCTCTTGTGAAAGTATTATGGCAGAGACAAGGGGTAGAAGAGGCTACGTGGGAGCCCGAGGAGGTTATGAGGAATTAGTACCCAAACCTTTTTCCCGTAAGATTTTTGGGGACGAAAATTCCTAAGGGGGAACAGCCTAACATAGGGCCTAGTCAGAACAATGGTGCGAGACCATAAATTCGGAGAAGAAATATAAGTTTTTATGATCTTTATGAGACTTATGAGGTGGTTGCATGATTGTGTGAAAATTTCATGAAAGAATTTTATTAATTAGTGAATAAATTGTCCATTAGGACTAAATTGCAAAGATTAGAAAATATGAGATTCTAGAAGATTTAAGTATGAAATAGCATCATAAAAATTATTAGAGGTCCTTATTTATCAATAAGACCATTAAGAATTATGATGGACAAAAATGGACATGGGAAGGAAAAATCTCAAGAAAGGGTCATTAAAGGCATTTTTGTCATTTGGTTAATTAAAGAATTAAAAGGGAAAAATAAGTCAAAATCATGTCCATCTTCTTCCTTCTTGGCCGAAAATCACAAGGGAACCATAGCTAGGGTTTCTTCATCTTCCAAGCATGATAGTAAGTGTATCCTAGCCCCGTTTTTAATGTTCTTTCTATTTTTGAGATCCTCATAGCTTAGTTTAGCTATTTCTAGCTATATTTTGAGTTAGGGTTTAAGTTCAAAAATTTACCCATGTATGACATGCATGTATTTTGATATTTTATGGAAGAATATGTAAGTTTGAGGTAGGATAAACATTTTTTTCTAAGTGATTTTCATGAAAAATCCATAAAAGGGACTAAATTGTAAAAGTTATAAAAATGGTCATATATGGGTGAAATAGTAAAAATTGAAAGTTGCTATAGTTAAGAATATGATTTGGCTAGGCTTGAAATGCAAGAAAGTTGAATGATAATCATTTTACGAGCCTAGGGGAAAAGTGTAATTTTGAGAAAGTTTAGGGGCAAAATTATAAATTTTGCCAAAGTATGAACTATGAGTCAATTTAGCCAATGTAAGTATTAAACAAGTTAAATTGTTATTATAGATCAAGAAACGCAAAGCCCGGACTGAAACCAACGCAAAAACAAACTCGAGGACTAAATTGCACATCTACACATATTTTGGAGTACCGAGGTAACTTTGTATGAATTTAAGGTTTCACGTGTTTTATCATTACTTACTATGTTATTTAATGTACATTATTTTCATAAAAATGATTAACAATGCCTTAATAAGGAAATCAAAGAGAACAAGTAAATGGAAGTCCTGGTTGAAGTCTTAGAATAACGGGGATACCTATGTCATAGCATGAGACAAGGAAAGCCCGTGTAAGACCATGTCTAGGACATGGCATCGGCATCAAGGAATGTAGGTCCCGTGTAAGACCATGTCTGGGACATGGCTTCGGCACCGAACGTAGATCCTATGTAAGACCATGTCTAGCATATGGCATCGACACCATTTAAGGAAGGTCTCATGTAAGTCCATGTCTAGCACATGGCATCGACACCATTTAAGGAAAGTCTGGTGTAAGTCCATGTCTGGCACATGGCATCGACATCAAGCTAAGGAATCCCGTGTAAGACCATATTTAGAATATGGCATCGACACTAAGAGGCAATCCCATGTAAGACCATATTTGGAATATGGCATTGGCATCGAGACACATGTTTGATGAGATTGAATATCCTCTGGTATTCTGAGTAATTCAACGAGTAAGAGAGCCAAGAGTGAAATAGGTAACAAAAGAGCTAAGTGTATAAAGGCACAAAAGAGCAAAATAAGTAAAGAGGATAACAAGTTAAGTTCTATAAGATGATAATACAATTTAATAAGTTAAGAAAGATAGTGAGAAGAGTTTATGTTCATATTATCAAAAGTGCTAAACCATGTGATTGAGTGATATAGGTACCATGAGTAAAAATACAAGTTTTGAAATCATATTATGACATGTGAAGTGTAAGAGTAAGTATGAGTAAGCATGCTTAAGCACTAGAGATTATATTATTCTTGTTTCATAAGATGAATTGAAGTTAATTGAGTAAAGATGTGAATATATAAGTTTCATGCAAACTTACTAAGCTTTATGCTTACTTCTCTTTTTCCTTTTTCCATGTAGTATCGCCAAGCTAGCTCGGGGATCGAAGAACGTCGGAGCTCGGATCATATTATCAACCACTATTTTGGTATTGCAAAGTTGATTTAGTTTGAGTATGGCATGTATAGGAGTTTGATCATTTTGAGTTATGTCATATTGTGAGTTAAAGGCTTGGCTATTAGGATTATGCATTCTTCTTGTGTATAGCCAAAGAAATTGGCTAATATTGTTATGTTCCATATCTTATTGATGAAGAGTTTTATGAATTCTACAAGTGATGTTTCGATGGTTATGCATAGTGTATAAAGGCTATGATATGTATTGCTTGAGTTGGTATAAGTGTGTTGATGTTTCAGGGTGGCAATTGGCTTGGAAAATAGCCTCAAGTTGTCCACACGGGTAGACACACGGGCGTGTGTAGGTAGTGTGTGACACACGGCTAGCCCCATAGGTATGTTAAGAGACCGTGTGTCACACACGGCTAGCCCTATGGGTGTGGTAAGAGGCCGTGTGTCCCCTGCACTAATTTACGAGAATATGATTTGTCACACGGGCCAGCACACGGACGTGTGCCCTAGTCGTGTGTTATTAAGGGTATGATGATGTCATAAACAGAGAGCTCACGGGCAGAGAACACTGGCGTGTCTAGGCCGTGTGAAGGACATGGGTTGTAGACACGGGCGTGTGCTCAACCGTGTGAAATAAGTCAGTGTCGACCACGGGTGGAGAACATGGGCATGTCTTAGGGGCACACGGGCGTGTCCCTTGGATAACATGGGCGTGTGGCCCCTGTTTAAGCAAAAATTTTCAAAAAGTGCAAAAGTTTCCGGTTGAACCCCGAACTCTTTCGGATGGGTGTTTAAGGCCACGTGGGCCCATAATATACATGTTATGATTCAGAAGGAAAAGTTTTAAGTCGGCGCAAAATTTTATTGCCCGATAATACATGTTCAAGTAAAGTTAAGTACGGTAATGCCTCGTACCCTATCCTGGCATCGGACACGGGTAAGGGGTGTTACAAGATTCACAAGTTTATCAATACATTTTTCAGTATCAATACGAAAATGGAATTCTATTTTTCAAGGTATTTAAGAAGTATCGATACGGTATCTATTCTTTTTGCTTGGTATCAATAAATTTCTTCAAGTACCAATAGTGGTATACTTTTATAGATACATTTTTCAGTATCCATACGAAATTGACATTCTAACTTCCAAAGGGTACCTTCTATTTGGTATTGATAAAATTCACTTGGTATCGATATTGATGGCTCCAATGCTCACTAAATTAGGCATTAAATGCGAATAGTAGCGATACTTGTAGAAAAAGTATCGATACTTGTTGTTGCAGGTGACATTAATGCTGGTATTTTCATCCCCACGACTCTATTCAATATAACAACTACAACGGTTGGAAAACTATTTGGGAGTATAAATATCATCCTCAAAAGATCCTACAATAACAAGAGAGATTATCTAAGCAAAAATTTCAATCGATCAACCTTTGAGCTTAAAGTTTTCATACTTTCCTTGTACACAGTTGTGAGATTTCATTGTTGTTTATTCAGTTCAAGTGTTCTATTATTTCATTTGTGCTAAATTGTCAAACAATCCAATCTTGTAAGGATTAATTCTTAGTTTGCTTATTTGTATCACTCTTTGAGAGGGTTTTATCTTAAGGTTTTCCTAGAAACCTTAAGGGAGTTGTAAGCTTAAATCTTATCCTCAAAGGTTAGTTAAATTAGTGAATTTGGGAAAATCCTTAGTAGTGAAAAAACTAATGTAGTAGAGTAGGCAATTGGGGTTGAACCACTCTAAATCCTTGTGTTCATTTGTTATAATTTTCTTTGAAGCTTCCACATTTTTTAAAGCCAATTCACCCCCTCTTAGCAATTTTCGAATTGATTAATCAAGCTAACACCATTATTAACACCATCTAAATCATATTCCCTATCATAAAAATATGCATCTACATTGTTCTTTTGATTTTGAGCCATTCCAAATTTGGATATATATTCATAATATATTTGAACTACTCAGATTATCTGACACATATAATCCAATTATCGTAGCATCCTCATCTTCCTCTATTCTAATTAATCCATCACTTAAGCAATTTCCCGGTATTCTCCAACAATATATGATACAACCTAACATTTGCACAAACTTATTTAAATATCTCATTAACAAATTACTTGGCCTACACCAATCAATATAATCTATTTCGCGGCCATCATATTTATTTTCCCTACCAACGCAATGCAAAATCCCTTTGTGATGAAGTTTTATTGTAAAATAATTATGATGACGCATTGCAAATCAAATAACAAATACAATGCCAAATGATAAATGGTAAATAATTCAATATGATATGTTACAACTCCAAATATATTTATGTATATACACTGTCAAGAGAAAATTATATGAAAAAACTCGTATATTTGAAAAGAAAAGATACAACCATAAACAAAATTCAACTTTTAATGATATCATTTTGATGTTAAAATATTTAAAAAAAAAACACAAAATCTGCACCCACAACTTCAATTGACTGTAAAACAAAATAAAACTTAAAATTAAAAGTTCATAAATTTGTGGTTCTGTTAAAAGGACTATATATATAAACCTAACTTTAAATTTTTCTGGCATTTGAGATAGGAAAAAAAAAAAAAAAGAAACATCACTAAAACAAAGAACTTATTCCGTAATAGGACTGAGAAAGTACGACAATAAAAATGTCTGACAACATAGATTTTTTACAATTGAATTTTGTTGCAGGATCAAATAGTGGATTCGACTTTCTCCAATAGGTGAATGCTAAACAATTTTATTGATCATTCTCTTTTTATTTTGAAGGAAAGTTATTAAAATTAAATCTTCAAATGATCTCTTAACAAGTTTCTTTAGTGACAAGAGTAAGAAACTTGAAATAGAAAATATGAAAATATTCGATACATACAATATTTAGGCATGGATTCAATCAATTCTCGTCATATTGGCTTCATTATTAACAATCACACAAAATTAACATGTAAAAAATGTTAATGTTGAGTTAATTTTAAAGATGTTAAGTCAATTTTCCGTGAAATAAATCTAACGGTGTTAATACCGTGATCTAATTTTTAATAATAAAAGTTAAATGATCTAATAAGATTAAATTAAAAATTGATGATGTATATGAAATTAATGTAAGTTTAATGGTTTAAATTGTAAATTACCCATATATATCTATCAAATGCTAAGTTTGACACGTGATAAAAATGCATGAAACTTTGTAAGCAATGAATTGTGGCTTCCTATCTAATTAAATTTCTTTTAGGAAAAAAAAAGAAGCAAAATGAATAGAACTTGAAGCCCA
Organism: Gossypium rotundifolium; assembly: GCA_025506655.1. Classification (NCBI taxonomy): domain Eukaryota; kingdom Viridiplantae; phylum Streptophyta; class Magnoliopsida; order Malvales; family Malvaceae; genus Gossypium; species Gossypium rotundifolium. The sequence goes on along the minus strand of CP106732.1, from coordinate 70,249,859 downwards.
ATTTAGAAGAGAGAAGTTTTATTAACATTTCACTTCCTCTTCCACTCCGGCAAGGAAAAACGGGGAGGAAAAGGAGATTGTCTGCCCATAATAAAGTATGTACATTTGCAGGGCCATTTACAGATTCATTTTTTTAATATATATATTTGGTCTAGTAAACTGAATGCATCTTCTTCTGGGACAATCTTCTTCTTGTGTCCATGATAGCTTCATGTCTTCTCTTGTATATTTCTTTCATTGCCTCCTGATACTGCAACTCAATCATTTCCAGCTCTAATCTTAACTCCTCATCTTCCGCCGGGCCTGAAGTAGAAGAAGATTCCGGGTTTGTCGACATACTCTCTCCATGGAAGTATAATTCCGCTTCAGATAACAACTTGCTTGAACTTCTTTTGAACCCATGTCCATTGCAGCACATAGGCCCTAATTCAGCAGACATGAATGAATGAACAGAGCTAAGTTTATCGTTCCACTCATTCGAATTTGCAGAAGCAAACGACATCTCAGATCCTGAATCTTCTACCATGAATTTGGCATGAGACGTTTTTCCATTAAATTTCACAGAACAAGAACCTTGCTTTGTTGATTCATCAGATGCTCCTAATGTGCTAGCATTGGAACAGAGTTTGGACCGTGAACCATTGTCTGTATGAGCAGTATGTTGGGAAGATCCCAAGGAAGTCTCCCCATGTCCTTGTGAATATTGATGATCTCTTGAAGTTTGTCTTCTGTTTGGAGGAACTAGATGACCAATGGAAACACATGGTTTCCAACAGGGAATGAGATTTAATAACAACAAATCAATCAATTCTGCTATGAACACATCATTTTGATCTGCTAATTCCAGTTGCTCAACCATTTCACTTGAAACTGAGAGCGCAGTATCACTATCAAGGAAGAAGAGGAAATGAATATTTCTCACACGATCTGCGCGTAAGGAAAAATGAAAAAGGTAATGAACTAAAAGTGTAAAGAGAGTAAACAAAAGTGGAGTTGCTTCTGAATGGACTATCTTTTTACCATTCTGATCAGCTATTCGAAGGATTAATGATACAGAATATTCATCATTCCCCTCGCCTTTTAACAAGAAAACATGGCCTTTGTTAGTCCTCCTCACCTCAATGCCCAAGGAATTATCAAGGAATTTGATAACAGGCAGCTCACTATCGCTACCAAGATCCAAAGAGGATGGTCTGTTCCGTGTGGAAGCAGGCGCTTCTGACATGAGGCAGCGATCTCCAAAGGCTCCAATTTTGGGCATAACAATATCGGGGAGTGCGAAAGGACGACTTTTTGCTGATCCATTAGCTTGAAGAAAAGGGTCCATTAAAAGTTCCTTCGCTGATAATCTTTGAGGTGCCGGAACTAAACACTTCTCAATAAATAGTTTCATCTCTTGATCATTAACCTTAAAAAGTGCAGCAGGTTTAATACCCTATAAAGTCGAAAGAGTAAGGTATTTCCATTGTGGGGATTAACCAATTACAAGCTAAAGTAAACAAAGAACTTACAGATGAAACTTTCTTATATATCTGAGCTGAGTTTCTACACTCGCTGTAAGGATATTCAAAAGTCACCATCTCCAGCATGCACATTCCAAAGGAATAAATATCAACCAACTCATTGTAATTCTCATCATACAGCTCAGGTGCCATAAATTCAGGGGTTCCTATCCCGTCAAAAGAATAAAATTGGTAGCAAAAAACCAGGATAGCTCAACATAAATACCAAATCAAGAAAATGGGTATACCACCATTCTACGAACATACAGATGTAAGTAAATACAGGAAATGGAGAATATACCAATCACACTTTTGGCGTTAGATTGCTCCAACACAGTTGCTAACCCAAGATCACCAATCTTAACTTCACCTTGGTTGCCATTGATGAATATGTTATCACACTTCAGATCCCTGTGTATAATTGGTGGGTCATGGCTATGCAGGTAAACTAAACCTGTTAAAATCTGTCTTGCCCAACTCTTCACAGCCTTCATGTCAACCTTCTTGTGTTTCTTACGATACCTAAATCACAGATCACACATACTAACCACAAGGCTCATTTCACCATAAAACAAAGGAAGGATTTCAGCAGAGATTTGGTAAGAGAAGTAAACATACTGCCTGAGGCTTCCTGAGGTGAACAGCTCAGTTATAATATTTACAGTCTTCTTTTTATCATCAATCCATGAATTGTAAAATCTCACAATATTACTATGTTTCAATGATTTCAAGAGTCGCACTTCAGAATACAGTCTCTCCAAGTCTTCAGGCTTCTGTAGGACCTCCTCAATCCGAACTTGGTTCCATGCCACTTCAATGCCATTAAGCTCATCAAATGCCTTGTAACTGGTTGGTTATAAAGTTAAGGAAAGCTTACTGAGAAAAGATAAACCCCAACTATAAAATGATTTGTTTGTTTCTGTTTATTACATTGATTATCAACCAAATTTGTTAACATAAGCATGGGTGTAAAGACAAAGAAACAATAACTCAATACAACCATATAATATAGGTAAAGGATACACTGTTTTGAAGGCACCTTTCCCAAGTACTTCATTATACTGTAAGAATTCATCAATCAACGAGGTGAAACAATGGTGGTCAACCACAGAAAAGTTAGTTTGGTAATAGAAAAAATGCATCATAACAAAATAATCGGAAATGGATTGAAAATTTCAAAAATCCTGAACACAAGCAAATCAAATGAATAAACTAAAATAACTTGATATCCCTAAGTGAAAATTAATACTCCACTCATCTTCTAAATAACATAAAAAACCCAAAAAGCTCCAAAGCATTTTTTTAATATACATAGCTACAAAGCATTGGTATGAGCTTCTATATCTGTCCTTTTCACATGCTCCCACAATAACCAAATAAAAGTTAGTACATATTCAAAATAATCTTATAAAAAATAATGTTACCATTATGTATCGAGAGGTTGGATCGATCTCAAGAACATCAGGATCAGGGGGCTCTGCATGTACAGCAACATCTTCTCCACTTTCTGCAACTACCATTTTTTACGCCTAAAATTGCAAGTCCTGAATAGAAGTATCACCCAAAAGAATCAAATTAAAATCCATTAACTATGATCAGTTCAACTTTACAAAATTGATCCATCACGTTAAACCCTAGCCTTGTTTTAGCTTAAATTCTGCAAAATTACACAACAAATTCAGTTATCATGAAACTTACAAATCCAAATTCAATAGAACTAAAACATTGAATTCAATCCGTTAGAAAACTAGCTTAAACACAATGTCGCAAAATTGCCATCGTTCAACATATGCTTTGAATCAAACAAAATAACAATATAAGGCACCTTTTTTGGCTTGTTAATTTTGCTATTAATTTTTTTCTTTTTTCTCGACGTGAATGGTTTCCAAAAACATAAAAGGTAAAAGCAGACGATAAAATTAAATAAATACATTTATAACACAATGCCCATTCCCACGTAATTACTTTTCATTGAAGTAAAAATATGCATTTGTTTTTCATTCATTAAAGAAAAAAGAGAGCATTTTTTTCTTTTTTTACTTCTCGATACCCGAACCAAAATAACCAAGCAAACATAAAACTTAATCAGAATTGCCTCAATCATAAAACAAATTACATCTTCATCCGCTAAACAAATCAACCAAATTACGTAAAATGCAAAAAAAAAAAAATAAATAAATCAATTTCTGATTACCTGGGAAAGGGGAAGAAAAGAATAGCACGATTTATAGCTTTTCTCCGCAATGCAAATCAAAAGACAGAAAAAATTAGGGTAAAAAAGGAGAAAAAAAAACCCTAAACCTAAATGAAAGAAATTGGGGGAAAAAAGGGAGGCAGAGAAATGAAAGCAAGTGTCGTTTTGATAGTTGAAATGGAAGCAAATCTCTCTCCTTTATTTCCTCTCATAAAACCAGCTAAGACATGCCAGCTTAAAAAGAGAAACTATCTCTATTTATACTTTATCTATTATAGCTTTTACATTCTTTTTTGGTTAAATTACACCAAACTCCTTTCAGTTTTCTTAACCATGACAGCCAACATGAAATAACTTTTACTCCTGAAATTCCAAATTTCCAATTGAAATATCTTGTCAGCTCCGCGTTACTAAATAGGGAACGTACACGAATCTCGATTTTTTTTTTTAAATATATTAATTAGGTCGTTTATTTTGAAATTTAAATTGATTTTTGAATTTTTTTAAATAACGGTCATATGTAATAAAATATATGCAAATATTATGATTTTTTTTCTAAGTTATTGATTTGTTAGGTAGATTTAAGTGATGAATTTGATATATATTTGTTGAAATCGATTCAAATACAAATGTATATATATGTTGAAATTAATGTATCTTTCATCTTCATTTTATAATTACGAAAATTAAATTTTTCGGGATTCATATTTCCTTCAAACAAGGCCAACTTTAAAATTTGAACTAAAATTTCTCTCATTAAAAATACAATGTGGCTTACTATAGATGAATATGACTTAAGTTAATAACCAAATTAGGTTGGTAACTTGTAATTATTCTCTAGTTTGAATTACGACAAATTAGTTGTATGCTAGTGATATGATATGTAACAATCCAGTTTAGACCTTAGTCGAAATAATAGTTTCGGGATCACAAATCTGAGTCATAAAAATATTTTAATATTATTTTGTGTATGCAGTATATGATTTAACATATGTGAAAGTTTCGTAAATTAATTTGTCTGTTTGTGTGCTTAATTTAATAAAAGGACTAAATTGCATAAAAGGTAAAAGTGACCTTTTAATTATATAAGTGCCGAATTGATAATGTTCTTATTATGAGAAGTCCTTAAAGTGGAAATATGCCATACATATGATAGTGGATGCTAATGGACGGTAAAGGGTATGAAATATGCATGTATTATATGTTTTAATTAAAAGGTTAAAATTGGAAATTGTTTATTAAAGGAATTATAATAAAATAAAAGGCTAAAATAAGCCATGTTCATCTTGGTTGTATCGAAAATAAGAGAAGAAAGAAAGGTTCAAGTTCTTTTTGCATTCGACACTCATCTAGTTCAATTAAGGCATGGATTTTAATTAGTTTTCGATAATTTCTACGTTTTTGTAATCGTTGCTTTATATACTTCAAAACCCATGCTTCAATTTTGTAAATTGATGAATATTTTGTAATGTACCATTGATGAACATGTGAGTTTTTGGATGTTTGATGGTGAAATATGAATTATATGTGATAAAATAACATAGTTTGTCTTTGGAGTTTTGATGATTTTGAGTAATTTTGATTAAATTGAAAGAATAAAATTTTGAGGGACTAAATTGTGAACTAAATGAAATGTGTGGACTTGAATGAGCATGGGTGATATTCGGCCAAGCATGAGTATTATGAAATTTGGTGTATTTTGTAATTTTGTGAAATAGGGACTAAAATGTCAAAATATGAAAATGTGAGGGCTAATTTGTAAATTACCCTAAATATGTGTTTTTGGATTGAATTGAATGAATTGGTGAATAAAAGAGTTGAATTTAAATATGTATAGATCAAGAACCGAAGAAAACAGATTTAGATCGCGAAAAGTCTAAAGTGATGGAGTAGTCGAAATCGCTCGTTTGTTCCGAATCCGAGGTAAGTCTATATACAAATAAATATATTTGTATTAATTTCTGTATGTTCGTATGAAATCTCATCGTGATGAATGTATATGAGAATGATAGTATATGAATTTCGAGGAAGTATCGACAATGTATCAATGTCAGAGAAGTTCCATACGAACCTAGGAATAGATAGGATTATATATGTCATGACATAGGTTTTTGATATGTGAGATCATGTAAGGCCACGTCTGGGACGTTGGCGTTGATTCGAGATTTCGTGTAAGACCACGTCTGGGACGATGGCATCAATATGATAATTATGTGTAAGACTATGTCTGGGACATTGGTATCGTATTTGATTCATGTAAGACCCAGTTTGGGACAGAGGCATCGATATTTGAGTACATGTAAGACCTCGCCTGGGACGTTGGCATTGTACAACTATTCCGAGCACTCTGAGTATCCTACTAAATTCTGAACGGTTCAATGGGAAAATCTGAGAAATGAAAGTCTACGTGATATGTATAAACGAATTAGGTACATTTGATTTATACACTAAACAAGTGTATGAAAGGTAAGTATGTATATAAACTTACCTAGATGAGGTATGTGAATTGATTTGATGAGATAAAATATGATTCATGCTTGAATGAGCTATGAGTAAAGTGATATTTTGAGCTATGATATGTGGGAAGTAATAGCTAGGTAATGAGCCAAGGATGATGTTATAAATTTGCAAATGAGAAATATTAATGTTATTGTGTCTATGTGACTATGTGTATTCTATGTTAACTTTATTTGTATATGGCTTACTAAGCTTTTGGAAAGCTGACTCTATGTGTGTTTACTATGTTTTATAGGTTGTCAAAGCTACAAAAGGCTAGGGGATTGTCGAGGATTGTTATCACACTACTCAATCTTGTTTTGGTACCTCTTTGAAAGTGTAAATACTAAGTATGGCATGTATAGGCTAATTACCTTGAGTTATGTTTGATATATGTATATGGCCATGTGATATGGCTAGATATATGCTTGTGTTATGAATGACTAGTTATGTCCTATGATGTTTGGTTTTGGTATAATTCCATGGTTGTGAAATGGTCAAGGTAATGGTAAGATTTTTTATGCAAAATGAGTATAAGTTGTGGATGAATTATGCTTAGTTTATTTGTGAATTAGTTGTGCTATTTGGAATATAAGTTGGTATGCTTAGAAATGAGATTGAATGGAATGAAATGATGGTCATTTGGTGTGTTTTTGGTTGCCAAATGTATTTAGAAATATGCTGGTATGTGCTTGTAGAAATGACCCAAGTGTGGGTGGCAATTTGGCCTTGAAAATGCCTATATTTGCCCACACGGTTGAGCACACGAGCGTGTGGCTCGACCTCGTCCTTCAAGGTTACATTTCAAAACAAGTCAGGATCGATCACGGGCTGGACATACGGGCGTGTGACTGGTCGTGTGGTGCAAGTTAGTGTCGGCCACGGGTGAGACACACGGGCGTGTCTCAGGTCGTGGGGACAAGTTAGTATGTATACCTGTTTTGACACGAATTAGACACACGGGCGTGTCTGAGGCCGTGGGAGGTCCACGGACTGCTCATACGGGCGTGTGACCTTTGTAGCTTAGAAAAATTTTAAATTTTTAAGAATTTCTGTATGTGTTCAGTTTAGTCTCGATCCTATTCTAAAGCATGTTTAAGGTCTCGTTGACCTATTCTAGGAACACTTTGATGTGATTATCAGATTAAATTATGAATTATCCGTAATAGATCTGAATTGTTCGGTAACGCCTTTAACCTTAAATCGGCGATAGTTACAGGTTAAGGGTGTTACATTTGATTGGTATCAGAGCTACAGGCTTAGTCGATTCTCAGACTAACGTAGCATATGAGAGTCTAGCTATACATGCCATATATATATGAAATGTGATAGTGTGATGAATCTTGACGTATAAAATGTGTTTCGTATAGTAATGGATCTCGAAAGAGCCGTAGCTGACGATGTTGAAAGCAATGTGCCTGCTCCCGCTCAAGGGATAGCGCCATCTGATTTAAGACCGGTTACTAGCGGTCAAGAGGGAGAAGCTAAACAAGCCTTCTTCCAAATGATGAGTGAGTGGTTCACTCAGTTTGTGAGAAATAATCCGATTGTTTCACAACCTCCGCCCCCAACTAATCCCCCTCAGACTTCAATTGTGCCTCGGTATGAACTTGAATTTGTTGAACAAGCCTCCAGTCGACAAAAGTAAGTATGGGGCCGAAGAGTTTAGGGCCACCAGTGATGATGATGCCGAGAAAGCAGAATTTTGGCTCGAGAACACAATCCAAATATTTGATGAAATGTCATTGACTCTGAAATAATGCATAAAATGTGTTGTATCTTTGCTACGAGACGCAACTTATCAATGGTGGAAGACTTTAATCTCTGTGGTTCCAAAGGAACATATTATTTGGGACTTTTTCAGTCTAAGTTTCAAAAGAAATACATTAGTCAGAGGTTTATTGATCAGAAACGAAAAGAATTTGGAGTTGAAACAGGATCGGATGACCGTGACCGAGTATGAATGAGAATTCGTGATACTAAGTCAGTATACTCGAGAATGTGTATCAACCAAGGCAATAATGTGCTAAAGATTTAAAGATGGCCTTATCGAAGATATCCGTTTTCTTGTTGGGATTTTAGAAATAAAAGAGTTCTTTGTGCTTGTTGATCGAGTGTGCAAAGCTAAGGTACTCGGGAACTATAAAAGAAAAGTTGAGTCTGAAGTCAGAGATGCGAGAAAGATATTTGCGAGCAAACCATTTCAGTCTACTTCAAAGAAATTCAGAGATGAATATAGTCGTTCCAGGGAAAATGTGGGACAATCGAATAGAGATCGAGCTAGATCACAGTCGAATACCAAAGCTCCGACAGCTTAAATGGCAAGTGTTGGAAATGTTCGATCTGATTGACCTAAATGTAAGCATTACGGTGAAAGACATCTGGGAAATTGTAGATTGAATGATCGCGCCTGTTTTAGATGCGAATCGTTAGATAATTTCATCCGAGATTGCCCAAAGTCTGTTGAGTAAGAGATTGTTTAGAATCCATGATTTGATAATGTTTTAGTCAGAGGTAGACCTTCCCAAAATGCAAGAAATGTCAGAGGTAGTCAGAGAACTACGAAAGACACTATTGCGAGATCTGAAGCCAGAGCACCTGCTAGAGCATATGCCATCCGAGGAAGCTTCATCTTCGGATGTTATAATGGGTACATTTACTCTTTATGATACTTTTGTGATTGCATTGATAGACCCAGGTTCTACTCATTCGTATATATGCATGAACTTAGTATCCAGTAAGACTTTGCCTGTAGAGTCTACTGAGTTTGTTATAAAAGTATCGAACCCTTAGGTAAAAGTGTCCTGGTTGACAAAGTATGCAAGAACTGTCCATTAATGTTTTGAGATATCTGTTTTTTTGGCTAATCTGATGTTATTACCATTTGATGAGTTCGATATAATTTTGGGTATGGACTGGTTGACGTTGCATGATATTGTTGTGAATTGCAAAAGAAAGACTATTGATTTGAGATGCTAGAATGATAAAAGAGTTCGGATTGAGTCTAATGATTTGACTGGGTTACCTTCTGTGATATCTGTATTGAAAGCTCAAAATTATGTGAGAAAGGGTTATGAAGCTTATTTTGCTTATGTAATTGACTCAAAAGTATCTGAAAGGAAGTTGAATCAGTGCCAGTTGTCTGTGAATTTCCTGATGTGTTCCCTAAAGAATTACCGAGATTACCTCCAATACGGGAAGTTGAATTTGGTATTAATATATTGATGGGAACAACTCCTATTTCGATAGCTCCATATAGAATGGCACCAACAGAGCTAAAAGAATTGAAGTCACAGTTGTAAGAACTGACAGATAGAGGGTTTGCAAGACCAAGTTTCTCACCTTGGGGTGCTCCTGTTCTGTTTGTGAAAAAGAAAGATGGCACGATGAGAATGTGCATTGATTATCGTCAGTTGAACAATGTGACTATAAAGAAAAAATATCCTCTGCCTAGAATTGATGATTTATTTGATCAACTTAAAGGAGACACTGTGTTTTCGAAAATATATCTGAGATCGGGATATTACCAGTTACGAGTAAAAGATTCAAACATTCTGAAAACTGCTTTCAGAATAAGGTACAGGCATTATGAGTTTTTAGTTATGCCTTTCGGACTAACAAATGCTCTTGTAGTTTTTATGGATTTAATGAACAGAATTTTTAGACTGTACCTAGATCAATTTGTTGTTGTTTTCATTGACGACATTTTGATTTATTCATGTGATGAAAACGAGCAAGCTAAACATCTGAGAATCGTGTTGCAAACTCTACGAGAAAAGCAATTGTATGCAAAGTTTAGTAAATGCTCTGGTTACAAGAAGTTGGTTTCTGGGACATATTGTGTCAGCATCTGGTATTCGAGTTGATCCAAGTAAGATTTCTGCTATATTGGAATGGAAACCTCCGAAGAAAGTGTGAAGTCCGTAGCTTTCTAAGACTAGCTGGTTATTATCTTCAGTTTGTAAAAAGATTCTCAATGATAGCTACCCCGTTGACTAAATTGCTTCAAAAAGATGTGAGGTTTGAATGGCCCGATGTCAGAAAAGCTTTGATAAGTTGAAAACTCTGTTGACTGAAGCTCCAGTTTTGATACAACCAGAATCGGGTAAAGAATTTGTAATTTACAGTGATGCTTCATTAAATGGTCTAGGATGTAACACCCCATACCGAAGTCCGATGCTAGGACTGGATACGAGACATTACCATATATGACTCACTTAGACATACTCTTACGGTTATGAAATTTTGTTCTGACTTAAAAACTTCTCTTTCTTAGACTAATCATACATTTCATTGGCCTACGAGGCCTTGAGCCCTTATCCGAAAACTTTCTGGACTTAATTGAAAACTCTTCTTTAAAGTAGAGTTCACACGCCCATGTGACTTGGGACATGACACGCCCATGTCTTCCAACCATGGGGAGTTACTGACTATATTCACACGACCTTGACATGCCCGTGGGCTTAGACCGTATATCATTCCTTGATATATTGACTTGATCACACGGTCGGGGCACACGCCCGTGTATCCTGGCTGTGGGTATTTTACAATTTCATGGACAAGGTGCAAACTTCACACGGCCTGGGTACACGCCCATGTGTTGGTCGTGGCCTTCACACGGTTTAACCCACGCCCGTGTGTCACACTAGGTGGATAAATTAGCAGGCTATATACCAAGCCATTGCATCCCTAAAATGCACACTCTCATACTTCATCTCAAAATAATTAATTTCTATCTCATAAGCAAGTCTAAGAACTCATTTCCATCATACAAGCTAAAAAAAAGGCATTCACTTCATGAATTTCATCTTCATTGAAAGAAAGAGTTTGCCAAGTATTTGCCTAACTTATAAAACCATATACAAAATGACTTACAAAACAAACACTTTAACTAACAATTACGACTTGACAAAATACTCCAGTCTTATACATGCCATACTCAAAACAAGTCTAAAATTGTTATACCAAAGTGTTGTCGATAGTGTGATTTTCGAACTCCTACAGTCACGATCCTCAAGTTATCTTGGCAATACTACAAAGAAGAAGGGCAATGAAAAAGGGGTAAGCATAAAGCTTAGTAAGTTGCATGGAGATAAATAGCAATTGTAATACTCATAAAAATAATTAATCAATGGTATTAGCTAACCATACACAAGTCAAAACTACTTGACCTTAATTACTTACGATTGCCCTTATCTAGCACATACCCTGCCACATATCGAGCCAATTTCTCGTGACTCAATCATTAGTATCTGTATTCATTCACTCGCAGTGTAACAGACCGAATTTGACCCTAATCGGAACGGTGGTTTTGGGACCACGAATTCGAGTCTGAGAAATATTTTAATATTATATTTTGTGTTTATTATATGTGAATTAATGTGTGTGAAAGTCTCAGAGAAAATTTTATTGTTTGTGTGTTTAATTTAGAAAAGGACTTAATCGCGTAAAAAGTAAAAGTTGCAAACTATAGTGAAAAGTGCCTATTTGATGATGGCTTTTTAAAGTGGGATATTAAAAAGGCAATTAGCCCATTTTTAAAGTTAGTGGGTGGCTAAAGTCACCATTGCCCTTATTATATATGTTAGCATTATTTTTATTAAATGGTTATATCAGTAATTAGCTAAATAACATAATATATGTTAAAATTAACATAAAACAAAGCCATCATATTTTTCAATTCTTCTTGGCCGAATATTGGAGGAAGAAATAAAGATTTGGGTTCATTTATTTTCGGCACTTCTAGGCTAAAATTCAAGGTGAGTTTTTAGTCGGTTTTTGATAATTTTGACGTTTTTGAGATCGTTGCTTCAAACGGTAGCTTACCCATGTTGAAATTTTTGAATCTAAGCATGTTTGATATTTGGCCATTGATGTGTTCATGTAATTTTTGATGGTTGATGATTTTATTTTAAAGATATGTTAAAGATTAATATATTTTGTATTGGAAATTTTGGGTGAAATTGAATATTTAGGGCTAAATTGAAAAAAATAAATTTGTGAGGGGATAAAATGCAAAATAAATGAAAGATATGGACTTGTTTGCTCCCCATGAATATTCGACCCTTGTATAGTTTAGTGAAATTTTGTGTATTTTGTGTTTTATGCAAATAGGACTAAATGGTAAAAATGTGAAACATTAGGGTAAAATGGTAAATTGCCTTTTATGTGTTTTGGGACTAAATTGAGATGAAATGTACTTGAATGAGCTAAATTTTAATGTGTTTAGATCAAGAACAAAGAAAACAGATTTGGATCGGGGAAAGACAAAGGTTATCGAATAGTTGGTTTACACTTAAAATCGACAATGAGGTAAGTTCTTAAGTTAAAGTATAATAAAGAGATAAATATGAATATGTTCAATGATATTATTTGATTAATTTGAGTAAGGAAATAGGTGATAGCCGAATGTAAATGTTCTATATTGGATTGGATATCTTTGAAATGCAATGTGAATTAGTACATTTGATATGATATATGAATGTGGTTTATGTATATGAATTGATAGTGATGTAAATGTTAAGGAATATAAGTTGATGAATTGATTTGATAAATAGATCGGGCTTGAGCCTAGGGTGCATCGTCTTGGTGATATATTTTGGCTTATTGCCTAGCGTGCTTAGTCTTGGTGACATATTCAAAGCTTCGTGCTCAGCGTGCTTAGTCTTGGGTGATATATTCTAAGCCGTGCCTAGCGTGCTTAGAGCCGGTGATATATTCGAGCTTCATGCCTAGCGTGCTTGATGCTGGGTGATACTTTAAAACAAAGAAACCATAAATTGATCGAGGTGTAACATAGTGAATCTATTGAGTTAAAAACTCAGGTAAGCTTAAATCTCATTGAATTCATCAGAAGTAAGGTAAGTTGTGATTAATGTTACTTGAGTTGAAATATTATGTTAAGAATGGTGTTATGTGTGATTGAGCTTATTGATCGATATGTATGAATGGTATAAGATAGAATTTGAGCTTAAATGTACTATTTTGGGAGGTTCGGTTACAAGTAGAAATGCTAAGAGTAAAAAGACTTTGAATGTGATAATATAGTCAATATGAATGTTGTACCTATGTGACTTGGAGCATGTGATTCATGTAATATATGTTTATACTATGATTCGATGAGTTACAGATTTATGGTAATGAAGTGTAAATGCTTAGGTTAATGAACTATTAGCATTCGCCCTACTTAAATTTATTTATGGAAATATTTATATTCAATGTCATAAGTTTAAAGAATAAATTGTTTAAGTGTTTGAGTGTTACATTATTATTTGCTTGAGACTTACTAAGCTAGTAAGCTTATTCTGTGTGGTTCAATGTTCTGTTTTATAGATTTTGGTCTCGCTACGAGCTCGAGAAATCATTAGCAAAGTCAACCACACTATCGACTCATATTAGTACTTTTAAAGTTTGGACGTAAAAACTTAAGGCATGTATAGGCTAGCTTAATGCTTAAATGATAATTTGAATTGTATAAATAAGCCATGTGAAAATGGCTTGGATTTATTACTAATGATCTAATGTTTGAGTTATTCTAGTTATAGAATGTGTGTATGTTCTACTTGGACATGGGTTTGATAGCGATATAAAGTCATGTTAGGTTTATATATATTGTAATTAGTCTTTTTGGTAAGATGATAGTTGTAGTGTTTGAATATGCTTGGGTTATGGTTGATAAATACTTATTAATGAAATGCATGATTTAAGATACAAATCAACTTAGAAATTATTTTAAAATCTTGGATTGTATATTCGCTAAGTGATGAAATTATAGGTATAGTATTTGGATTGACACTTTGAACATGGTTTACATATGTGTATGTATACTTAGTTTAAATTTAGATGTTTGGTCTATAGAAGGCATAATTGGTATTTAGGTTTGATTATGTTCTTCTAATTGATTTGTTCTATATTATGTTTGGAATGTATACTATTGGTATATTATGAATTGAATAAGCAAAACTCTTAATAAATATATATATATATATATATATATAAATATATATATATGTATGTTTAGCTTTTAATAATTGCTAAATTGCTTAGTAGGTTAATAAAGAACATGGGTATATTCGGTCAATGTGATTTAATGACCAATTGAATAGTAAGATTCATTATTGGTTATGTAATGCTTATAAATGAATTTGGATAATGGTTTTTTTAAGATATGTACGATGTTGTTTAAACATGCCATGGAAGTGTATTAATCATGTTGTATTTAGATAAGACGGTATGAACAGAAAATAATTGTTATGACCTGTGCTATGTTTGGTAATGCCTTGTAACCCTAATCCGGCGACGGTTATGGGTTAGGGGTGTTACATTTGATTGGTATCGGAGCTTACGATTTAGTCAATTCTAGGACTACCGTAGCGCGTGTGAGTCTAGCTATACATGCCTTAATTGTATATAATTGATAGTGTGGTGATTTCTTACATTTCGAATTGTGTTTTATATAGTAAATGGATCCTGATCCCGATAGAGCCGTAGTGGATGATGTAGAGAGTGTAGCGCCTGACCGTGCATGCGGATTAGCGCCAGTTGACTCTCGACCAGTTTCGGGTAGCCACGAGGGGGAGGCTAAACAAGCCTTCTACCAAATGACGAATGAATGGTTTACCCAGTTTGTTCAGAATAATCCGATTGTACAATAACCTCCACCCCCGAATAATCCAACTCTGGTACCTTCAGCACCCCCGATGATAGATCTGATGAGATCTAGCAGGCCTCCCGTTGATAAAATCAGGAAATATGGGGCCGAGGAATTCAAGGCCAATGATGATGATGATGTAGAGCGAGCCAAGATGTGGCTTGATAACACTATTTGGGTACTCAATGAGTTATCTTGTACTCCAGATGAATGCTTAAAGTGTGCTATATCTCTACTTGAGACACCGTTCTATCACCGTGGAACACCTTGGTATCCGTAGTTTCAAAGAAAAAGTAACTTGGGACTTCTTCCAAATTGAGTTCGTAAGAAATATATCACAGAGATTCATCGATCAGAAACGGAAAGAATTTCTGGAATTAAAATAGGGCCACATGACCGTGACGGAATATGAGCAAAGTTTGTCAGATTGAGCCATTACACTCGGGAGTGTATATCTACCGAAGCCATTATGTGTAAAAGATTTGAAGACGGTCTGAATGAAGACATAAAGGTACTTGTTGGCATTCTTGAAATCAAAGAGTTTGTGACATTAGTCGAGAGAGCTTGTAAAGTCGAAGAGCTCGGAAAGGAGAAAAGAAAAGCTGAAGTAGAAGCTAGAGACACTCGAAAAAGATCATCGAGTAAAATTTTCCATTACATGCATAAGAAGTTCGAGATGACCCACCAACATAATGCTACTTCAGACTTGCCTAGACGTGATCGACCTCCAGTGAGATCCTGAGCCACATCGATAGCTAGTGTCGATAATGTTCCACAGAACCGGGCCAAGTGTAAACATTGTGAGAAATGGCATCCTGGGAGTTGTAGAGTTTGTGATCGGTCCTACTTTAAATGTGGATCGTCGGATCATTTTATTCGAGAGTGCCCGATGTTAACCGAGCAAAATACAACTCAGAACACTAGACCGAGCAGTGCGCCAGCACGGGGTAGACCACTCAGACATTCAGGCAATGTAGGTGGCAGTCAGAGAGGGACTAAGGACACCGCAATACGATCAGAGGCTAGAGCTCTAGCTAGAGCTTATGCTACACGAGCCAGAGAGGATGCTTCCTCCCTCGATGTCATTACCGGTTCTTTCACCCTTTATGATACTACTGTGATTGCATTGATTGATCCTAGTTTGACTCATTCATATGTGTGTGAAGCTCTAGTATTCGGTAAGACTCTGCCAGTTGAGTCTACTGAGTTTGTGATTCGTGTGCCCAACCCTTTGGGTAGATGTGTATTTGTTAATAAAGTGTGTAGAGGTTGCCCATTGATGATTCGGGATTCTTGCTTCCCAGCCGATTTAATGTTGTTGCCCTTCGATGAGTTCGACATAATTTTGGGAATGGATTGGTTAACTTCACATGATGCAGTGGTGAATTGCAAAAGAAAGCTTATTGATTTGAGATGTCAGAACGGTGAGATCATCAGAATTGTATCCAGTGAGTTTCCTACAGTAATATCCTCGATGTTAGCCCGAAAGTATGTGAGAAAAGGGTGCAAAGCTTATTTGGACTATGTACTGGATAATAAAGTGTCTGAAAAGCATATTGAATCTGCACCGGTTGTGTGTGATTACCCATATGTGTTTCCTGAAGAACTACCGGGTTTACCACCAATACGAGAGATTGAGTTCGGCATTGAATTAGCACCGGGAACGACTCTAATCTCGATAGCTCCGTATCAGATGGCACCTATTGAGTTAAAAGAGTTGAAAGCAAAGTTGCAAGAGTTAACAGATAAGGGCTTTGCACGACCGAGTTTCTCTCCTTGGGGTGCACCAGTTCTTTTTGTGAAGAAGAAAGATGGAAGATGCGAATGTGTATTGATTATCGGCAACTGAATAATGTAACTATAAAGAATAAGTACCCGCTACCTCGGATTGATGATTTGTTTGATCAGTTGAAAGGGGCTTCAGTATTTTCGAAGATAGATTTGAGATCGGGTTATTATCAGTTGCGAGTCAGAGATACAAATGTGCCAAAGACTGCATTCCAGACGAGGTATGGACACTTTGAGTTTCTAGTTATGCCTTTTGGACTCACTAATGCACCTGCTATTTTTATGGATCTAATGAATCGGGTCTTCAGATAGTTTTTGGATCGGTTTGTAGTAGTGTTTATTGATGATATACTAATCTACTCCAAAGATGAAACCCAGCATGCCGAGTATTTGAGATTAGTACTACAAACTTTGCGAGATCAACAGTTGTATGCAAAGTTTAGTAAGTGTGAGTTCTGGATGAATGAAGTCGACTTCTTGGGTCATGTTGTTTCAAAGATCGTGTATTGGTGGATCCAAATAAAATAGTAGCTATACTCGATTGGAAACCACCAAAGAATGTATCCGAGATTCGAAGCTTCATAGGCCTTGCGGGATACTACAGACGGTTTGTAAAAGGTTTTTCTGTGATAGCTACACCTTTGACAAAGCTACTACAGAAAGATGTCAAGTTTGAGTGGTCGGAAGAGTATCAGAAAAGTTTCGATCAACTGAAAGCCCTTTTGACTGAAGCTCCAGTGTTAGCTCAGCTTGAATCGGGTAAAGAATTTGTCATTTTTAGTGATGCTTCTTTGAATGGGTTAGGTTGCGTTTTGATGCAGGAAGGCAAAGTTATAGCCTACACTTTGAGACAGTTGAAGCCACATGAAAGAAATTATCCGACTCACGATCTGGAATTAGCAGCCATTGTTTTCATATTGAAAATTTGGCGTCACTACTTATTCGGTGAGAAATGTCATGTTTATTCGGATCATAAAAGTCTAAAGTATTTGATGACTCAAAAAGATTTGAACTTGAGACAACGCAGATGGTTAGAATTGTTGAAAGACTATGAGGTCGTGATCGACTACCATCCGGGAAAAGCCAATGTTGTTGCAGATGCGTTAAGTCAAAAATCATTATCTGCTCTTCGTGCGATGAACGCACAGATGGTTATGTCTGGTGATGGTTTGATCATAGCTGAGTTACAAGCAAGACCAATGTTTATTTAGCAAATTTGTGATGCACAGAAAGTTGACAAAGATTTGATTGCTAGATGAATTCAATGCGAAAAAGATACAGAATCAGGGTTTCAAATTGATGCGAATGACTGTTTGAACTTTAAAAGCCGAATGTGTGTTTCGAAGAACTCGGATTTGATTTAGATGATTCTGAGTGAGGCTCATAGTGGTCGATTATCGATACATCCGGGTAGCACAAAAATGTATAATGATTTGAAATAGTTTTATTGGTGGCCTGGCATGAAACGGGATATATCTGAATTTGTGTCAAAGTGCTTAATTTGTCAGCAAGTAAAAGCCGAGCATCAAGTGCCTTCTGGGTTGCTTCAACCGATCATGATACCTGAATGGAAATGGGATAGAATCACTATGGATTTTGTATCTGGGTTGCCTATGACATTGAGCAAGAAAGATACAGTCTGGGTTATAGTAGATAGACTAACCAAATCAGCTCATTTTGTACCGGTTCGTATGGACTTTTCACTTGATAAACTTGCTAAGTTGTATATATCTCAAATCGTGAGATTACATGGTGTGCCGAGTTCTATTATCTCGCATGAGACACGAGATTCACATCTCGATTGTGGAAGAAGTTACAGGATGCTTTAGGTACTAAACTTCATTTTAGCACCGCCTTTCACCCGCAGACAGACGGTCAGTCTAAGCGTACCATTCAAACACTTGAGGACATGTTGAGATGTTGCGTTCTCGAGTTTGAAGGTACGTGGGAAAAGTACTTACCTTTGATTGAATTTGCCTATAATACAGCTTTTCAATCAAGTATCAAAATGGCACCCTATGAAGCTCTATATGGCCACAAGTGTCGTGATGCGCTTTGTCTTGGACCGAGCTCGGTGAGAATAAGATACAAGGGGTTGATTTGATTAAAGAGACTAAACAGAAAGTGAGTGTAATCAAAGATAATTTGAAAGCTGCATCAGATCGTCAAAAGTCTTATACTGATTTCAAACGTAAAGATATAGAATTTCAAGTCGGAGATCGGGTATTCTTGAAAGTATCTCCGTGGAAGAAAGCACTTCGTTTTGGTCGGAAAGGCAAACTAAGTCCGAGATTTATCGGACCATATGAAATCATTGAACGTATTGGGCCTGTTGCTTATAGGTTGAAGTTACCCTCTGAATTAGAAAAGATACACGATGTATTTCACATTTCTATGCTCGTGAGATCTGATCGGATCCAGTCACATGTGATTGTGATTGAAATTGAACCCGATATGATGTATGAGGAAGAACCGATCCGTATCTTAGCTCGGGAAATGAAAGAGTTAAGAAACAAAAGGATTCCATTAGTGAAAGTACTATGGAATCGGCATGGAGTTGAAGAGGCTACGTGGGAGCCTGAGGACTCAATGAGGCAACAATATCCGACATTGTTTAACGGTAAGATTTTCGGGGACGAAAATCCTTAAGGGGGAGTTGTAACAGACCGAATTTGACCCTAATCGAAACGGTGGTTTTGAGACCACGAATCCGAGTTTGAGAAATATTTTAATATTATATTTTGTGTTTATTATATGTGAATTAATGTGTGTGAAAGTCTCGTAGAAAAATTTTATTGTTTGTGTGTTTAATTTAGAAAAAGGACTTAATCGCGTAAAAAGTAAAAGTTGCAAACTATAGTGAAAAGTGCCTATTTGATGATGGCTTTTTAAAATGGGATATTAAAAAGGCAATTAGCCCATTTTTAAAGTTAGTGGGTGGCTAAAGTCACCATTGCCCTTATTATATATGTTAGCATTATTTTTATTAAATGGTTATATCAGTAATTAGCTAAATAACATAATATATGTTAAAATTAACATAAAACAAAGCCATCATCTTTTTCACTTCTTCTTGGCCGAATATTGGAGGAAGAAATAAAGCTTTGGGTTCTTTGATTTTTGGCACTTCTAAGCTAAAATTCAAGGTGAGTTTTTAGTCAGTTTTTGATAATTTTGACGTTTTTGAGATCGTTGCTTCAAACTGTAGCTTACCCATGTTGAAATTTTTGAATCTAAGCATGTTTGATATTTGGCCATTGATGTGTTCATGTAATTTTTGATGGTTGATGATTTTATTTTAAAGATATGTTAAAGATTAATATATTTTGTATTGGAAATTTTGGGTGAAATTGAATATTTAGGGCTAAATTGAAAAGAATAAATTTGTGACGGGATAAAATGCAAAATAAATGAAAGATATGGACTTGTTGGGTCCCCATGAATATTCGGCCCTTGTATGGTTTAGTGAAATTTTGTGTATTTTGTGTTTTATGCAAATAGGACTAAATGGTAAAAATGTGAAACATTAAGGGTAAAATGGTAAATTGCCTTTTTATGTGTTTTGGGACTAAATTGAGATGAAATGTACTTGAATGAGCTAAATTTTAATGTGTTTAGATCAAGAACAAAGAAAAGCAGTTTGGATCGGGGAAAGACAAAGGTTATCGAATAGTCGGTTTACCATTAAAATCGACGATCGAGGTAAGTTCTTAAGTTAAAGTATATTAAAGAGATAAATATGAATATGTTCAATGATATTATTTGATTAATTTGAGTAAGGAAATAGGTGATAGCCGAATGTAAATGTTCTATATTGGATTGGATATCTTTGAAATGCAATGTGAATTAGTACATTTGATATGATATATGAATGTGGTTTATGTATACGAATTGATAGTGATGTAAGTGTTAAGGAATATAAGTTGATGAATTGATTTGATAAATAGATCGGGCTTCGAGCATAGCAGGCCTCGTGCCGGTGATATATTTCGGGCTTATTGCCTAGTAGATTTAGTACCGGTGACATATTCGGGTTTCGTGTTTCAGCGTGCTTAGTGCAGAGATATATTCAAGCTTCGTGCCTAGCGTGCTTAGTGTCGATGATATATTCGAAGCTTCGTGCCTAGCATCTTCTTGATGCGGTGATACTTTAAAATGAAGAAACCATAAATTGATCGAGGTGTAACATAGTGAATCTATTGAGTTAAAACTCGTAAGCTTAAATCTCATTGAATTCATCAGAAGTAAGGTAAGTTGTGATTAATGTTACTTGATTTGAAATATTATGTTAAGAATGGTGTTATGTGTGATTGAGCTTATTGATCGATGTGTATGAATGGTATAAGATAGAATTTGAGCTTAAATGTACTATTTTGGGAGGTTCGGTTACAAGTAGAAATGCTAAGAGTGAAAAGACTTTGAATGTGATAATATAGTCGACTTGAATGTTGTACCTATGTGACTTGGAGCATGTGATTCATGTAATATATGTTTATACTATGATTTGATGAGTTATAGATTTATGGTAATGAAGTGTAAATGCTTAGGTTAATGAACTGTTAGTATTCGGCCCTACTTAAATTTATTTATGGAAATATTTATATTCAATGTCATAAGTTTAAAGAATAAAATATTTAAGTGTTTGAGTGTTACATTATTATTTGCTTGAGACTTACTAAGCTAGTAAGCTTATTCTGTGTGGTTCAATGTTCCGTTTTATAGATTTTGGTCTCACTATGAGCTCGGGAAATCATCAGCAAAGTCAACCACACTATCGACCCATATTGGTACTTTTAAAGTTTGGACGTAAAAACTTAAGGCATGTATAGGCTAGCTTAATGCTTAAATGATAATTTGAATTGTATAAATAAGCCATGCGAAAATGGCTTGGATTTATTACTAATGATCTAATGTTTGAGTTATTCTAGTTATAGAATGTGTGTATGTTCTACTTGGACATGGGTTTGATAGCGATATAAAGTCATGTTAGGTTTATATATATTGTAATTAGTCTTTTTGGTAAGATGATAGTTGTAGTGTTTGAATATGCTTGGGTTATGGTTGATAAATACTTATTAATGAAATGCATAATTTAAGATACAAATCAACTTAGAAATTATTTTAAAATCTTGGATTGTATATTCGGCTAAGTGATGAAATTATAGGTATAGTATTTGGATTGACACTTTCGAACATGGTTTACATATGTGTATGTATATTTAGTTTAAATTTAGATGTTTGGTATATAGAAGGCATAATTGGTATTTAGGTTTGATTATGTTCTTCTAATTGATTTGTTCTATATTATGTTTGGAATGTATACTATTGGTATATTATGAATTTGAATAAGCAAAACTCTTAATAAACATATATATATATATATATGTTTAGCTTTTGATAATTGCTAAATTGCTTAGTAGGTTAATAAAGAACATGGGTATATTCGGTCAATGTGATTTAATGACCAATTGAATAGTAACATTCATTATTGGTTATGTAATGCTTATAAATGAATTTGGATAATGGTTTTTTTAAGATATGTACGATGGTGTTTAAACATGCCATGGAAGTGTATTAATCATGTTGTATTCAGATAAGACGGTATGAACAGAAAATAATTATTATGACCTGTGCTATGTTCGGTAATGCCTTGTAACCCTAATTCGGTGACGGTTACGGGTTAGGGGTGTTACACGCAGGACCTAAATATCATTCACATCTGTACTTTTAAATTCATCCGCTTATCCCACCATGCACAGGGAATAATCAAAAACGTGTTTTTATATTCACTACAATAAGTGTAAAACCATTGCCACACTCTTGAGGTGGTCTTACATGGAGACTCCTCTAGGTAATAGTGCCATATCCCAGACATGATCTTATATGGGATTACCCTTCAGTGCTAATGCCATATCCCGGATATGGCCTTACATTAGCTCTCATCTCAATGTTGATGCCATGTCCCAAACATGGTCTTACACTGGCTCTCGTAATGTAGTCGATGCCATGTCCCAGGCATGGTCTTACATTGACCTTCATAATGTGGCCGATGCCATCTCCCAGACTTGGTCTTACATTGACCCTCATAATGTGACCGATGCCATGTCCTAGACATGGTCTTACACTGACCCTCATAATGTGGTCGATGCCATGTCCCAGACATGGTCTTACACTAACCCTCATAATGTGTGACAGCATTCTCATACTCATTATAGTCTATTTGGACTTCGGTATCATATTCAACATCAAATTCTCAATTTAATGGAGTATCATGCATCAATGTGATACCAAGCATCCACAATTTTGCTAATATAAATATTGCATTAATTCACAAACAACTCACCTCGTTTTCAAAATGAGCTAGTTTTTCGGTTTGGCCTACGACCTTATCCTTTCCCCGATCGAGGTGGATTCTCATCTCCTCTTGCTCTATAATAGCAAATTAGCTCATTTTAATCGCCACATTAACATAAGTATCTCAATAATCATGCTCAATCAAAATTACCATTTTACCCCTAGATTTTGGCAAAATAACCTTTTTGCCCCTAGTCTCAGAAATTAATTCTAATCACATTTTTATCCCCAACATGCCTAGGTAAACATTTAATACTCTTAAAGCTATCATCATTAATCAACATTTCACATACATACTACAAAATTTATAACCTTTTCATTAAGGTCCTATTTGGTGTTCTCATGCTAACATCCTTTTTTAAAAGTTGTTCATCTAACAACTAAGACTCAAGTTCTTCCATAAAAATGTGACAAATAACTAAGGTAGATCTCATGGTAGAACTCTAAACCTTTCACAACATTGCACAATATTCCCCTCATTTGAAAGCTTAAGCTCTAGGGGTCTCAAAATTACAATTATTTTCAAGAAAAGTTCACTAGAACACTTACTTAAATAGATGAGAACTTGCTAAAATTTTTTTGAAGGTTTCTAACCCTTATTTGCCGCTAATTTTTGGTTGAAGATGATGGGAGAAAAAGATGATAACTTTTCTCTCCTTATTTTATTAATACAAGTCAAATTAGTCCACCTACTACTACTAACTTTGACTAAAATTGACAAATCTTGTCTCCCATGTTCTCCTATGGCCGGCCAAGCTTCTTCCAAAGGCTAAATTGCCTTTTAAAGACCTCCCATTAATATTCCATGGCCATTTGGTACTTTTAACAAAAAAAATGAAACTTTTGCACGTTATGCGATTTAGTCCTTTTTCGCGATTAAACATGAAATCGCTAAAATTAAAGTACCAAAATTTTCATGCTCATATGCTATAATGTTCTAACTCATAATATAGCATGAAAATAAATTCTCAAATCTCAAATTAGTGATCTCGAGATCATTATTTTGACTAGCCCCTAAATCGGGCTATTACAATCCTCCGCCTTAAGGATTTTCGTCCTCGAAAATCTTACCAGTGAAAAGATTGTAGTATTGGTTTCTCATCATTTCCTTGGACTCCCATGTAGCCTCTTCCATTTTGTGCCTTTTCCATAGGACTTTCACTAGGGCTATGCGTTTATTTCTTAACTGCTTGACTTTACGAGCCAATATTTTAACTAGTTCTTCACCATAAGTCAAGTCTGGTTGTATCTCTACCTCTGTCGACTCTATAACATGTGAAGGGTCTGAATGGTATCGACATAACATAGACACATGAAAGACTTCATGAATCTTTTTCAGCTCAGGTGGCAAGGCTAACTGGTACGCTAGCGATCCTATCCTTTCGGTAACTTCATAAGGTCCGATAAAGCGCGGACTCAATTTGCCCTTCTGGCCAAATCTGAGGACTTTCCTCCAAGGTGATACTTTCAAGAACACCTTATCACCAATTTTGTATTCTATCTCTTTCCTCTTTAAATCTGAATAGGACTTTTGTCTATCTGAGGCGGCTTTCAGGCAGTTATGAATTACTTTTACTTTCTCTTCAGTTTCCTTAACCAAGTCAACCCCGTGTATCTGTTTCTCTCTGAGTTCTAACCAATACAAGGGTGTTCGACACTTACGTCCATACAATGTCTCATGAGGCGCCATCTTCAAACTTGACTAAAAACTGTTGTTGTAAGCGAATTCCACCAATGGTAAGTATTTCTTCCAACTACCGTGGAATTCCTAAAACACAACATCTAAGCATGTCTTCAAGTATCTGAATTACTCTCTCTGACTGTCCGTCGGTTTTTGGATGGAAGTGGTACTGAAACTTAATTTCATGCCCAAAGCTTCTTGCATTTTTGTCCAGAACCGTGACGTGAATCTCGGATCTCTATCTGAAATGTTGACAACGGTACACCATGAAGTCTTACTATCTCTGACATGTACAAGTCCGCCAATTTATCAAGTGAATAGTCGACTCGCACTGGTATAAAGTGGGCTGACTTAGTGAATCTATCAACCACTACCCAAACTGCATCTTTCCTCTTGGGAGTCAACGGTAAACCCGTCACGAAATCCATAGTGATACAGTCCCACTTCCACTCAAGAACCATAATAGGCTGAAGTAAACCCGTAGGTACTTGATGTTCAGCCTTCACTTGTTGACAAATCAGGCATTTTGATACAAACTCAGAAATATCTTTCTTCATACCAAGCCACTAGTACCATTTCTTCAAATCATGATACATCTTTGTGCTGCCAGGGTGTACATTCAAACATCCGTTATGTGCTTCATGCAAAATTTTGCGAATGACCTCATCATTCCTGGGTACACAAACTAGATCTCGAAATGTCAGACATCCATCAGGATGTACTCAAAAGTCTGACTCAACGCTTGACTCACATAAAGCTCTTTTGGCTTGCAAACTGTTATCATCCTTCTGAGCTTCGAAAATCTCTTGGAGGATCAATGGTTTAGCCCTCAAATCGGCTAATACGGAACCATCATCTAACAAAGTCATTTGGGTGCTCATAGCTTTTAATGCAAACAATGATTTTCAACTCAAAGCGTCGGCGACTACATTTACCTTTCCCTGATGGTAGTCAATTATCAACTCATAATCTTTAATCAACTCTAACCACCTTCGCTGCCTTAAATTCAATTCCTTCTGAGTCATCAAATATTTCAGGCTTTTATGGTCGGTGAAAATCTGACACCTTTCACCATAGAAATGATGTCTCTAAATTTTCAATGCAAACACGATTGCGGCCAACTCTAAATCATGAGTCAGGTAGTTCCTCTCGTGTGGCTTCAACTGCCTAGAGGCATATGCAATCACTTTACCCTCTTGCATAAGTACATAGCCCAAAACGTTCAAGGACGCGTCACTGTAAACCACGAATTCTCTTCCCGGCTCAGGTTGCACCAACATAGGAGCCTCAGTCAATAGTGTCTTTAATTTCTCAAAACTCTGTTGACATTCCTCTGTCCAAACGAATTTCACATCTTTCTGTAGAAGCCTTGTCATCTGTGTAGCTATCACGAAAAACTCCTTGACAAAAAGCCTATTGTAACACCCCTTACCCATATTCAACGTCGAAATAGGGTACGAGGCATTACCAAAACACATACACTTGAAAACGTATTAAACTGGGTCATAAAATTTCATCCAAATTATACAAAATGAACTGCTAAATATTAAAGGCCAACATTTTAGGCCAAACAAATTATGACATATACAAATGACTAAGTCTCCTATACATGCCATAAACTTAAGAGTTTTGTATTCACTTTTACCCCACGATGATAGCTTGATAGTGTGATTACATCTCCGACGATCTCCAACTCGAGTTAGCATACAACCCTATAAGATATGGGAAATGAAGGGAAGTAAGCTACAAAGCTTAGTAAGTAAGTATGTAAATAATAAGTGATTTATTAACAGGCTTTTATATATCTTCACAATATGTTCTCAAGATAATACAATCATAATTGAACATAGTTCCACTTTTTATTCATGTTTATCTCAAGCTGTCTACCCGAGTCACAGTCACTAAATTATTTACATCTAGAGCTACGGAACTCCAAATTAAGATCTATTAATTTTCCATGAAACTAGACTCAAATATATTTTTACCATAAAATTTCCATAATTTTTGGTTTTTCAAATCATTACAGTTTATTCATTAAAGATTCCCCTATTTTATTGTTTGACTATTCTGAGCTCTCTTCACTTCGAATCGATTTTCTTATCGTACAGAGTTCATATGACTTTTTTATTTAGTTCATTTGAAAATAGACTAATTCAGGATTTTAGGAATATAAATTATATCCCACATTTAGTTTTTTACAATTTTCAATAATTTTTCCAAGGAAGAATAGGGATCACGTAATCATTCTGAACTAGTCTCATAGAAATTCAAATATCTTAAAATATACAAATAATTTGTTTTCTATATTTCTTTTATATGAAAATAGACTCAACAATATTTAAATCAATATCTTAAGCAACTTATAATTCAATATATACTATTTTTAGTGATTTTTCAAACTCATGTCACTGTTGCTATCCAAATAGTTTTATTGTAAATTTTTGCTCTCTTTCACTTTAGTTGTGTTCATCACTTGCTTATACCAACCTTTCCAATTTCTGATTACATATCGAACATATTGTTCATATGTAAATTTTCCACATTTCTCAATTGGTTACATTCACACTTGCACTTATTCATAACATGATCGCACCAATCATCATTAGTAAATTATCTCGTTGAACCCTTGAAAAATGCCGATACTCGGTGGTCTCAAAGACATAGCTCCACCTACACATAATTCGCTTTCTTGTACACATGTGAAGGTCCCTTATCACCCATGTGACCTAGCCATTCCATCTCGTAGCTTTCTTGTCTACATGGTGTCCAACACTAGGAACCACTCATGTGACATAGCTACTCATAACCCGTAACTTTCTTGTACACATGGTATGCACACAGTATTACACATGTGACCTAGTTACATATGAATTTATTATCCCGTAGCTTTCTTGCACACATGGTGAAAGTCCCTTATCATCCATGTGGCCTAGCTACATATCAAATTTTGCCATCTAGTAGCTTTTTTGTGCACACGGTGAAGGTCTCTTATCACTCGTGTGACCTAGCTACATATTGTTCGTATCTCTCAATTTTTCGAAGGTTCAATCGAGAATTTCCCATTCCATTAATTTTCATATTTTAGTTATCACCCAATGATTTCCATAATATCTAGCAAAATAATTATTGTACAAGTAAAATAAATGCATTATTTACATATAAACTTTCTTATCGAAATTTTGTCAGGTACAACCATGCAGCAACTCATACAACCTATGTAATATTAATTTAACATTCAATTCTTTTAACATTAATTTGCCATTCAATTTCACATAACACAACAAACATCACATTTTCCATACCATACATACCATCCATCCACTTCTCCTAAACATATTAAATCATACAATTTATGCCATATCAATAGAGAATTACAATTCAAGCATGGTGTTGCATTATTATTAACACACGAACTTACCTCGAATGCCGAAACGACCATTTTACCAACTTTCTCGATTTTCGATTTTCCTCCACTTCTAGGTCGAAATCTCATTTTTTGGGGTCTAAAACATCACATTTCACTTATTTAATTAAAGTACTATTCAAAACAGTCCTTAACTCAACTTTTGAAAAATTACAATTTTGCCCCTAAACTTTTACATATTTACACTTTTTCCCCAATACTCGAAAATTAAACTTCAGGCCTTATTTTTATGTTTTATAACATGCTGATCATTTTTCCCTTCTATGGCAACATCAAATTCTTAATCTAGCTGATCATTTTTCCCTTCTATGGCAACATCAAATTCTTAATCTAACATACACTTATGAACATTAGGTATTTTTACCGATTATGTCGTTTTACTCGTTTTCACTTAAAATCACTTAACAAAAGTTCTTTAACATAATTTCAAGCTTCATATTCTACCATAAAACATCAAAATACACACTTTTCACCTATGGGTAATTTTTCAAAGATGAACCCTGGCTTGGATTATTGGTAGCATAAGCTAAATCGAGCTATCGGGACTCCAAAACCGTAAATAACTTGAAAAACGGGTCTAGAACGGACTTACCATGAGATTGGAAAGTTGAGAAAACCCTATCCATGTCTTCGCTTGGTAAATTTCATCCATATGAAGAAGATGGACAAATTTGGTGTTTTAATTTTGTTTTTAATTCATTTAATTTGAAAAGGACAAAATGCCCTTACAAAAAAATATCTTATCTAACATATATCATATCCATTTTTGTCCAACAATTTAAACAATGGGCTAATTACCATTTAAGAACCTCTACTTTAAAATTTCATAGCAATTTGACACCTCTAACTTCTAGAACTCAAGTTTTGCACTTTTTACAATTTAATCCTTTTGACTAAATTGAGTGGCCAAACGTCAAAATTTTCGAACGAAATTTCCACGAAATCGTTCTGTGAAATTGTAGACCATAAAAATATAATAAAAATAAATTTTATTACGTCGAATTTGTGGTCCCAGAACCACTGTTCCGACTAGGCCTTTATTTAGGATGTTACATTTCTTCCCCCCTTTTAGGATTTTCGTCCTCGAAAATCTTACCAGAAGAGTGGTTTAGTATCTTTCTCTTAATTTCCAACATCAGTAAAGAATCTTTTTCAAGACAATACTTTCAGAAACACTCGATCCTCGATCTGAATCCTAATAGAACTCAGTGAATTTTGTCAAACAAAGAATCAATACATATTGAAATTATTATGCTAATTCTATCAAATGTTCGAAAACAACCCACTAGCATTTCTCTTGGCTTCCCACAGATCAATCGATAATCACTCAAAATCTTTCAATAGCTTAATTCATAACCACTGTCTTAAACTCAAATTTTGCTATGCCATCAGATACCATTCAAACTTTCACACATATGATAACTTTTCCAATCAGAACAACTTTAACTTATAATAACATCATCCGATTAGAATAATCCAATAAGCATATCTCTGTATTATGCTTTCTAAAATATAATTTTTTATTCTAGCTATCCGTATTCATACTCGTGAATACACAAAATTTATTGTCTTAGTTGAGGCATGTTTAAATATACATAACTCAAATCATATCTCAACAAATCAGTTCACTCATATAAAAACAACTGAGTTGATTTCAACTATCGAATAATAACATATCAATATACTCTCTTCTTCATGCTGAGGATACAACTCAAATATACAATCTTTCAAAATTATTTTAGCAAGCAAATTAAAGATCTTTTAAACCGTATTAGCTCGAGGAAATAGATATCCTGATTGAACTCATCAACTTTAATCAAACTTACCTGAGGAAAGAAAACTACTATATAATTTAAGCTTGTGTTCTTACCATTTATACCCTTGCCAATATCAATTTCTTCCACGAAAATTTGAGAAACCTTGATACCAGGATCACCACATTCCTATTACCGAATCCATAAATACAATCATACTAAACATAGCCATCATAGACCAAAGAGCATACTTTAAGGATAAGCTATGTTCGATAAGTTGCACAATAAGGGCGATAAGAAAACCCTAAATACGATACCATTCCAGAAGTTTGAGAACATAACTCACAAGAAAATAACAGAGATCCTGATGATTTCTCGAGAAACCCAATGAGAAAAACAATGCTTACCGACTCGGACTTCTATCATAATGAGATAATATATTTCCCGTATATATAAAACAAAACCATAATCAGTAGAAATATAAGAATAGTCTCACATATATTTTTACCATCGACTTCATTCCAACATATTTAAATAGAATTCTGAAGAGATAAAGAAATACCAATCATAAATCGACCAGACCAACAGGGCATTCGTCTAACATCATAGTTAGCTTCTCACAATGTAAGAACTCCATCAGAAACTGAACAATCACACACATATCTCTGAGGATAAGAGAATATATAAAATACACAGAAAATATCATCGTATTTATTTCAACTGTAACTGTCACACACACAGACATCTTTACTACTCAAATATCATTTCTTTGATTAATTCTGTCATCATAAACCCGGTATTATTCCACCCAATAACGAAAATCAATTCGGGAAAAATTTCAGCAAACACATACTTTGACATCATATCTAAATAAGTCGATTAGCTGAGACTAACTTCTCCTTTATCCGTGACATTGCATAATCTGTATAATCTTTAAAACATTCTAATATCCTTCCAAAATTGTTTCCACTTTCCAAACTATTCTTATCTCTATATGCATTTACTAAGTATTTCACCACTAAACTTTTTAGTTTCACATTTATGGACTTATTCCACATGGTTCTCATGAATTTTCATTATAAAACAACACAGGTAAGGGGGTGAGGTCGTAAAGCTTCTGACTTAACTCTCATAAATACATATGACTTTGTATTCATCACCAACATCATATAATCACAATTACATAATTCACTTCAAGCTAATTAACATACATAGTCATGTTGCACGAACTTTTTCGATCATCTTATTCAAACAAGTGTACATAAACACACATTCTGTCAATTTGAGAAAATTTACTTATCGTATTCACTTAATCAAATATGTTGGGCACATAACATCATATGCATGCCAAAAAAACATGGATGGGCTTATAACCATATAAACTTTCATTTCATTCCACTTTTCACATTTCTCAATTTGTGGTTGTCTCATTTCGTACATTAACACATATATATCGTGAACTTTTATTCATACCTTTCCAAATTTTGACACATCATAAGCACGTCTCAATCATTTCAATATCATTATTAGCATTATCGAAAAATAGCTCAGTTGGAAGTCATCTTGTCTTAACAAAACAATTTAAATCTGTGAATTTGGAGATATCATACTATCACGAGTAGTACTATGGCATGTATAGCTAGACTCACATACGCTATGTTAGTCTGAGAATCGACTAAACTATAGCTCTGATACCACTAAATGTAACTCACCTTACCCATATTCAACGCCGGAATAGGGTACGAGGCATTACCAAAACACATACACTTGAAAACGTATTAAATTGAGTCATAAAATTTCATCCAAATTATACAAAATGAACTACTAAATATTAAAGGGCAACATTTTAGGCCAAACCAATTATGACATATACAAATGACTAAGTCTCCTATACATGCCATAAACTTA
Source organism: Gossypium rotundifolium (assembly GCA_025506655.1). Lineage (NCBI taxonomy): Eukaryota > Viridiplantae > Streptophyta > Magnoliopsida > Malvales > Malvaceae > Gossypium > Gossypium rotundifolium. The sequence continues at coordinate 70,218,108 of CP106732.1, read as the reverse complement.
AGAGGTTTGTATTCACTTTTACCTCACGATGATAGCTTGATAGTGTTATTACATCTCTGGCGATCTCCAACTCGAGTTAGCATACAACCCTATAAGATATGGGAAATGAAGGGAAGTAAGCTACAAAGCTTAGTAAGTATGTAAATAATAAGTGATTTATTAACAGGCTTTTATAAATCTTCACAATATGTTCTCAAGATAATACAATCATAATTGAACATAATTCCACTTTTTATTCATGTTCATCTCAAGCTATCTACTCGAGTCACAGTCACTAAATTATTTATATCTGGAGCTACGGAACTCCAAATTAATATCTGTTAATTTTCCATGAATCTAGACTCACATATCTGATTATCATAAAATTTCCAGAAATTCTGGTTTAGCCAATCAATACAGTTTATTCATTAAAGGTTCCCCTATTTTACTGTTCGACTATTCTGACCTCTCTTCACTACGAATCAATTTTCTCCTCGTACAAAGTTCATATGACCTTTTTATTTAGTTCATTTGAAAATATACTCATTCAGGATTTCAGGCATATAAATTATATCTGACTATTTTTTTTTACAATTTTTAATGAGTTTTCCAAGGCAGAATAGGGGATCACATAATCATTCTAAACCAGTCTAATAGAAATTCAAATATCTCAAAACATACGAATCATTTGTTTTTTATGTTTATTTTATATGAAAATAGACTCAATAATATTTAAATAAATATCTCATCCAACTTATAATTCACTCTCTACTATTTTTAGTGATTTTTCAAACTCATGTCACTGCTGCTGTCCAAACAGTTTTATTGTAAAATTTGTCTCTCTCTTTCACTTTAGTTGTTGTGTTTATCACTTTCTTATACCAACCTTTCAAATTTCCAATTACATATCGAACATATTGTTCATACGTACATTTGCCACACTTCTCAATTGGTCACATTCAAACTTGCACTTATCCATAAAAAGATCGCACAATCATCATTAGTAAATTACCTCGTTGAACCCCTTCGAAAAACGCCTGATACTCGGTGGTCTCAGCACATAGATCCACCTACACATAATTCAGCTTTCTTGTACACATGGTGAAGGTACCTTATCACCCATGTGACCTAGCCATTCCATCTCGTAGCTTTCTTGTCTACATGGTGTCCAACACTAGGAACTACTCATGTGACGTAGCTACTCATAACCCGTAACTTTCTTGTACACATGGTATACACACAGTATTACACATGTGACCTAGTTACATATGAAATTATTATCCCGTAGCTTTCTTGCACACATGGTGAAAGTCCCTTATCATCCATGTGGCCTAGCTACATATCAAATTTTTCCATCTAGTAGCTTTCTTGTGCACACAGTGAAGGTCCCTTATCACTCGTGTGACGTAGCTACATATTGTCCGTATCTTTCGGATTTCAAGGTTCAATCGAGAATTTCCCATTCCATTCATTTTCATATTTTAGTTATCACCCAATGATTTCCATAATATCTAGCAAAATAATTATTGTACAAGTAAAATAAATGCATTATTTACATATAAACTTTCTTGTCGAAATCTCGTCAGGTAAAACCGTGTAGCAACTCATACAACCCATGTAATATTAATTTAACATTCAATTCTTGTAACATTAATTTGCCATTCAATTTCACATGACACAACAAACATCACATTTTTCATACCATATTCCATTCACTTCTCCTAAACATATTAAATCATACAATTTATGCCATATCAATAGAGAATTACAATTCAAGCATGGTGTTGCATTATTGTTAACACACGAACTTAACTCGAATGCCAAAACGACCATTTTACCAACTTTCTCGATTTTCAATTTTTCTCCACTTCTAGGTCGAAATCTCATTTTTCAGGGTCTAAAACATGACATTTCACTTATTTAATTAATGTACTATTCAAAAAAGTCCTTAACTCAACTTTTGAAAAATTATAATTTTGCCCCTAAACTTTTACATATTTACACTTTTGCCCAATACTAAAAAAATAAACTTCAGCCCTTATTATTATGTTTTATAACATGCTGATCATTTTCCCCTTCTATGGCATCAAATTCTTACTCTAACATACACTTATGAACATTAGATATTTTTACCGATTATGTCGTTTTACTCGTTTTCACTAAAATCGCTTAACAAAAGCTCTTTAACATAATTTCAAACTTCATATTCTACCATAAAACATCAAAATACACACTTTTCACCTATGGGTAATTTTTCAAAGATGACCCTAGCATGAATTATTGGTAGCATAAGCTAAATCGAGCTACCGGGACTCCAAAACCGTAAATAACTTGAAAAACGGGGCTAGAACAGACTAACCATGAGCTTGGAAAGTTGAAAACCCTAGCCATGTTTTCTCTTGTTAAATTTCGTCCATATGAAGAAGATGGACAAATTTGGCATTTTAATTTTGTTTTTAATTCATTTAATTTGGAAAAGGACCAAAATGCCTTTGCAAAAAATATCTTATTTAACATATATCATATCCATTTTTGTCCAAAAATTTAACCAATGGGCTAATTACCTTTCAAGAAACTCTACTTTAAAACTTCATAGCAATTTGACACCACTAACTTCTAGAACTCAAGTTTTGCACTTTTTATAATTTAGTCCGTTTGACTAAATTGAGTGGCCAAACGTTAAAATTTTCGAACAAAATTTTCATGAAATTGTTTCGTGAAATTGTAGACCATAAAAATATAATAAAAATAAATTTTATTACGTCAAATTTGTGGTCTCGAACCATTGTTCCGACTAGGCCTTAATTTTGGATGTTACATTTCTTCCCCCCTTTTAGGATTTTTGTCCTCGAAAATCTTACCAGAAGAGTGGTTTAGTATCTTTCTCTTAATTTCCAACATCACTAAATAATCTTTTTCCAGAAGATACTTTTAGAAACACTCTATCCTCGATCTGAATCCTAATAGAACTCAGTCAATTTTGTCAAACAAAGAATCAATACATATTAAAATTATTCTGCTAATTCTATCAAATGTTCGAAAACAACCCACTAGCATTTCTCTTGGCTTCTCTCAGATCAATCGATAATCACTCACAATCTTTCAATAGCTTATTTCATAACCACTGTCCTAAACTCAAATTTTGCTATGCCATCAGATATATTAAACTCTCGAAACCAAGACCATTCAAACTTTCACAAATATGATAACTTTTCCAATCAGAACAACTTTAACTTATAATAACATCATCCGGTTAGAATAATCCAATAAGCATATCTCTGTATTATGCTTTCTAAAATATAATTTCTTTATTCCGACCATCCGTCTTCATACTCGTGAATACAAAAAATTTATTGTCTTAGTTGAGGCATGTTTAAATATACATAACTCAAATCATATCTCAACAAATCAGTTCACTCATATAAAAACAACTAAGTTGATTTCAGCTATCAAATAATAACATATCAATATACTCTTTTTCTTCATTCTGAGGATACAACTCAAATATACAATCTTTCAAAATTATTTTAGCATGCAAATCAAAGATCTTTTAAACCGTATTAGCTCGAGGAAATAAATATCTTGATTGAACTCATTAACTTTAATCAAACTTACTTGAGGAAAGAAAACTGCTATATAATTTAAGCTTGTGTTCTTACAATTTATACCCTTGCCAATATCAATTTCTTCCATGAAAATTTGAGAAACCTTGTTACCAGAATCACCACATTCCTATTATCGAATCCATAAATACAATCATACTAAACATAGCCATCATAGACCAAAGAACATACTTTAAGGATGAGCCATGTTCGATAATTTGCACAATAAGGGCGATAAGAAAACCCTAAATACGATACCATTGAAGAAGTTTGAGAACATAACTCAAAAGAAAATAATAGAGATCTTGATGATTTCTCAGAGAAACCCAGCAAAAAAAACAATGCTTACTGACTCTGGACTTCTATCATAACAGAGATAATATATTTCCCGTATATATAAAACAAAACCATAATCAGTAGAAATATAAGAATAGTCTCACATAAATTTTTACCATCGACTTCATTCAAACATATTTAAATAGAATTCCGAAGAGATAAAGAAATACCAATCATAAACCGACCAGACCAACAAGGCATTCGTCTAACATCATAGTTAGCTTCTCACAACGTAAGAACTCCATCAGAAACTGAATAATCACACACATATCTCGAGGATAAAAGAATATATAAAATACAGTAAAAGATCATCATATTTATTTCAATCAGAATCGCATCACACACGTACATCTTTACTACTCAAATATCATTTCTTTGATTAATTCTGTCATCATAAACCCAGTATTATTCCACTCACTAACGAAAATTAGTTCGGGAAAAATTTCAACAAACACATACTTTGACATCATATCTGAATAAGTCGATTAGCCGAGACTAACTTCTCCTTTATCCGTGACATTGCATAATCTGTATAATCTTTAAAACATTCTAATATCCTTCCAAAATTGTTTCCACTTTCCAAGCTATTCTTATCTCTATATGCATTTACTAAGTATTTCACCACTAAACTTTTTAGTTTCACATTTATGGACTTATTCCACATGGTTCTTGTGAATTTTTGTTATAAAACAACACTGGTAAGGGGGTGAGGTCGTAAAGCTTTTGACTTAACTCTTATAAATACATATGACTTTGTATTCATCACCAACATCATATAATCACAATTACAGAATTCACTTCAAGCTAATTAACATACATAGTCATGTTACATGAACTTTTTCGATTATCTTATTCAAACAAGTGTACATAAACACACATTCTGCCAATTTGAGAAAATTTACTTATCGTATTCACTTAATCAAATATGTTGGGCACATAACATCATATGCATTCCAAACAAACATGGATGGGCTTATCACCACATAAACTTTCATTTCATTCCACTTTTCACATTTCTCAACTTGTGGTTATCTCATTTCATACATTAACACATATATATCGTGAACTTTTATTCATACCTTTCCAAATTTCGACACATCATAAGCATGTCTCAATCATTTCAATATCATTATCAGCATTATTGAAAAATAGCTCGGTTGGAAGTCATCTTTGTCTTAATAAAATAATTTCGTCAGAGTCGGGAGATATCACACTATCACGAGTAGTAATATGACATGTATAGCTAGACTCACATACGCCATGTTAGTTTGAGAATAGACTAAACCACAGCTCTGTAACACCCCTTACCCATATTCAACACCGGAATAGGGTACGAGGCATTACAAAAACACATATACTTTAAAACGTATTAAATAGAGTCATAAATTATACAAAATGGACTGCTAAATATTAAAGGCCAACATTTTAGGCCAAACCAATTATGACATATACAAATGACTAGGTATCCTATACATGCCATAAACTTAAGAGGTTTGTATTCACTTTTACCCCACGATGATAGCTTGATAGTGTGATTACGTCTCCAGGGATCTCCAACTCGAGTTAGCATACAACCCTATAAGATATGGGAAATGAAGGGAAGTAAGCTACAAAGCTTAGTAAGTAAGTATGTAAATAATAAGTGATTTATTAACAGGCTTTTATAAATCTTCACAATATGTTCAGAAGATAATACAATCATAATTGAACATAGTTTCACTTTTTATTCATGTTCATCTCAAGCTGTCTATTCGAGTCATAGTCACTAAATTATTTATATCTGGAGCTACGAAACTCCAAATTAAGATCTGTTAATTTTCATGAATCTACACTCACATATCTTCGTACCATAAAATTTTCGAATTTTGGTTTAGCAAATCAATACAATTTATTCATTAAATATTCCCCTATTTTACTGTTCAACTATTCTAATATATCTTCACTATGAATCAATTTTCTCCTTGTACAGAGCTCATATGACCTTCTTATTTTGTTCATTTCAAAATAGACTCATTCAGAATTTCAAGCATATAAATCATATCCCACAATTATTTGTTTACAATTTTTAATGATTTTTCCAAGGCAGAACAGGGGATCACGTAATCATTTTGAACTAGTCTCACAGAAATTCAAATATCTCAAAATATACGAATGATTTGTTTTCTATGTTTCTTTTATATGAAAATAGACTCAATAAGATTTAAATAAATGTTGTATCCAACTTATAATTCAATCTATACTATTTTTAGTGATTTTTCAAACTCATATTACTGCTGCTGTCCAAACAGTTTTATTGTAAATTTTTGCTCTCTCTTTCACTTTAGTTGTGTTCATCACTTGCTTATACCAACCTTTCCAATTTCCGATTACATATCGAACATATTGTTCATATGTACATTTGCCACATTTCTCAATTGGTCACATTCACATTAGCACTTATTCATAACATGATCGCACCAATCATCATTAGTAAATTATCTCGTTGAACCCATTCGAAAACGCACGATACTCGGTGGTCTCAGCACATAGCTCCACCTACACATAATTCGGCTTTCTTGCACACATGCTGAAGGTCCCTTATCACCCATGTGACCTAGCCATTCCATCTCGTAGCTTTCTTGTCTACATGGTGTCCAACACTAGGAACCACTCATGTGACGTAGCTACTCATAACCCATAACTTTCTTGTACACATGGTATACACACAATATTACATATGTGACCTAGTTGCATATGAAATTATTATCCCGTAGCTTTCTTGCACACATGGTGAAAGTCCCTTATCATCCATGTGGCCTAGCTACATATCAAATTTTGCCATCTAGTAGCTTTCTTGTGCACACGGTGAAAGTCCCTTATCACTCGTGTGACCTAGCTACATATTGTCTGTATCTCTCAGTTTTCCGAAGGTTCAATCGAGAATTTCCCATTCCATTAATTTTCATATTTTAGTTATCACCCAATGATTTCCATAATATCTAGCAAAATAATTATTGTACAAGTAAAATAAAGCATTATTTACATATAAACTTTCTTGTCGAAATCTCGTCAGGTACAACTGTGTAGCAACTCATACAACCCATGTAATATTAATTTAACATTCAATTCTTGTAACATTAATTTGCCATTCAATTTCACATGACACAACAAATACATACCATCCATCCACTTCTCCTAAACATATTAAATCATACAATTTATGCCATATCAATAGAGAATTACAATTCAAGCATGGTGTTGCATTATTATTAACACACAACTTACCTCGAATGTCGAAACGACCATTTTACCAACTTTCTTGATTTTCAATTTTCCTCCACTTCTAGGTTAAAATCTCATTTTTCGGGGTCTAAAACATCACATTTCACTTATTTAATTAATCTACTTCAAAATAGTCCTTAACTCAACTTTTACAAAATTATAATTTTGCCCCTAAACTTGTACATATTTACACTTTTGCCCCAATACTCGAAAATTAAACTTCATCCCTTATTCTTATGTTTTATAACATGCTAATCATTTTTCCTTTCTATGGAAACATCAAATTCTTACTCTAACATACACTTATGAACATTAGGTATTTTTACCGATTTTGTCGTTTTACTCGTTTTCACTTAAAATTGCTTAACAAAAGTTCTTTAACATAATTTCAAGCTTCATATTCTACCATAAAAATTCAAAATACACACTTTTCACCTATGGGTAATTTTCCAATGTTGAACCCTAGCATGAATTATTGATAGCATAAGCTAAATCGAGCTACTGGGACTCCAAAATAGTAAATAACTTGAAAAACGGGGCTAGAACGGACTTACCATGAGCTTGGAAAGTTGAGAAAACCCTAGCCATGTCTTCTCTTGGTAAATTTAATCCATATGAAGAAGATGGACAAATTTGACATTTTAAATTTGTTTTTAATTCATTTAATTTGAAAAAGGACCAAAATGCCCTTACAAAAAAATATCTTATCTAACATATATCATATCCATTTTTTTCCAAAAATTTAACCAATAGGCTAATTACCATTTAAGAACCTCTACTTTAAAATTTCATAGCAATTAGACACCTCTGACTTCTATAACTCAAGTTTTGCACTTTTTCCAATTTAGTCCTTTTGACTAAATTGAGTGGCCAAACGTCAAAATTTTCGAACAAAATTTTCACGAAATCGTTCCATGAAATTTTAGACCATAAAAATATAATAAAAATAAATTTTATGACATCGAATTTGTGGTCCTGAAACCATTGTTCCAATTAGGCCTAGAAACCTCCTTACTTTAGTTATGTTCCTCGGTGGTTTCCATTCAATAATTGTTGAAATCTTATTTGGGTCGACTCTAATCCCATCTCCAGAAACAATGTGCCCTAAAAATCCCACTTCCTTGAGCCAAAATTCATTTTTACTAAATTTGGCATACAATTGTTTCTCTCTCAAAAATTGTAGAACTATACTCAAGTGCTCAGCATGATCATTCTCATCTCGAGAGTAGATCAATATGTCATCGATGAAGACCACAACAAATATATCCAAATACAGTCGAAAGATGCGGTTCATCAAATCCATGAAGATAGCGGGGGCATTCGTTAGACCAATAGGCATGACCAAAAATTCATAGTGGCCGTACCTAGTTCTAAATGCAGTTTTTGGCACATCCGAATACTTAACTTTCAACTGATAGTACCCCGACCTCAAATATATCTTGGAAAATACTGTAGCTCCCTTCAATTGGTCAAATAGATCGTCGATCCTCGGCAACGGGTACTTATTCTTTACTGTCACCTTGTTGAGTTGCCGATAGTCTATACATAGTCTCATACAACCATCTTTCTTCTTCACGAATAGGATGGAGCGCCCCATGGAGAAAAACTCGGCCTCATGAAACCCTTATCCATTAATTCTTGCAACTGTGCTTTTAGCTATTTTAGCTCGATTGGAGCCATTCTATAGGGGCTAATAGAAATAGGGGCAGTGCCTGGAACTAATTCAATCCCAAATTCAATCTCTCTATCAGGAGGTAATCCTGGCAACTCCTCCGGGAAAACATTTAGGTAATCACATACTATGGCTACTAACTCAATTTTCAATTCAGCCTCTTTAGCGTTCAACACAAAGGCAAGATAAGCCTCATACCCCTTCTGTAGGTACCTCTGAGCCAACATGGTTGATATCATTATTGGTGATCCATTCGGCTTATCTGATTTAACACGAATGAAATTTTCATTTTCATCCCTCAGCTTCTTTCCACAGTTCACAATTACCTTATGAGTAACTAACTAATCCATCCCAAGGTTGACATCAAACTCTTCAAACGATAATAACATAAGATCGACAGGGAAACAATGACCCTTAATTATCAAAGGACACCCTTTACAAACTCTATCAACCAACACACTCTTACCTAGGGGATTTGAAACTCTTATAATGAATTTAGTAGACTCTATAGGCATACTCATGCTAGAGACTAATTTCATGCATATGTATGAGTGGTTGATCCCGGGTCAATTAAAGCTATAACACAAGTATTATGGACAGAGAATATACCCGTGATTATGTCAGGGGAAGATGCCTCTTCACGAGCACGGATGGCATATGTTCTTGCTGGTGCTCTACCCTTAACTATAGTAGCTCGTTCTTTAGGTGGATTCTTGTTTCCCATCTCACTCCCTAAATTTTTCAACGGTCTACTCTTTGTGGTACTTCCTGATCTCACATTCTGAGGCCTTCCTTTCAAGTCTACCTCAGGGCAGTGTCTGATAAAATAGTCCAATGACCCACATCTGAAACAACCTTTCTCATTAGCTCGGTATTCACCAAAATGGTGTTCGCCACACTGAGGACATTCCGGTCTATTTGGATGGACGTTGCCCACACTAGCAACTAATGTAGTTTGTCATTTTGATCTCGAAAATTGCCCACCCTTATTTCGGGTGGAAAACCCTACTGAAGTGGTTGTTCGAGTAGTGAAATCCCTCGATTTCTTAAATAAGGATTGGTGAGACTTGTTCAATTGTCTCTTCTTCGAGTCACGTGATTCGTACTCAGCTTTTCTCTTTTCTCTGGCCAACTCTTTAGCTTTACAAGCCCTATTCACCAACACTACAAACTCCTTAAATTTGAGAACTCCCACGTATAGGCGGATATCTTCATTTAATCCGTCATTGAGTCTCTTACACATGATGGCCTCGACAGACACGCACTCTCTTGCATACTTGCTAAGCCTTACGAACTCTTGTTTGTAGTCAGTCACTGACATACGACCTTGCTTCAGTACCAAAAATGCCTTTCTCTTGTGGTCGATGAACCTCTGCTAATATACTTCTTCTAGTATTCCTCTTGGAAGAATTTCCAACTAACTCTCTCCCTTGGCACTACCGACACTAAGGTGCTCCACCATCGGTAGGCTGAGTCTCTCAGGAGAGATACTGCACATTTTAAGCACTCCTCAGGCGTGCAAGATAACTCTTCAAATACTAGGATGGTGTTCTCGAGCTAGAATTTCACTTTCTCTGGATCATCATCCTTATTTGCCCGAAATTCCTCTGCTCCCTATTTCCAGATCTTATCCATTGGAGGCCTTTCTCTCCTCGCCACCTCAACCACTTGAGGAACTATTGGAGCGGGTTGAGGAATAGATGGGGGAGGAGGGAGTTGAGCATTAGGATTTGCTTGGGTATACTCAGTATACTAGTTGCTCATCATGTGAAGAAAAGCTTCTCGAGCTTCATCTCCTTGACCCAAGGTCTCGGGTCTACTATTAGCTGGCATGGTCCCTTGAGCGGGAGTCGGCGCATTACTCGCAGCATCGTCAGCTGCAGTTCGGTCTGGATCTGAATCCATCTACTACATAAAACACAATTTTATACGTTAGGAGCCATCACACTATCATTAGTCAAACACTCTTACATGTGACATGTATAGCTAGACTTGTACTTACACTATGTTAGTCCTAGAACCGACTAAACTGTAGCTCTGATACCACTAAATGTAACAACCCACACCCAAGTCCGATGCTAGGATTGGATACGAGACATTACCATATATGACTCACTTAGACATAGTCTTACGGCTATGAAATTTTGTTTCGACTTAAAGACTTCTCTTTCTTAGACTAATCATACATTTCATAGGCCTATGAGGCCTTAAGCCCTTATCCGAAAACTTTTTGGACTTAATCAAAAGCTCTTCTTTGAAACAGAGTTCACATACCCATGTGACTTGGGACACGCTCGTGTACCCTTAGACATGTCCATGTCTTCCAATCGTGAGGAGTTACTGACTATATTCACACGGCCTTGACATGCCCGTGGGCTTAGACCGTGTATCATTCCTTGATATACTGACTTGATCACACAATCGGGGCACACGCCCGTGTATCCTGGCCATGGGGATTTTACAATTTCATGGACAAGGTGCAGACTTCACACGACCTGGGTACACACCCATGTGTTGGCCGTGGCCTTCACACTGTTTAACCCACGCCTGTGTGTCACACTAGGTGGATAAATTAGTAGGCAATATACCAAGCCATTGCATCCCTAAAATGCACACTCTCGTACTTCATCTCAAAATAATCAATTTCTATCTCATAAGCAAGTCTAAGAACTCATTTCCATTATACAAGGTAAAAAAAAGGCAATCACTTCATGAATTTCATCTTCATTGAAAGAAAGAGTTTGCCAAGTATTTGCCTAACTTATAAAACCATAGAAAAAATAACTTACAAAACAAACACTTTAACTAATGATTGTGACTTGACAAAATACTTCAGTCCTATACATGCCATACTCAAAATAAGATTAAAATTGTTATACCGAAGTGTTGTCGATAGTGTGATTTTGAACTCCTGCAGTCACGATCCTCAAGTTATCTTGGCAATACTACAAAAAAGAAGGGCAGTGAAAAAGGGGTAAGCATAAAGCTTAGAAAGTTGCATGGAGATAAATAGCAATTGTAATACTCATAAAAATAATTAATCAATGGTATTAGCTAACCATACAAAAGTCAAAACTACTTGACCTTAATTACTTACGATTTCCCTTATCTAGCACATACCCTGCCACATATCGAGCCAATTTCTGGTGACTCAATCATTAGTATCTGTATTCATTCACTCGCAGGACTTAAATACCATTCACATCTCTACTTTTAAATTCATCCGCTTATCCCACCATGCATAGGGAATAATCAAATATGTGTTTTTATAATCACTATGATAAGTGTAAAACTATTGCCACACTCTTGAGGTGGTCTTACATGGAGACTCCTCTAGGTAATAATGCCATATCCCAAACATGATCTTATATGGGATTACCCCTCAGTGCTAATGCTATATCCCAGATATGGTCTTACATTAGCTCTCATCTCAATGCAGATGCCATGTTCCAAACATGGTCTTACACTGGCTCTTGTAATGTGGCCGATGCCATGTCCCAGACATAGTCTTACACTGACCCGCATAATGTGGCCGATGCCATGTCCCAGACATAGTCTTACACTAACCCTCATAATGTGGCCGATGCCATGTCCCAGATATGGTCTTACACTGACCCTCATAATGTGTGACAGCATCCTCATACTCATTATAGTCCATTCGGACTTATCATATTCAACATCAAATTCTCAATTTAATGGAGTATCATGCATCAATGTGATACCAAGCATCCACAATTTTGTTAAAATAAATATTGTATTAATTCACATACAACTCACCTCGTTTTCAAAATGAGGTAGTTCTTTGATTTAGTCTACGACCTTATCCTTTCCCCGATCGAGGTAGATTCTCGTCTCCTCTTGCTCTATAATAGCAAATTAGCTCATTTTAATCTCCACATTAACATAAGTACTCATTTTAATCACCACATTAACATAAGTATCTCAATAATCATGCTTAATCAAAATTACCATTTTACCCCTAAATTTTGGCAAAATGACCTTTTTGCCTCTAGGCACATCTTTATCCCCAACATGCCTACGTAAACATTTAATGCTCTTAAAGCTATCATTATAAATCAACATTTCACATACATACTACAAAATTTATAACCTTATCATTAAGGTCCTATTTGGTGTTCTCATGCTAACACCCTTTTTTAAAAGTTGTTCATCTAACAACAAAGACTCAAGTTCTTCCATAAAAATGCAACAAATAACTAAGGTAGCTCTCATGGTAGAACTCTAAACCTTTCAAAACATTGCACAATAGTCCCCTCATTTGAAAGCTTAAGCTCTAGGGGTCTCAAAAGTGCAATTATTTTCAAGAAAAGTTCACTAGAACACTTACTTGAATAGATGAGAGCTTGCTAAAATTTTTTTGAAGGTTTCTACCCCTTATTTGCTGCTAATTTTCGATGGAAGATGATAGGAGAAAAAGATGATAACTTTTCTCTCCTTATTTTATTAATACAAGTCAAATTAGTCCACCTACTACTACTAACTTTGACAAAAATTGATAAATCTTGTCTCCCATGTTCTCTTGTAATATCCGAGATTTTGGGGCTTATGCATTTTGCTTATATATAAGTGGAAGCATGTCTGTGTGTATGTGGAATGTGTTTTATGAATTTTTGTGAACCTTAGTGTGTAGGTGAATGCCTTAAGAATTATTTGATTTTAAATTTCAAAGAGGGAGCTAAGCCTGATAGGCCTTAAAAAAATGAGTAGGGGAAAGATGACACAAAAATGGGCTTGTTTAAGTGGCATGAAGGCGCCACTTAGGGCCTTAGAGTATGACGCCACAAGTAGGGTGCATGGGCCTAGGTTCGAGTCACAAGGGAAGGAAATAAAAGTTTTATTTTGCAGCAAGGAAACACAGAGGGGGACGGCATGGGGAGACTAGATGGATGAATTTAAGATGTGATCTAATCCTTTTAAAATTTCAGCTAAGGTAGGAGATAATTATGGATTTGTTTTAATTATTTTTTTGAATAAGTAAAGAAGAGAGAAAATAGGGGATTGGATAGAGAGAGGAGGAGTTGGCCGGCCAAGGGAGTCTTTGGTGTCAAAAATTTGGCTAGGTGGGTAAAGGAGGTGTAGCCGAAACTTCATTTCGGGCTAAGAGCATTTTTGGATTCTTTTCTTTCTCTAGTAAGTGTGCCGAAATTTCTTCTCTTCTCACTTTTCTCATTTGTGCCAAAAAATTTTCAAAGAATCCAACTTGTGTTCTTTTGCTCTTCTTCTTTTGTTTTTGCTACTCACTTCCAAAAGCCAAAATCTTCTTCTATCTATTTCACCTTTGTCGCAACATCTTCAACCCAAATCACCCTATTGCCGAATCTCATTGCACTCTATTCTCTTCTTCTTCCACAATTTTCCAAAAGCCGAAACTTAGTAGGCAACATCTAGTCTATAGCCGAATATCTCTGTGGATCTAAACAAGGGTGTAAATCGACTCATGATATTGAGGGTAAGGTTAGTTGTTATTCAATTTTCAATCTTTTCTCTTTTAGCCGAAAGTTTGAATCTAATCCTATTATTGTACTTTGGCCGAAACTCTGAAGGAGGGTTTCGGGATTCAGCTACTGTCGACTACAAGGGAGGAGGTCTTTGGGATTTTAAGGATATAAGGTAAGCAAGGTATAAGATTAGGCCGAAGGCCATTTATTTGAATGTTAGAATTGGATCTAACATGTACCCTATAGGATTTCGACATCTTCTTAGCCAAGAGACTACTTTCGGGATTTAATATCGCAAGGTAAGTGTACATGTATATTCGGCCAAGGCCAAATTTAGCGAATTAGATCTATTTCTTATTTGTTGAAAAGCTGAAACTAACCAAGTCTGTGAACTAGTGTTGGCCGATTGCAAGGAAGAAATATCACGAAATTTTAAGATTTGATTAGTAATCAAATCGGCAGCAAGGTAAGATTTTGGTTACGTTAATCCTTCAGGATTTGATTATTTAGCCGAATGGCTTTTTACTGAAGTACTTTAGGTTGGCCGAATATAGGAACTAAGGATCTAAAGCATTAGATCGGGTTTTCGGGATTTCAGTGAAAGCGTTAAGTGAACCAGGTGTGTAACCCACACTGAATCTTAATAGATTTACGGATTTAATTTAATATATGTGTTAATAAGAATGTGAAAGATATGGCTTAAGATATGGACTAAGATATGGTACGGCATATTCAGGTACGTTATTCTCTAAAACTATGTTAACAATGTTGCAAATACCTGTTATGACACATGTGTGAATATTGGTAAGAATGTGAAATAAAGAATATGGCATAATATTTGCATGATTTGTATGACATGGGGCACATGGGTGATTATGAAAGGGGAAGTGATTTGGTGGTTTTATACCACAATATCTGAATGTGGTGACTTATGTCACGAAATCTGAATGTGGTGACTTATGTCACAAAATATTATCTGGTCGCTATGCCACGAAATTATAAGGGCGATGTGCAAGTCAACTGCAGCGACTGCTTTCGATGATGTGTAGCGGATGGAGGGTCGGCTTAGTAGTCCCCACGGTGTGATGGTTGGTACAGGTGATGTGTAGCGGATGGTATCTAGGTTTGGGTTCGGGAATGCATCATTATATTTCTAATTGTTATATGTATATGTATGATCCGATATGACTGAATCGTTGGGACTTAGTGTTGGTTGTTACACACTGAGTCTGTTTGACTCTCCCCGTTGTGGGATATTTTTCAGGTGACACTCAATGATAGACCGGGTTGGCAGGAGTTTAGCGGTGGACATGCTCAGCTCAGAATTTATTTAAATTTTGGACTTTTTATTTTTAAGTATTTTGGATTTATTTCGGGTTTTGTTTGATATAATAAGGCCATTAGATTTAAACTGATATGCTTGCTTTTAATTTCTGTTATGATACGATTATTTTTAAAAGTCAAGATTTAAATTAGTTTTCCTAAAAATAAATTCTTAAAAGTTTTGGAACCTAACCACAAATGGTCTTCAATTTAAAAGTAACTCTAAAACAACTTGACTTTTTTGTTAACTCTTAGTTTCAAAACTAATAATAAAGTTTTATTAAAACCTAGACTTTTTAATTCAACCCAAAACAAATTTTCTTCAAAAATCGCCTAAATCTTTCCAAAGTAACAATTTGTTTTAAAATGTTTCACTCAAGGAACATACCAGATCCGATCATGGCTCGTGGGTCGGGTTTGGGGTGTTTCAGCTTGGTATCAGAGCCCGATTCAAAACTCAGCCTTGAGGGCTTTTAGGGCCCAAAATATTTTCTTTCTTTTGAAATGGGATTTTTCCTAAGAGATGAGCAGGTTTTCTGGCATGGCACCTGAGTCTCCGGCCCGAAGTCCACCAGGTAAGTACCCCTAACTCTTCTGTGAATTGTATGTGGGAAATCATAGGGACGTAGATTAGTAGATTAGGAAATAATAAACCCTAGGATTAGTCTACTTCAACACCAAGATACATAAAACTTAAAGTCAAACCAAACAAACACGTGTCTCGAGTCACGAGTTAAAGGTGTGGCAACACAGCAGCGCATGTCTAGGATTGGATTCGGTGGGAGCTTGGTATTTAGCAGTCCTAGTGACTCACCTCCTCACCGCTCAAATCCTACCTAGTCGCAAGTGATGGCAGTTCACCTTAGCCATGAGGACTCAAACACAAAGCTAAACCCAATAATTAAAACCCAAAATGGACCATCACCTTGTCTTGTGAAACTCAAAATTCAAACCATGATTTTAAAATTCCAAGTACCCTCATTTTTTTTAAAAAAAAGACCAAAATACCCTTGATTTGCAAATTGACCAAATTACCTCTAACCTGTACAAATGACCAAAATACCCTTAGTGTGGAAAGTTACCAAAGTATCCTCAAAATTAAAATTTCTAAAATACCCTTGATTTGAAGAGTCACCAGGAATCATATTTTGCAAAAAAAAAATTTGAAATGCCCCTAGTTTAAAAAATTACAAAAATACCCTCAGTTTATAAAATTACCATTTTACCCTTGGAATTTTCTTACCAAGTACTTCAATTTTGTAGAAATGCCAAAATCTCTACCTTGTTAAATTTTCAAATACCCTAATTTGGAAAATTACCGAGATACCCCTATAGGATAAAATTACGGTAATACCCCTAGGTAGTGGAAAACAACAAACAATGACAACTACAACATTTTTGGTAATGAACGCAAGTTCATGAATGTGATTGAATGAATGAATTGAGACTGTATGTGTGTGAATTCGAAAGAACTACTCCTTAGAACTATTAAACATAAGACTGTTTGTGATAAATCAATGGAACAAAACTAATTCATAAAATTCTTTAATCAGATAAACGCGATTTGGAAGCATGAATTCTGGGGACATGGTCGTAATGTGCGAGGTCATGGTAGAGGCAGAATGACCATGTCGGAGCCCGTTAGGTCCGGACAAGGGTTGAAAAATGAAATGGCACCACCACCAGCCGCTGATGTGGAATATCAGGATCAGACGGGGATGATGCAGTATCATAGGCGATGCTGCGAGTTTTGGAAAGGGTGGCTGGAGCAGGAGGAGGCATGGGAGCTTGAAAGTCGGTACCTGAGCGACTTCGAGCCAATGGAGCTGAGTTTTTCTGTGGAGTATCTGGTGTGGCACCCAATACAGCTGAGTATTGGTTAGAGGCGACGGAGTGGATTATGGACGATTTGGACCTGATTGCCGAGGAGAAATTGGAAGGGGTAGTGTCGCTACTTCGCGATGAGTCATATCAATGGTGGCTCACAGTTTGGGATGGTGCTGCCGCTGATGATCTTACCTGTGAATATTTTAAGGTGGCATATAGAAGAAGTACATTGGGACTAGTTATGTGGATGTGCAGAGGAAGGCATTTTTGAGGCTGGTTTAGGGGAATAAGTTCGTAGCAGAATACGAGGCAGAATTTTAAGGCTAAGCCGTTATGCTCGAGGTATTGTGTCAACGGAGCATGAGCGGTGTGTTTGATTTGAAGACGGACTGAGGGATGATCTCAGGTTGTTGATAGCTCCACAGTAGGAGCGAGAGTTTACCGTGTTGGTGGAGAAGGCTAAGGTAGCCGAAGGGATTAAGGACTCGGTGAGACAGAATATAGATCAGAATAGGCAAAAGAGAGGCTTTGGATCATCAGGGTCTTCAAGGAGTGAGCAAAAAAGGCCTAGAGTTGATGGGCCGTGAGGTCAGCAAGCTGCTACGGGAGGACAGCACTGTACTTGTGACCAATGTGGGAAGATGCATTTAGGAGAGTGTTGGAAGAAAACGGGAGGATGCTTCAAGTGTGGGTCTAAGGATCATATGATCAAAGACTATCCTATAAAGATAGACAGGAGCCGACCAACAGGTCAGGGCTATAATCAGGCTGAAAGAGGTGGATAACAGCTTTAGCGGGGCTATGGTCTGGTTGGTAGAGGTAATAGTGCTGGAAGAGGATGTGGAACACCGGGCAAAGATGGTAATAATGCAGAGGCTAGACAATTGGGTTTGGTATATGCAGTCCGTCGGAGGGAGGATGGAGACGCACCGGACACCATAACCGGTACGGTCCTTATATTTGGCAAACCTTACATTTGCTTTGATAGATGTTGGCTCTACCCACTCTTATGTTGCATGTAGAGTAGTTGAAACACTAGGCATAGCCTCTAAACTATCTAATAGGGAGATGACTGTAGTAAGCCCATTAGGTCAAACTGTAGTGGTGAATAAGATGTTTCGAAGTGTACCTTTGGAGCTTTAGGGAGCGGTATTTCCTGTCGACTTAATGGAATTACCCTTCGGAGAATTTGATCTCATACTTGGTATGGACTGGCTAGTGGAACATCGGGCTGTATTGGATTACGCGACTAAGCGAATGGAGTCAAGAACGCTAGATGATAAGGCGGTAGTTATGATAGGGGAAAGAAGAAACTACTTGTCTAACGTAGTTTCAGCCTTAAAGGCTGATAAGATGGTTCGGAAGGGGTGTAAGGCATTTCTGGCTTTTGTTAGTGCATTGGATGCAAAAGAAGGGGGAGTTAGTGGAGTTAGAACCGTAAGAAAATTTGTGGATGTCTTTCTAGAGGAGTTACCTAGAATACCCCCGGATAGGGAAGTGGAGTTCGGAATTGACTTGCTGTCGGGTACAGCTCCTGTGTCAATTGCCCTGTACAGAATGGTACCAAAGGAGTTGGTTGATCTCAAGGCTTAGATCCAAGAGTTGCTTGATCGTGGGTTTATCTGACCCAGTGTGTCTCTATGGGGAGCACCGGTCTTGTTTGTGAAGAAGAAGGACGAAACTATGCGCATGTGTATAGATTATCGTCAGTTGAATAAGCTGACCATCAAGAACAAGTACCATTTGCCAAGGATTGACGACTTGTTCGATCAGCTTAAGGGGGCGGCAGTATTCTCAAAGATAGATCTACGGTCTGGATATCATCAGCTTAAGTTGAAGGAGGCAGACATCCATAAGATGGCTTTTCGGACAAGGTACGGGCATTATGAGTTATTAGTAATGCTTGATGAATGCCCCAGTCGCGTTCATGGATATGATGAATCGGGTTTTCAACCTTACTTGGATAGGTTTGTTGTTGTGTTCATCGACGATATCCTAGTGTATTCCAAGTCCGAGGAGGAACATGATGTGCATCTCCGGATAGTGTTGCAAGTGTTAAGGGAGAAGAAGCTCTATGCCAAATTCAGCAAGTGTGAATTTTGGCTGAAGGAAGTTGCATTCTTAGGACATGAAGTGTCCGCGGAAGGAATAAGAGTGGATCCTAAGAAGATTGAGGCAGTGCTAGATTAGAAGCCACCTAAGTCTGTGGCTGAGGTTCGTAGTTTCTTAGGTTTGGCAGGCTACTACAGAAGGTTTGTAGAAGGGTTTTCATCGATAGCCGCACCTTTGATGAAGTTGTTGAGATAGGAAGTACCTTTTGTATGGACAAATAAGCAGCAGGAGAGCTTTGAGAAGCTTAAGAGGGTCTTAACTGAAGCTCGATTTTAATTCAGCCTGAGGCAGGAAAGAATTTTGTGGTGTATTGTGACGCGTCCCACTCCAGATTGGGATGCGTACTGATGCAAGATGGGAAAGTAATAGCTTATGCATCTCGACAATTAATGCCACATGAGGTTAACTACCCGACGTACGATTTGGAATTGGCGGCAGTGGTCTTTGCTCTTAAGGTGTAGAGGCACTATCTTTATGGAGAAAAGTCAGTAGTCTACACAGATCATAAAAGCCTTAAGTATTTGCTGACTCAGAAGGAGTTGAACCTGAGACAGCAAAGGTGGGTGGAATTGTTGAAGGACTACGATTGTTCCATAGAGTATCACCCGGGCAAGGCGAATGTAGTGGCAGATGCTCTAAGTCGGAAAGTAGTGTCAGATCTGAGGGCAATGTTTACGCATTTGAGCTTGTATGACGATGAAAGTCTGCTCGCAGAGTTGCAAGTCAAACCAACATGGTTGAATGAGGTGAAAGTAAGTCAGTTGGTAGATGAGGATCTAAATGCTAAGTTACGGCAAGTACAGAATGAGGAGTTGGAAAATTATGGTATTAATGACAAAGGAGTATTGTGTTTCAAGGGTAAGGTCTGCATGCCGAGGAACAAGGAGTTAAGGTAGATGATTCTTCAGGAATCACATAGTAGCCCTTATGCTATCCATCCTGGAGGCAGTAAGTTGTACAGAGACCTGAGGGAACATTTTTGGTGGCCTGGACTTAAGCGGGAAGTTACCAAATTTGTAGGCAAGTGTTTAACGTGTCAGCAAGTTAAGGTTGAACACCAAGTTCTGTCAGGATTGCTTCAACCGATAAAGATTCCACGGCGGAAGTGGGAGAGAATCACCATGGACTTCGTTAGTGGGCTTCCCCTTACACCTACTAAGAAGGACTCGGTATGGGTGATAGTGGACCGATTGACAAAGTTCACGCATTTCATTCTAGTGCGGGTTGATTATTCTCTCCAGAGGTTAGCAAAGTTATATGTGGCAGAAATTGTGAGGTTGCATGGAGTGCCGGTGTCAATCATTTCAGATAGGGATCCAAGGTTTACGTCTTAGTTTTGGAAAGCACTACATCAGGCTTTAGGCACCAGATTAGACTTCAGTACGGCATTTCATCCACAGTCGGACGGGTAGTTTGAGCGAGTGATTCAAGTGTTGGAGGATATGCTGAGGGGATGTGTGATAGACTTCAGAGGAAGTTGGGAAGAGTATTTTCCTTTAGCGAAATTTGCATACAATAACAGTTATCAGGCAAGTATTCAGATGGCACCGTATGAAGCACTGTATGGACGGAAGTGCCGCACTCCTACATGTTGGACGAAATTGGGAGAACGTCAGATTTTAGGTCCAGAGATTGTGGCAGAATTAGTGGAAAAGGTTAAGGTAATTCAGACACGATTAAAGGAGGCATCTGACAGGCAGAAGTCGTATGCTAATCTCAAACGAAAGGACATAGAATTTACTGTGGGAGATCAAGTGTTTCTCAAAGTTTTGCCTTGGAAGAAGGTGATGAGATTTGGTCGCAAAGGGAAGTTAAATCCCAGGTTTATAGGACCTTATTGGGTATTGAAGTGAATTGGACCGGTGGCATACTAGTTGGAGTTGCCTTCGGAGTTGCAGCAGATGCACGATGTATTCCATGTTTCCATACTACGTCGATACCGATCGGATCCATCTCATGTAGTTCGGTTGAAGAGGTGGAGCTGAGACCAGATCTGTCTTATGAGGAAGGGCCGATTTAGATTTTAGAACGAGATGTGAAAGTGCTACGGAGAAAATCAGTTCCTCTAGTCAAAGTGTTATGGCGTAATCATGGATCAGAAGAGGCTTCGTGGGAGTCGAAAGAAGCAATGCCACAGCAATACCCTCACTTATTTTAGCCAAGTAATTTCGAGGTCAAAATTATTTTAAGGGGGTAGAACTATAATAACCGGGATTTTGGGGCTTGTGCATTTTGCTTATATATATGTGGAAGCATGTCTGTGTGTATGTGGAATATGTTTTATGAATTTTTGTGAACCTTAGTGTGTAGGTGAATGCCTTAAGAATTATTTGATTTTAAATTTCAAAGAGGGAGCTAAGCCTGATAGGCCTTAAGAAAATGAGTAGGGGAAAGATGACACAAAAATGGGCTTGTTTAAGTGGCATGAAGGCGCCACTTAGGGCCTTAGAGTGTGACGCCACAAGAAGGGTGTAAGGGCCTAGGTTCGAGTCACATGGGAAGCAAATAAAAGTTTTATTTTACAGCAAGAAAACACAGAGGGGGACGGCATGGGGAGACTAGATGGATGAGTTTAAGATGTGATCTAATCCTTTTAAAATTTCGGCTAAGGTAGGAGATAATTATGGATTTGTTTTAATTATTTTTTTGAATAAGTAAAGAAGAGAGAAATAGGGGATCGGATAGAGAGAGGAGGAGTTACTGGCCAAGGAGTCTTTGGTGTAAAAAATTCGGCTAGGTGGGTAAAGGAGGTGTAGCCGAAACTTCATTAGGGGTTAAGAGCATTTTTGGGTTCTTTTCTTTCTCTAGTAAGTGTGCCAAAATTTCTTCTCTTCTCACTATTCTCATTTGTGCCGAAAAATTTCCAAAGAATCCAACTTGTGTTCTTTTGCTCTTCTTCTTTTGTTTTTGCTACTCACTTCCAAAAGCCAAAATCTTCTTCTATCTATTTCTCCTTTGCCGCAACATCTTCAACCCAAATCACCCTATTGCCGAATCTCTTTGCACTCTATTCTCTTCTTCTTCCACAATTTTCCAAAAGCCGAAACTTAGTAGGCAACATCTAGTCTATAGCCGAATATCTCTGTGGATCTAAACAAGGGTGCCGTCGGCTACAGTATTGAGGGTAAGGTTAGTTGTTATTCGATTTTCAATCCTTTCTCTTTTAGCCAAAAGTTTGAATCTAATCCTATTATTGTACTTTGGCCGAAACTCTGAAGGAGGGTTTCGGGATTCAGCTACTGTCGACTACAAGGGAGGAGGTCTTCGGGATTTTAAGGATCTAAGGTAAGCAAGGTATAAGATTAGGCTGAAGGCCATTTATTTGAATGTTAGAATTGGATCTAACATGTACCCTAT
The DNA here is from genome assembly GCA_025506655.1 of Gossypium rotundifolium. Classification (NCBI taxonomy): domain Eukaryota; kingdom Viridiplantae; phylum Streptophyta; class Magnoliopsida; order Malvales; family Malvaceae; genus Gossypium; species Gossypium rotundifolium. The sequence continues at coordinate 70,195,180 of CP106732.1, read as the reverse complement.
AGGATTTCGACATCTTCTTAGCCAAGAGACTACTTTCGGGATTTAATATTGCAAGGTAAGTGTACATGTATATTCGGCCAAGGCCAAATTTAGCGAATTAAATCTGTTTCTTATTTGTTCAAAAGCCGAAACTAACCAAGTCTAGTGAACTAGTGTTGGCCGATTGCAAGGAAGAAATATCACAAAATTTCAGGATTTGATTAGTAATCAAATCGGCAGCAAGGTAAGATTTTGGTTACGTTAATCCTTCGAGATTTGATTATTTAGCCGAATGGCTTTTTATTGAAGTACTTAAGGTTGGCCGAATATAGGAACTAAGGATCTAAAGCATTAGATCGGGTTTTCGGGATTTCAGTGAAAGCGTTAAGTGAACCAGGTGTGTAACCCACATTGAATCTTAATAGATTTACGGATTTAATTTAATATATGTGTTAATAAGAATGTGAAAGATATGGCTTAAGGTACCATTCAATGGTACGGCATATTCAAATACGTTGTTCTCTAAAACTATGTTAACAATGTTGCGAATACCTGTTATGACCCATGTGTGAATATTGGTAGGAATGTGAAATAAAGAATGTGGCATAATCTTTGCATGATTTGTATGACATGGGGCACATGGGTGATTATGAAAGGGGAAGTGATTTGGTGGTTTTATACCATAATATCTGGACGTGGTGACTTATGTCACGAAATCTGAATGTGGTGACTTATGTCACAAAATATTATCTGGTGGCTATGCCACGAAATTATAAGGGTGATGTGCAAGTCGCCCTGCAATGAACGCCTTCGATGATGTGTAGTGGATGGAGGGTCGACTTAGTAGTCCCCACGGTGTGATGGTTGGTACGGGTGATGTGTAGCAGATGGTATCTAGGATTGGGTTCGGGAATGCATCATTATATTTCTAATTGTTATATGTATATGTATGATCTGATATGCCTGAATCATTGTGACTTAGTGTTGGTTGTTACACAGTGAGTCTGTTTGACTCACCCCATTGTGGGATATTTTTCAGGTGACACACAGTGATGGACCGGGTTGGCAAGAGCTTAGCGGTGGCCATGCTCAGCTCAGGATTTATTTAAATTTTGGACTCTTTATTTTTAAGTATTTTGGATTTATTTGGTTTTTTGATGTAATAAGGCCATTAGATTTAAATCGCTATGCACGCTTTTAATTTACATTACGATACGATTATTTTTAAAAGTCAAGATTAAATTTTTTCCTAAAATAAATTCTTAAAAGTTTTGGAACCTAACCACAAATGGTCTTCAATTTAAAAGTAACTCTAAAACAACTCGACTTTTTGTTAACTCCTAGTTACTAATAATAAAGTTTTATTAAAACCTGGACTTTTCAATTCGAACCCAACACAAAATAAATTTTCTTCAAAAACCACCCAAATCTTTCCAAAGTAACAATCTGTTTTAAAATGTTTCACTCAAGGAACATACCAGATCCGGTCATGGCTCGTGGGCCAGGTTTAGGGTGTTTCATCTCCTATGGTCGGCCAAGCTTCTTTCAAATTCTAAATTGCCTTTTAAAGACCTCCCATTAATATTCCATGGCCATTTGGTACTTTTAACAAAAAGAATGGAACTTTTGCACGTTATGCGATTTAGTCCTTTTTCGCGATTAAACATTAAATCGCTAAAATTAAAGTGCCAAAATTTTCATGCTCACATGCTATAATGTTCTAACTCATAATATAATATGAAAATAAATTCTCAAATCTCAGATTAGTGATCCCGAGATCAGTATTTTGACTAGCCCCTAAATCGGGCTGTTACATGGGATGTGTTTTGATGCAGGAAGGCAAAGTTATAGCTTATGCCTCTAGACAATTGAAGCCTCACAAAAAAAAAAACTATCCTGTAGACGATCTTGATCTAGCTGCGATTGTGTTTGCGTTAAAGATTTGGCGCCATTATCTTTTTGGCCAGAAATGTCACGTATTTTCAGATCATAAAAGTTTGAAGTACCTGATGACTTAGAAAGATTTGAATCTGAGATAGAGAAGGTGGTTAGAGCTATCGAAAGACTATGAATTTGTGATAGATTATCACTTGGGAAAGGCAAATGTTGTTGCCGATGCATTAAGTCAAAAGTTATTATTTGCACTTCATGCGATGAATGCTCATTTAGATTTGTCTGATGATAGTTTGATGTTGGCGAATTGAAAACGAAGCCGTTGTTTTTACAACAAATATGTGATGTTCAGAAAGTTGATAACGAGTTGCCATCGAAAAGAAATCAATGTAGTTTGAACTCCGAATCTGAATTTCGAGTTGACAATGATGATTTCTTGAGATTTCAAGATCAAATTTGTGTTTCGAGAAATTTTGAATTATTACAGTTGATTTTGAATGAAGCCCATAATAGTCGCCTATCTGTTCATCCGGAAGTACAAAGATGTACCATGATTTGAAGCAACAATATTGGTGGTCTGGAATGAAACGATACATTTCTGACTTTGTTTCGAAATGTTTAGTATGTTAGCAAGTTAAAGCTGAACATCAAGTTCCATCTGGTTTGTTGCAACTGATTTTGATTCCCGAGTGGAAATGGGATAGAGTGACGATGGATTTTTTTTCTGGATTACCCTTGACTCCGAGAAAGAAAGATGCAATTTGGGTCGTAGTTGATCGATTGACGAAATTAACCCATTTTATTCCGGTACAATCTGATTACTCACTTGATAGATTAGCTAAGCTTTACATTTTTGATATTGTAAGATTGCGCGGAGTGCCTTTGTTTATTGTGTCTGATAGAGATCTGAGGTTTACATCACGATTCTGGAAGAAATTGTAAGAAGCTTTAGGTACTAAATTGCATTTTAGTACATCATTTCAACCACAGACTGATGGTCAATCCGAGCGAATCATTCAGATTCTTGAGGATATGCTGAGATGTTGAATACTTGAGTTAATGGTACGTGGGAACAGTATTTACCCCTGATTGAATTTGCATATAATAATAGTTTTCAGTCGAGTATTAAAATGGCACCATATGAGGCTTTGTACGGACGCAAATCTAGAACACCTCTGTATTGGACTGAGCTCAGTGAAAGTAAGATACAAAGGGTAGATATGATAAAAGATATAAAAGAAAGTGAAAGTAATACGTGACAGTTTGAAAGTAGCATCTGATCGTCAGAAATCTTATGCAGATTTGAAAAGAGAAGACATCAAATTTGAGATCAGTGAAAAAGTATTCTTGAAAGTATCTCCGTGGAAGAGAGTACTCAGATTCGGACATAAAGGCAAATTGAGTTTGAGATTCATAGGGCTGTATGAGATTATCGAGCGTATCGGACCTGTAGCCTATAGATTGTTGTTGCCACATGAGTTGGAAAAGATTCATAATGTATTTCATGTGTCAATGCTTCGTCGGTACAGATCTGATCCCTCACATGTGATTTCTCCGTCTGACATTGAAATCCAATCTGATATGACATATGAGGAAGAACTGATCCGTATCTTAGCTCGTGAAATGAAAGAATTGTGAAACAAGAAAATTTCGTTAGTGAAAGTATTATGGCATCGACATGGAGTTGAAGGGGCTACGTGGGAGCCTAAAAATTCAATGAGACAACAATATCCGAACCTATTCAACGGTAAGATTTTCGGGGATAAAAATCCCTAAGGGGGGAGAATTGTAACAGTCTAGTTTAGACTATAGTCAAAATAGTGGTTTCGGGACCACAAATTTGAGTCATAAAAATATTTTAATATTATTTTCTGTGTCTGCAGTTTATGATTTAACATGTGTGAAAGTTTCATAAATTAATTTTTCTACTTGTGTGCTTAATTTAAGAAAAGAAGTAAATAGCATAAAAAGTAAGAGTGACCTTCTAATTAAATAAGTATCGAATTTATAATGTTCTTATTATGAGAAGTCCTTAAAGTGGAAATATGCCATAAATATGATAGTGGATGGCTAATGGACAGTAAAGGGTATGAAATATGCATGTATTATATGTTTTAATTAAAAGGTTAAAATTGGAAATTGTTTATTAAAGGAATTATAATAAAATAAAAGGCTAAAATAAGCCATGGTCATCTTGGTTGCACTGAAAATTAGAGAAGAAAAAAGGTTCAAGTTCTTTTTGTATTCAGCATTCATCTAGTTCAATTAAGGTATGGATTTTAATTGGTTTTCGATAATTTTTACAATTTTGTAATCGTTGCTTTGTATACTTCAAAACCTATGCTTCAATTTTGTAAATTGATGAATATTTTGTAATGTACCATTGATGAATATGTGAGTTTTTGGATGTTCGATGGTGAAATATGAATTATATGTGATAGAATAACATAGTTTGTCTTTGGAGTTTTGATGATTTTGAGTAATTTGATTAAATTGAAAGAATAAAATTTTGAGGGACTAAATTGTGAAATAAAAGAAATGTGTGGACTTGAATGAGCATGGGTGATATTCGGCCAAGCATGAGTATTATGAAATTTGGTGTATTTTGTAATTTTGTGAAATAGGGACTAAAATGTTAAAAATGAAAATGTGAGGGCTAATTTGTAAATTTCCCTAATATGTGTTTTTGGATTGAATTGAATGAATTGGTGAATAAAAGAGTTAAATTTGAATATGTATAGATCAAGAACCGAAGAAAATAGATTTAGATCGCGGAAAGTCTAAAGTGATCGAGTAGTCGAAATCGCTCGTTTATTCCGAATCTAAGGTAAGTCTATATACAAATAAATGTATTTGTATTAATTTTTGTATGTTCATATGAAATCTCATTGTGATGAATGTATACGAGAATGATAGTATATGAATTTTGAGGAAGTATCGACAATGTATCAATGTCAGAGAAGTTTCGTACGAACCTAGTAATAGATAGGATTATATATGTCATGACATAGGTTTTGATATGTGAGATCACGTAAGACAACATCTGGGACGTTGGCGTTGATTCGAGATTTCGTGTAAGACCACGTCTGGGACGTTGGCATTGATATGAGAATTACATGTAAGACCATGTCTGGGACATTGGCATAGTATTTGATTTGTGTAAGACCCTGTCTGGGGTAGAGGCATCGATATCTGAGTACATGTAAGACCTCGTCTAGGACATTGACATTGTACAACTATTTCGAGAACTCTGAGTATCCTATTAAATTTTGAACAGTTCAACGGGAAAATTTGAGAAATGAAAGTCTACGTGATATGTATAAACGAATCAGGTACGTTTGATTTATACACTAAACAAGTGTATGAAAGGTAAGTATGTATATGAACTTACCTAGATAAGGTATGTGAATTGATTTGATGAGATAATATATGATTCATGCTTGAATGAGCTATGAGTAAAGTGATATTTTGAGCTATGATATGTGAGATGTAATAGCTAGGTAATGAGCCAAGGATGATGTTATGAATTTGCAAATGAGAAATATTAATGTTATTGTGTCTATGTGACTATGTGTATTCTATGTTAAGTTTATTTGTATATGGCTTACTAAGCATTTGGAAAGCTTACTCTGTGTGTGTTTAATCTGTTTTATAGGTCGTGAAAGCTACGAAAGGCTCAGAGATTGTCAAGGATTGTCATCACACTACTCAATCTTATTTTGGTACCTTTTTGAAAGTGTAAATACTAAGTATGGCATGTATAGGCTAGTTACCTTGAGTTATATTTGATATATGTATATGGCCATGTGATATGGCTAGATATATGCTTGTGTTATGAATGACTAGTTATGTCCTGTGATGTTTGGTTTTGGTATGATTCCATGGTTGTGAAATGGTCAAGGTAATGCTAAGATTTTTGAAGCAAAATGAGTATAAGTTGTGAATGAATTATGCTTAGTTTATTTGTGAATTAGTTGTGCTATTTGGAATATAAGTTAGTATGCTTAGAAATGAGATTGAATGGGATGAAATGATTATCATTTGGTGTGTTTTTGGTTGCCAAATGTATTTAGAAATATGCTTGTATGCGCTTGTAGGGTTGACCTAAGTGTGGGTGGCAATTTGGCCTTGAAAATGACCTATATTTGCCCACACGGTTGAGCACATGGGCATGTGGATCAACCATGTCCTTGAGGTTACATTTCAAAACAAGTCAAACTCAACCACGGACTGGACACACGGGCGTGTGACTGGCTGTGTGGTGCAAGTCAGTGTCGACCACGGGTGAGACACACGGGCGTGTCTCAGGCCGTGGGGACAAGTCAGTATGTATGCCCTATTTTGACACGGCTTAAACACACGGGCGTGTCTGAGGCTGTGGGAGGTACACGACCTTCCCACACGGGCGTATGACCTCTATAACTTAGAAAAAGTTTTAAATTTTTGAGAATTTCCGTATGTGTTCGGTTTAGTCCTGACCCTATTCTAAAGCATGTTTAACGTCTCGTTGACCTATTCTAAGGACACTTTGATGTCATTATCAGATTAAATTATGAATTGTCTGTAAAAGATTTGAATTGTCTGGTAATGCCTTTAACCCTAAACCGACGACGGTTACGGGTTACGGGTGTTGCATAATAGCTCTAATCCTAGAGATCTATTTATTCAAATTACCAAACTTTGGTTAAGAAATACTTCAATTATCAAGGCTTAATCTATAAGAATTAAGCTAACTTAGATTAAGAGGAGTTTAATAGTGAGGGTATAAATCTTATTGATCATCTATCATATATATGCCAATTTAGGTATTGCTAAACGCCTATAATATATATACCAATTTATGTTACTCGAGCTTGAAATTATCTGAGTTGTTATACCAGTAGGAATATCTATACGACATACGCTATTGTTGAGGGAAAAATAAGTTCTTAGACCATAACATCGAAAGCGGTGTTTCTCAAGGGTGAAGAGATGCTAATGAGCGAAGTGAGTAGTCTTCAAAGATTGTTCTAGATGAACTTTTGGTGAAACAATGAGAGATAATTCACATAGACAATAAGGAGAAAATTGATAGAGTTGTCCAAGGGAGATGCTCGATTGAGATGGACGTTGGTGTGGTTTAGTCTAAACTTAGGTTCTACTAGTGTTATCAAGCTCCAGGCTTAGTCTTTCTGTAAGACTTGGGTGTGGCTTAAGTCTTCTTGGAATCAATTGACTTAACTTTAAAGGATAGTATTTTCGAGGTGAGATGACCAAGTGAGATGGTTGATTAAGTAATTGTAACAACCCATTTTTAGTCAAATTGGAATAGTTATTTTGAGACCACAAATTTGAGATCAAAATATTTATTTTATTATTATTTTAATGTCTACAGCATGATAGTATGTTTGTGTGAAATTTTTGTTAAGAAATTTTATCGTTTGAGTGCTTAATCTGATAAAAAGGAATAAATCGCGTAAAGTGTAAATTTGTGCTCTATTAGTAAAGGTATTTAATAGCTATGAATTATTAAATTGAAGGTCCTTATGTGGTAAGTAAGCCATTGTTAATGTGGGTGGACATTTATGGGCATATATTAAGTGATTTTTAATGTTTAATTAAAGGTTATAATAGTAAATAATTAAATAAAGAGTAAGTAAATAAAATAAAAACACATTATCATCTTTTTAGTCATCACCTTCAATCGAATGTTGAAGAAGAAGAAACCATTTTTGTCCATTTAGGGTTCGATCACTTTGAAGCTTGATTGGTAAGTGATTTTTGTCCCGTTTTTAATGATTTCTATGTTTTTAGATCGTTGCAACTTAATCTAGCTAGCTCAGGGACTATTTTGCAAAACTGTTAAAGGTTTAAAGTTTTTCCATTGATGAATCTATGTGTATTTTGATATTTAATGGTAGAAAATTCATGGTTGTTGTTAGATAAACAACATTTGTAAAGTGATTTTTGACAAAATTGTCATTTAGGGATTTAATTAAGTAATGTTGAAATTTCATGGTTAAATTGTGAAATAAGTAAAATATATGGGTTGCTAGGGACCTAATTGAAAATCAGCTAGCATGGGTGGTAGGTTGAATTGCATGAATTTGTATTTTTATGAGATAAGGACTAAATTGTAAAAATGTGAAATATCACGGGCAAAAGTGTAAATGTATATTAATGTGTATTTTGGACTAAATCAAATAGAGAGATTATTAAATAAGTTAATTTTGATTACACTTAGATCAAGAAAAGTGAAATACGGATTTAGATTGAGGAAAGAACAAGGTTTTAGACTAATCAACTTATTTAGCCGTTTTTGCATTCGAGGTAAGTTCGTATGTAATAAACATTGTTGTATTTGTGTTTTAAATACTTTGATATTGCATAAATTGTGATTACGACACTAGGACATGTTCAACGATGATTCGGCAAGTGTGAAATCCTAGTTGAACCTTAGGAATATATTAGGATACGAATGACATGTCATTAGGGGTTATGTGATTTGGGTGCTGGTCCGTACGTCCTACCGGTGGCTGAGTTATCCGACATGTGTTGAAGATACTCATCAGCTTGTGTGAGTAACACCGTGTAGCTTCGTCATGACCGTCAGCTTGTGTGAGCAGAACCGTTGACAGCTCGAGAGTGAGCATTATATATGATACGAGATTGAGATAGCTTCGTCTATGTTTGTGGCACTTAGGGTGTGAGATTCCAAAGTATCCGATAGTATTCCAAATGGTTCAACTGGTATATGAAAGATACAGATGAGTATGAGATTGATATGAGATGGTACAAGTATGTACATGAACCGTATAAGCTTTGAATCTAAGAAACTTGTGAAGTTCAATTCTAACCTTGCAATTTAAAATGTGATAGGTTTATGTATTTATATGAATTGTATATAGATATGTTCAATTGTTGATTGGTATATTTTGTTAAGTTGTATTTATTATCATATGAGCTTACTAAGCTATGTTATAGCTTACTTTGTTTGTTTCTCCGTGTTTTATAGTGAAATCAAAGCTAGCTCAGATTCAGGAATCGTCGGAGACTTCATCACACTATTCAACTATCACTTTGGTACATTTGAATCTAAGTTTATGGATATATGGCATGTATAGGATTATGGTCATTTTGATATATAGTTTGATAATGAATTTAGTAATTTGAAATGGGTTGTAAATGTTAATGTTTTGGTTTTGTATATAGCTATGAGAGTTGGCTTAATTTGGTTGATTTGGCTGTGTATTCATATCTGCATATGGCGTTAGTTATGTGTTTATTGATGGATATGTGATGCTTGATGATAATTGGTAATTAGGGATACTAAATGGTTGAGATATGAGATTTGGTATGTTTGACTTATAGTTAAAATAATGTATGTTTGAAATGTAACCATATTGATGATTTAAAAATGTGATAATTTGGTATAATTTGAGTGGCATATTGTGATATTGTGTGCCTTGTATTGGTTGGCATTGAAATGATATAATTGATGCTTGGTTAAGAGTAGATGAATGCCTATATATGCCATGTTTTGATGCCAAAAGGTTGTCTACACGGGTAGGGACACGGCGTGTGTCTCAGTTGTGTGTGACACATTGTAACAACCCGACTTAGGGCTTAGTCAGAATAATGGTGTGAAACCGCAAATCCAAAGTAGAAATATGAGTTTTATGATTTTTATGAGGCTTATGAGGTGATTTCATGATTTTGTAAAAATCTCATGAAGAAATTTTATAAATTAATGATTAAATTGTCCATTAGGACTAAATTGCAAAAATTAGAAAATATGAGATTCTAGAAGATTTAAGTATGAAATAAAATTATAATAATTTCTAGAGGTCCTTATTTAACAATTAGACCATTATATTTGATGATGGACAAATGTAACACCCCAAACCCGGCCTGGACGTTATGGCCGAATCTGGCAGTGTCACATGATAGTGTTTTGGAAATCGTAATTGCGTTAAAACCATTTTTAGGTATCTTTGGTTATTGTCAAAATGTGTCGTGTATTCATTCGTTATCCATTTTCAAAACCTTATATGTTGCGAAAGCTTTTAAAATGATTTGCAAGGTCGTACGTATTTTGATAAAACCTTTCTTTATTTTGAAAACTCGTGTTTTGTCCTACTGCTAGCATTTTATAAAGCAATAATCCCAAGTTTTAAACAACAATCCGAATGGACTTATCACATAAAATTTACCCCAAATATAACCAAAGCATGATTAAAGATAAACCGTAAACGAGTGTCCAGAACCATGGTCATCGCCGAGTCCTCCGCTGCATCGATCTGTCTACTGTTGGGGATTACCTGAACAGCTTAAATAGAAAAGGGTGAGTTTTCGCAAACTCAGTGTGTAATCTCCACAGAAAACATACACACAGAATATAGATAACAGACATATTCATAGTTCAGGTTTGAACCCATTAAAGAAACGGTGTGGACTTTAGCCCACTCAGATATAGAAACAGACATATTATCGGGCCTTAGCCCATTTTAGACAAAATATACAGAAATCAGAGTCCTACCCACCAGCCTCTACACACCAACTTCGTCCAACCATACACACCATGTGGGGATATAATCAACCCACCCAGCCTTCCACACCATGTTTAAAATCGGCACATAATAAAAATTTGCGGTGAGTGCTAGATATGAGCTTAAAAGCCATTCAGATACTTCCTCCGAATATCATCAATCCCACCCCGATGCAATGCAACACACATAAAATGTCATGCTAATATGCAGATAGTAGATCATACATTCAGAATAGCAAACATGCTTAGTATAGAAATCAAACAGTCAGATCATTTATTTAGGGGTCTAAGCATTACTTACCGACCCTACGGTAAGTCCACAGTTAACTTGGGAGACCCGTGCAACCTTATAGAGTTTTCCAGAAAAATGGGATCACACGTCCATGTGGCCTGCCCGTGTGGCCCACACAACCCAAATTGGCATTGGCAGTGTGGATCACATGGCCTAGCCCAGAATCCCACACGCTCGTGTGAGCTCACACGGCCAAATTGGTCAAGCCCTTGTGTCGCACATGACGTTGCCTAGCCATCACATGACCGTGTTGCTCGCTTACGGCCTGGGTCGTCGATCACACGGCCATGTGGGGACTAATAGTCTTGCAAATGGCCTACCACATGGGTGACCACAATCCCGTGTCGCATCGATAGAATGATTTTTGGCATCGAATCGATGCTAATGCAATCCCGAACCTTCAATGAAGCCACAGAAATTCCCAGAACCTAAGTGTTCAAACAACAATTACGAGTTTCTGAATCTTCCTCGAATCAAGGCATAAACCAATGGCGTATAAAAGAGAGGAATCAACTAAAAAGGGGATCAAAATAAAATATGGCAGCGTGGGGAGGAAAAGGAAGGAGAGCTCGACTATGGGAGGAAGAGAGCAACAATATTTTTCGGTAGAAAGAATTTTTGGAAAAGAAATACTCAGAAAATCTGATAGTTTCCTAACTTCTCTCCCACCAATTCCTAAAAACTCTCACCACAATCCCACTACTCAGAATCCTGGTAGAACACAAACACTAGCTGTCCATAATAGCAAAAATTGGACCGCTTTTTACAAATGCAAGAGTTCGAACTTAAGACCTCCACAACCTCGACACAACACTTAACCACCAGACCAGCAGACCCATTCTGTTAATTACCTACACACTTTAACTTATAAGCTTACTACCCAGAGTTTGGGTTTTATTCCTAAAAATACAAAAATTTACCCAAGTTGAGACTTGAACCTGGGACCTATCAGACACTCCCAATGTAACACCCCTAACCCGTATCCATCACCGAATTAAGGTTACAAGGTATTACCGAACTAAACTCAATTCCATATAAACTTTCATTAGAATTCAGGCACAAACAGTGCGATCTTTTCTATTTCTTATAACATTTCAATCCATTTAACTAAATAACGTACAACAAGATTTATTACAGGTACTTAGTATATAGAAATATTCGAACCATATAACTTAAACATCCATAGTATATATATATACAATTAAAGCATAACCCAACTTATATAATTTCATACCCTATATCGGACATAAATCAAGTTTCAATTAATATAAACTATTTCCATTCGTTTTACTACAATACAAGTACCTATTAAAACAACCGAACCATTTATCTCTGTTATTACTATTTAAAAAAATCAAATGCACATACAAACATAGCATTATTACCATATGACCGAATGTACTATTGATGTATATGTATATATATAAAACGCGTACCTTACCCTATAAGCAAAAGTTACATTTACGATTGCATACAATTAATATTACAATATATATATACTCAATTCGAACATACATATACGAAGATACTTGAACTTCCTAATTTATCACATTGAAATAACCATACCATTTCGCTTACCCTTTGGTTTTGCACTTAACAATTATGAACATATTCATTTCTTACTAATAGCAACTGAATCATTATAGCTACTTTTAATATTTATACTTTATTTCATAACTAAAATTTTCACATAGCTGAAATCATTCAAGCATAGCACCATAATTCTTCCTAAATACCTCAAATCTATATTTTTCTTTTTATTAATAATGAACACATGGCTTAGCTCAACTATCACTAATAAATCAAATTAACAAGCAACACATAAATCACCTAAACCAAGATCATATTCCAAACATATACACATCAACCTCATTTAGCATATAATAGACCATACCCAAATCAAAACAAATGCAAAATACATCAATATGTCATGCTTATCCCAAACGCAACACATCTATATATAATCGGCATATTACTTATTTAGTATACTAGATATTATAACTCATTAGACATCAGTCATTATCTTCCTTGTTAAAACATATTACCACACACCACAACATGTATATCATATGACCACTTTCCCTTCATGATTAAACCATGACCGAACTTCACATCCATTAATATGATAATAAAACCCTTATATCAAGAGCATAGGAATTAAACTTGACCAAAAGAAATAGCCATTTTCGTAAGGCTATACATATATACAAAACCGAATGTTCTTAGTCTAAACCTTAGTCTAACCTATACATGCCTTCGATTTAAAACTAAGATTATGTACCAAAAAGGGTGATAGTGTGGTTGACTTTCTTGACGATCCTCTGAGTCTACAATCTATAAAACAGAAAGACCAATATATATAAAGTAAGCACACTAGCTTAGTAAGTTTTAAGTTAATGGTAATACAATGTCCAAACACCAATACATATAATAGTTACCATTAACAATGTAAAATAAATATTTCAATACACGAATTTATGTAAGGCCGAATACCATAGTTCATTAACCTAATTGTTTCACTTGTTTACCTTAAACTTATATTATATCAAAACACAAGGTATATGTATTACATTAATCACATTATTTCAAATCATATACATCCACCATTCACATCGTCTATGTTATCCCACTCAAAGTCATATCTCAATGAACATTTCTATTCATAATCAAGTCTACCAAAATATTATATTTAATCTCAATTTCAATCACATACTACTCATACTTTTGATCATAAGTTCAATTTCACATTATACCATTTCTACCGTATCGTTCAAATTCAGTTAATATTAGACATAACTTACCTTGCTCTCGGTAAATGAAAAAGGGATTTACGTTTACTCGAGCGTTTACTTGATACATTAACTGCGTTTCACCTTGAGTAATTTAAGGTTTCTTCATTTAAAACGCATCCCCGGCATCAAGCTTGCTAGGCACGAAGCCCGAATATATCATCGGCACTAAGCCTGCTAAGCATGAAGCCCGAATATGTCACCGGCACAAGGCCTGCTAGGCACAAAGCTTGAATATGCACCGGCACTAAGCCTGCTAGGTACAAAGCCCGAATATGTCACCGGCACGAGGCCTGCTAGGCACAAAGCCCGAATATGTCACCTGCACGAGGCCTGTTAGGCAATAAGCTCAAACTGTTTATCAAATCAATTCATCAACTTACATTTCTTAACACATAAACCACTATCAATTCATATTCACAAAAAAAAAAAAACAATTCACTTGTCAAAACAAATATACTAATTCATATTATCTTGCAAACATAATCATCCCAATGTAAAACATACACATTCGGCTAACACCCATATCTTACTCAATTTAATCAATTAATTTCATTTCACACTTTCATAATTATTTCTTTAATGAACTTTAACTTAAGAACTTACCTCGACTGTCGACGGACAACTTAGACCGGCTATTCAAGAACTTTCGTCTTTCCCTGATCCAATTCTGTTTTTCTTTGCTCTTGATATAAAACACATTAAATTCAGCTCATTCAAGTATATTTCAATTCAATTTAGTCCCAAAACACATAGATATGCAATTTACCATTTTACCCCTACTATTTCACATTTTTGCAATTTGGTCCCATTAGCACAAAATACAAAATAAACAAAATTCCATTACAACACTCAAGGGTCGAATATTCATAAGGACCCTATAAGTCCATTTCTTTCATTTATTTTGCAAATAAGCCCCTCTAAAAATTTATTTTTTACAAATTAGCCCTAAATACTCAAATTCACCAAAATTTCCAATACCAATTATATTAATCTTAAACATATCTTTAATTTAAAACATCAAACATAAAAACCACAAGAACATGTCAATGGCGAACATCAAGCATGCTTATTTTAAAAATTCTAACATGGGTCGATTCTGGTTCAAGCAACGATCTCAAAAACATAAAAATTTTCAAGAACCGACTAAAGACTTACCTTGAATTTGGCTTGAAAGTAACCGAAAATCAAAGAACTTAGCTCCTTTTCTTTCTTCAATATTCGGTCAAGAGAAAGATGGAGAAAACATGTTTATTTTTTTTTTGTTTTGATAAACATATATTATGTAATTGTTGGATTACTAAATTAACCTTTTACTTTAATATATAAACAATTAATACTAAGGTTATTCTTGGTATATGCAGCCCACTACACATAAAATGGGTTAATTTCCTTTTGATACTCCATATTAAAAAGCCATAATCAATTTAGCACATTTCACTATAGTTTGCAACTTTTACTTTTTATGCGATTAAGTCTTCTTTTTAAATTAAACACACAAACAATAAAATTTTTCTACGAGACTTTCACACACATTAATTCACATATAATAAACACAAAATATAATATTAAAATATTTCTCAGACTTGAATTCATGGTCCCGAAACCACTGTTTCGATTAGGGTCAAATTCGGTCTGTTACACCCAAACACACCCAAATCACTCAACCACTGAAGTAACATGAATTTATGTCTTAAGATTACAGAAGCCAAAAATAATGGAAAGTTGGGGCGTTACAACTCTACCCCAAAAAGAAAATTGTGTCCTCAAAATTTTACCTGATCAAAAGAGGTAAGGATTACTGACGCATTGAATCCTCCGACTCCCAAGTGGCCTCCTTTGTGCTATGATTCCGACACAACACCTTCACTAAGGGGATAGATTTCCTTTGCAGAACTTTAACGTCGCACTCCAAAATCTGAACCGGCTCCTCTTCAAATGTCAGACCTGGTCTAACCTCGATGTCCTCAATAGACACAATATGCGTGGGATCAGTGCGGTAGCGTCTTTACATTGAGATGTGGAACATATCATGAATACGATCCAACTCTGAAGGAAGCTCCAATTGATACGGAACTGGCCCTACTCGCTTCAGAATATGGTATGACCTAATAAACTGAGGGCTCTGCTTACCCTTGCGACTGAACCTCAAGACCTTCTTCCATGGCGAGACCTTGAGAAAAACCAAGTCCCCCACAGAATACTCAATATCCTATCTTTTCAAATTCGTAGGACTTTTCCTATCAGATGCCGCTTTTAGTCGATCCCGAATCAATTAGACCTTATCTTCAGTTTCAGAAACCAATTCCAAACCCAAAACCCGTCGCTCACCCAACTTAGTCCAACATAAGGGAGTATGACACCTACGATAATATAGGGCCTCGTACGGTGCTATCTGGATGCTAGACTGATAGCTGTTGTTATAGGCGAACCTTGCCAACAGCAAGTACTATAATAGTCTAGTTTATACCCTAGTCAGAACAGTGGTTTCAGGACCACAAATCTGAGTCAATATAATATTTTAATATTATTTTCTGTGTTGTTGATATGTGACTAAGCATGTGGTAAATTTTCGTAAGTTAATTTGTCCGTCTGTGTGTTTAATTTGACAAAAGGATAAAATTGAATTAAATGTGAAAGTTGCTTGTTATTTGTTAAGGTATCTATTTGATGTGGCTATTAAAAGAGGAGGCCTTATATATTGCAATTAAACCACTTTTAAGATAGTGGATAGTAGTTGGACAAATATGCCCTTATTATTTAATTGTTGTAATTATATGAATGAAGGCTATTTTGGTAACTTAATTATTAACATTAGATTAAAGAAATAAAAAGATGAGTGTTCATCTTTCATTCTCTCCATTTGATTGAAATTAGCAAAGAAAGAAAGGAGAAAATTGAGCTAGGAATTCGACACTTACAAGCCAAAAATAAGGTAAGTTTTGATTTCAGTTTTTGATAATTTCTACATTTCTGCAATCTTTGCTTTGAGATCTACAAAACCCATGCCTTGATTTTGTATTTTGATGATGTATGTGAAATATCTTATTGATGAATTCATGAGATATGTGATGTTTGATGATGAAAAATAAAAGATTTGAGCTAGATGAACATGTTATGTTCTTGAAGTTTTGATGAATTTAGCTACATAGGGCTAAATTGTGAAAATAGTAAATTGAGGGACTAAATTATCAATTTGATGAAAAGTATGGACTTAAATAGTCCCTAGTGATATTCATTTATACATGTGTGTGAACAAATTTTTTGAAATTGATGTTTTGAAAAAATAGACTAAATGGATAAATTATGTAAGTATGAGGGTTAATTTACAAATAGCCCTAAAAATGTGTCCTTGGATTGAATTGAATGAGTTAGTGAATAAAAGATTTAATTCTAAATATGTATAGATCAAGAACCAAGGAAAACGGACTTAGATCGCGGGAAAGCGAAAGTGACAGAGTAGCTATTTTCATTCCGATAAACTGAATCCGAGGTAAGTCACTATGCAAATAAACGTATTTGTATTGAAATGGATATATTCATATGATTATCAATGATAATGAATGTGTATGAGATGCTATGTACATGAATTCTGAGATAAGTTCGATATAGTGATAAAGTTCGAGAAGTCCCGTACGAACCTAGGAATAGATAGGATTAGCTATGTCATGAGATAGGAATCTGTTCTGTTTTATCATGTAAGACCACGTCTGGGATGTTGGCATTGATTTGTTATTTCGTGTAAGACCACGTCTGGGACGTTGGCATCGATATGAGCTTTAGAATAAGACCACGTCGGGGACGTCAGCATTGATATGTGCTTTACAAGTAAGACCACATCTGGGACGTTGGCACCGATATGAGCTTTACGTGTAAGACCATGTCTGGGACATCAGCATCGTATTGATTCGTAGAAGACCCTGTCTGGGACAGAGGCATAGATATCTGAGTGCATGTAAGACCTCGTCTGGGACGTTGGCATTGTACGATTATTCTGAGCTTTCTGAGTTTCCTACTAGATTTCTATTTTGTGATACGAATTACAAATTCGAGCTATGAATAATTAGGTGATTATAAATCCATTTCAGGTACGCTGATTATACACTAATTGTGTTTACAAGGTAAGCATCTATGTGATCTTACAATGAAGTTTATGTATATGGAATTGATGATAAGATATGTAAAGTTTTGGCTAGATGAGCTATGTACTTGTATGATTCTTGAATTATGAAAATGGTTAAGTGGATGATATGTGCCAATGTATCTAATTGTAAATATGCCTTCCATGCCAAGTTTGTTTGTATACTGACTTACTAAGCTTTTGGAAAGCTTACTTTGTGTATGTGTTTTCTCTATTTTATAGGTCGTCAAAGCTACTGAAGGTTCGAGACCATCAAGGGTCGTCATCACACTACTAAACTCATTTTGTTACCCTTTTGAAAATGTATATAGCTAATTATGGCATGTATAGGCTAGATATGTGTATATGTTTTTGAAGTATATGAAGCATATGTTTTGGTATAGTTTGATGCACATGAAATGGTCAAGTTATGAATAAGCAAATGGATGATTTATGTTTGTGATGATATGAGTTTTAGTTTGTAATTTGGTATGTTTTTGGTTGCTATATGTGCATGATATGTGATGGAAATGTTGTTTGTAGGTATGACCCATTTGGGTGGCATTTTGGTCTTATAAATGACTTAAATATCCACCACGACCATGGCACACGGGCGTGCCTAGTGACCGTGGGGTAAAGTCAGTAGCTAGCTTAAGAGCACACGGCCATGGTACACAGGCGTGCCTAGAAGCCGTGTTAGAAAGTCAGTATATGGCTTAGTAGTACACAGCCTTAGCACACGAGGGTGCTTGGTAACCATGTGGATTTGGCTGGATTGATCACAGTTGGGGTACACGAGCGTGCTTGATGGCCGTGGTAAGAAGTCAGGTTCGACGACGAGGAAGACACACGAATGTGTCTAGCAGCCATGGTGGGCACACGGTCTACTCCCACGGCCATGTATCCTCTATATTTTAGAAAAGTATTTAAGTTTTTGAGAGCTTCTATATATGTTTCGTTTTAGTCTCGACCTAGGTTATAAGCATGTTTGAGGTCTCGTTGACCTATTTAAGGGACATTGTATGTATGGATGATGAATGAAATGTATGAAATCTTATATATGTTTTGATTTGTTTGGTAACACCTTTGACCCTATTCTGGCGATGGTTACGGGTTAGGGGTGTCACATTTGGTTGGTATTAGAGCTATGGTTTAGTCACTCTCGGACTAATGTAGTGTATCAGAGTCTAGCTATACATGCCATATATCTGAAATGTGATAGTGTGGTGAATCCTGACGTATAAAGTGTGATTTCTGTTAGCAATGGATCCTGAATGAGCTGTAGCTGATGACGTAAAAAGTAATGCACCTGTTCCGGCGCAAGGGACAGTTCTTTTCGATCTGAGACCGACTACGAGCGGTCTGGAGGGTGAAGCTAAGCAAGCTTTCTTCAGATGATGAGTGAAAGGGTCACTCAATTCATGATAAATAACTCGACTATTTTGCAACCCCCGCCCCCAGTTAATCCCCCTCAGGCATCTGATATACCTCCGACTGCAAATCTGAATCTGTGGAATAAGCCTCCGGTTGATAAGATTCGTAAGTATGGGGCTAAAGAATTCTGAGCTACTAATGATGATAATGCTAAAAAGGCTGAGTTCTGGATTGAAAATACTACCCAAGTGTTCGATGAAATGTCTCTGACTCCGGAAGAATGCATTAAATGTGTGGTATCATTACTCCGGGATGCAGCTTATCAATGGTGGAAAACCTTAATTTCTGTGGTTCCGAGAGAACGAGTTATATGGGATTTCTTTCAGATTGAGTTCCGAAAGAAATATATCAGTGAGAGATTCGTTGATAAAAAATAGAAGGAATTCTTAGAACTTAATCAGGGCCTAATGACTATTTCTGAGTATGAACGAGAGTTTGTATGATTAAGCTAGTACACTCGAGAGTGTATATCATCTGAAGCTATAATGTGCAAAAGATTTGAAGACGGTCTTAATGAAGATATCCATTTGTTAGTTGGGATTCTAGAGATAAAAGAGTTCATTGTACTTGTTGATCGAGCATGCAAAGCTAAAGCACTTGGGAAAGATAAAAGAAAAGCTAAGACCGAAGCCCGAGATATGAGAAGGATATTTACGAGTAAATCATTTCAGTCTACTCTGAAGAGATTCAGAGATGATCAAAGTCATTCTAGGGATAATGTGAGACATTTGAATAGGACTCAAGATAGATCGCAAATGAGTTCCAAAACTCCCGCAACTTCAATGGCCAGTGTTGGTAATGTTCAGACTGATAGACCTGAATATAAACATTGTGGAAAAAGGAATATGAGAAGCTATAGATTAAATGACAGAGCTTGCTTCAGATGTGGATCACTTAACCATTTTATCCGTGATTGTCCTGAGTCCGTCGAGCCAGAGACTTTTCAAAATCTGAGACCTGATAATGCACTTATGAGAGGTAGACCTTCAAGGAATGTAAGAAATTTTGTGGTAGTCAGAGAACTATGAGAGACACCATTGTGAGATCTAAAGCTAGAGCGCCTGCCAGAGCGTATGCTATCCGAGGTCATGAGGAAGCTTCATCACCTGATGTTATAACGGGTACTTTTATACTTTATGATACTTATGTGATTGCATTGGTAGACCCTGGTTCTACGCATTCATATATATGTATAAATTTAGTTTACAGTAAGACTTTGCCTGTAGAGTCTACTGAGTTTGCTATAAAAGTATCGAACCCCTTGGGTAAAAGGGTCTTAGTTGACAAAGTATGCAAGAACTATCCGTTAATGTTTGGAGATGATTGTTTCCCTGCTGATTTGATGCTTCTGCCATTTGATGAGTTCGATATTATTTTGGGTATGGAATGGTTGTCTTTACATGATGCTGTTGTGAACTGTAAGAGAAAGACTATATATTTGAGATGTTCGAATAATGAAATTGTACGAGTTAAGTCTAATGATTTGAATGGTTTGCCTACTGTGATATCGATTTTGAAAGCTCAGAGTTATGTGAAAAAGGGATATGAGGCATATTTTTCTTATGTAATTGATTCAAAAATGGTTGAAAGGAAAATTGAGGCAGTACCTATTGTATGTGAGTTTTCTGATGTGTTCCTTAAAGAGTTACTGGGTTTATCTCTGATTCGTGAAGTTGAGTTTGGTATTGAATTGATGGCTGGTACGACACCTATTTTGATAGCTCCATACAGAATGGCTCTAACCGAATTGAAAGAGTTGAAATCTCAGTTGCAAGAATTGACTGACCAAGGATTTGCATGACCGAGTTTCTCACCCTGGAGAGCTCCTGTGTTATTTGGGAAAAAAAAGATGGAACTATGAGGATGTGTATTGATTATCGATAGTTGAACAAAGTGACGATAAAGAACAAATATCCGTTGCCACGTATCGATGATTTTTTTAATCAGCTGAGAGGAGCTACAGTGTTTTCTAAGATAGATTTGAGATTAGGCTACTATCAGTTGAGAGTTAAAGATTCAGACATTCTTAAAATTGCTTTCAGAATGAGGTACGGGCATTATGAGTTTTTAGTTATGCCATTTAGACTAACCAATGCTCCTGCTATTTTTATGGATCTGATGAACAGAATTTTTAGATTGTACCTAGATCAATTTGTTGTAGTATTCATAGATGACATATTGATTTATTCATGAAGTGAAAACGAGTATGCTGAACACTTGAGGATTGTGTTGCAAACTTTGAGAGAAAAGCAATTGTACGCAAAATTCAGCAAATGTGAATTCTGGTTCCACGAAGTTAGTTTTCTGGGACATATTGTGTCAGCTTTTGGGATTCATGTTGATCCAAGCAAGATTTCTGCTATTCTGGATTGGAAACCTTCAAGAAAAGTTTTTGAAGTCCGTAGTTTTCTGCGTCTAGCTGGTTATTATTGTTGTTTTGTAAAAGGATTTTCAGTGATAGCTACTCTGTTGACTAAATTACTTCAGAAAGATGTTAGATTTGAGTGGTCAAAGAAATGTTAGAAAAATTTCGATCAGTTAAAAACTCTGTTAACAGAAGCTCCAGCGTTAGTACAACCAGAATCAGGTAAAGAATTTGTTGTATACAGTGATGCTTAGTTAAATGGTCTGGGATGTGTTTTGATGCAAGAAGGCAAAGTTGTAGCTTATGCCTCAAGACAATTGAAGCCCCATGAAAAGAACTATCCGATGCACGACCTTGAGTTAGCAGCGATTGTGTTTGCACTTAAGATTTGGCGCCATTATCTGTATGGTGAGAAATGTCAAGTATTTTCAGATCATAAAAGTCTAAAATAATTAATGACCCAAAAAGATTTGAACTTGCATCAAAGAAGATGGTTAGAACTGTTAAAAGATTATGAGCTTGTGATAGATTATCATATGAGGAAAGCAAACGTTGTTGCTGATGCTTTGAGTCAAAAATCATCAATTTCATTATGTGCTTTAAATGCTCAGTTAGATTTGTTTGATGATATTTCTGTGATGGCTGAATTGAAAGTGAAACCGTTGTTCTTACAGTAGTTATGTGATGCTCAGAAGGTTGATAATGAATTGTTATCGAAACGAGCTCAGTGTGAATTGAATTCTGAATCTAAATTTTGAATTGTTGATGATTGCTTTTCAAGATTGTATTAGTGTTCTGAGAAATCCAGAGTTGATTCAGCTGATTTTGAGTGAAGCACATAACAGTCGTCTATCTGTTCATCCGAGAAGTACAAAGATGTATCATGATTTAAAGCAACATTATTTGTGGTCTGGTATGTAATGAGATATTTTTGATTTTGTTTCAAAATGTTTGGTCTGTCAGCAAGTAAAAGCTGAACATCAAGTTCCGTCCCATTTGCTACAACCGATTCTGATTTCTGAGTGGAAATGGGATAGAGTAACGATAGACTTCATTTCTGGATTACCCCTAACTCTGAGAAAGAAAGATGTGATTTGGGTCGTGGTTGACCGATTGACGAAAACTGCCCATTTTATTCCGACAAGATCTGACTACTCACTTGAAAGATTAGCCGAGCTATATATTGCTGAGATTGTGAAATTGCACGGAGTGCCACTATCCATTGTGTCAGATAGAGATTCGAGATTCACATCACGATTCTGGAAGAAATTGCAAGAAGTTTTGGGCACGAAATTGTATTTCAATATAGCTTTTCATCCACAGACAGATGATCAATCCGAGAGATCATTCAGGTTTTAGAGGATATGTTACGTGCTGTATACTTGAGTTTATTGGTTTGTGGGAATAGTATCTGCCATTGATCGAATTTGCATATAATAATAGTTTTTAGTCAAGCATCAAAATGGCACCTTATGAAGCTTTGTACGGACGAAAATGTCGCACACCTTTATATTGGACTGATCTTAGTGAAAATAAGCTTCACGAGGTTGATTTGATAAATGATTCAGAACAGAAAGTGAAATTGAGTCTGAGATTCATCGGACCGTATGAGATCATTGAACTTGCCAAACTGTTGCATATAGATTAAAGTTACCATCTGAGTTAGAAAATATTCATAATGTATTTCACGTTTCGATGCTCCATAGATATAGGTCTGATCCGTCACATGTGATTGCTCCGTCTAAAATTGAAATCCGATCTAATATGACATACAAAGAGGAACCTATCCGTATCTTAGCTCGTAAAGTGAAAGAGTTGAGAAATAAGAAAATTTTGATAGTAAAACTACTATGGAATCAACATGGAATAGAAGAGGCTACGTAAGAGCCTGAAGACTTATTGAGACAGCAGTATCCGACTCTATTTAACGGTAAGATTTTTGGGGATGAAAATCCATAAGGGGGAGAATTGTAATAGTCTGATTTATACCCTAGTCAGAATAGTTGTTTTGGGTCCACAAATTCGAGTCAATATAATATTTTAATATTATTTTCTGTGTTGTTGATATGTGACTAAGCATGTGGTAAATTTTCGTAAGTTAATTTGTCCGTCTGTGTGTTTAATTTGACAAAAGGATGAAATTGCATTGAATGTAAAAGTTGCTTGTTATTTGTTAAGGTATCTATTTGATGTGGCTTTTAAAAGAGGAGGCCTTTATGGAAATTAAACCATTTTTAAGATAGTGGATAGTAGTTGGACAAATATGCCCTTATTGTTTAATTGTTGTAATTATATGAATGAAGGTATTTTGGTAACTTAATTATTAACATTAGATTAAAGAAATAAAAAGATGAGTGTTCATCTTTCATTCTCTCCATTTGACCGAAATTAGCAAAGAAAGAAAAGAGAAATTTGAGCTAGGCATTCGGCACTTACAAGCCAAAAATAAGGTAAGTTTTGACTTCGGTTTTTGATAATTTCTACATTTCTGCAATCTTGCTTTGAGACCTACAAAACCCATGCCTTGATTTTGTATTTTGATGATGTATGTGAAATATCCTATTGATGAATCATGAGATATGTGATGTTTGATGATGAAAAATGAAAGATTTGAGATAGATGAACATGTTATGTTCTTGAAGTTTTGATGAATTTATCTAAATAGGACTAAATTGTAAAAATAGCAAATTGAGGGACTAAATTATCAATTTGATGAAAGTATGGACTTATATAGTCCCTAGGGATATTCGGTTATACATGTGTGTGAACAAATTTTTTGAAATTGATGTTTTGAAAAAAATGGACTAAATGGATAAATTGTGCAAGTACGAGGGTTAATTTGCAAATAGCCCTAAAAATGTGTCCTTGGATTGAATTGAATGAGTTAGTGAATAAAAGAGTTAATTCTAAATATGTATAGATCAAGAACCGAGGAAAACGGACTTAGATCGCGGGAAAGTAAAAGTGATAGAGTAGCCGTTTTTATTTCAATAAACCGAATCCGAGGTAAGTCACTATGCAAACAAATGTATTTGTATTGAATTAGATATATTCATATGATTATCAATGATAATGAATGTGTATGAGATGCTATGTACATGAATTCTGAGATAAGTTCGATATAGTGATAAAGTCTGAGAAGTCCCGTACGAACCTAAGAATAGATAGGATTAGCTATGTCATGAGATAGGAATCTGTTCTGTTTTATCATGTAAGATGACGTCCGGGATGTTGGCATTGATTTGTGATTTCATGTAAGACCATGTCTGGGATGTTGGCATTGATATGAGCTTTACGAGTAAGACCACATCGGGGACGTCGGCATAGATATGTGCTTTACGAGTAAGACCACGTCTAGGACATTGGCATCGATATGAGCTTTACGTGTAAGACCATGTCTGGGACATCGGCATCGTATTGATTTGTATAAGACCCTGTCTGGGACAGAGGCATCGATATCTGACTGCATGTAAGACCTCGTCTGGGACGTTGGCATTGTACGATTATTCCGAGCTTTTTGAGTATCCTACTAGATTTCTATTGGTTCAACGGGCAAGTTTGTGATATGAATTACAAATCTGAGCTATGAACAATTAGGTGATTATAAATCCATTTCAGGTTTGCTGATTATACACTAATTGTGTTTACAAGGTAAGCATCTATGTGATCTTACTATGAAGTTATGTATATGGAATTGATGATAAGATATGTAAAGTTTTGGCTAGATGCTTGTATGATTCTTGAATTATGAAAATGGTTAAGTGGATGATATGTGCCAATGTATCTAATTGTAAATATGCCTTCCATGCCAAGTTTGTTTGTATATTGACTTACTAAGCTTTTGGAAAGCTTACTCTGTGTGTGTGTTTTCTCTGTTTTATAGGTCGTCAAAGCTATTGAAGGCTCGGGACCGTCAAGGATCGTCATCACACTACTAAACTCATTTTGGTACCCTTTTGAAAATGTATATAGATAATTATGGCATGAATAGGCTAGATATGTGTATATGTTTATGAAGTGAACTTAGTCATGTGTTTTGGCAAGTTTTGATTTGATAAAATACTAAAATGAATAAGTTATATGAAGCATATGTTTTGGTATAGTTTGATGCACATGAAATGGTCAAGTTATGAATAAGCAAATGGATGATTTATTCTTGTGATGATATGAGTTTTAGTTTGTAATTTGGTTTATTTTTGGTTGCCATATATGCATGATATGTGATGGAAATGTTGCTTGTAGGTATGACCCATTTGGGTGGCATTTTGGTCTTACAAATGACCTATAATGTCACATGGCCATGGCACACGGGCGTGCCTAGTGACCGTAGGGTAAAGTCAGTAGCTAGCTTAAGAGCACACGACCATGGTACACGGGCGTGCCTAGAAGACATGTTAGAAAGTCAGTATATGGCCTAGTAGTACACGACCTTAGCACACGGGGGTGCTTGGTAGCCGTGTGGGTTTGGTAGGATTGACCACGGTTAGGGTACACGGGCGTGCTTGGTGGCCGTGGTGAGAAGTCAGGTTCGACCACAAGGAGGACACACGGGTGTGTTTAGCAGTCGTGGTGGGCAAACCGTCTACTCCCATGGGCGTGTATCCTTTGTATTTTAGAAAAGTTTTTAAGTTTCTGAGTACTTCTATATATGTTTCGTTTTAGTCCCGACCCGGGTTATAAGCATGTTTGAGGTCTCGTTGACCTATTTAAGGGACATTGTATGTATGAATGATGAATGAAATGTATGAAATGTTATATATGTTTCTGATCTATCTGGTAATGCCTTTGACCCTATTCCGGCCACGGTTACGGGTTAGGGGTGTTACAAGTACTCCTTCCAACTGCCTCGAAAATCTATTACACATCTCCTTAACATGTCCTCCAATACTTGAATCAGCTTCTCTAAATGACCATCTATCTAAGGATGGAAAGTAGTACTGAAGTCTAACCTCAAACCTAAAGCTTCATGTAATTTCTTCTAGAACCGAGACGTGAAGTGAGGATCCCTATCGAAAATGATTGAAATAGGAACCCCATGCAGTCTCACTATTTCAGATACATAGAGCTTAGCCAATTTCTGGAGAGAGAAGTCCGTCCCAACCGGAATGAAGTGAGCAGATTTGGTCAATCGATCCACAATGACCCAGACAGAATCTTTCTTAGTGGGTGTTAAAGGCAACCCACTAACAAAGTCCATAGTTACTTGCTCCCATTTCCACATCAGTATCTTTACCCGCTGTAGCAACCCCGAAGGCAACTGATACTCAGCCTTAACCTATTGACAAGTCAAGCAGTGAGCAACGAAATCGTGACCTCACACTTCAACCTTGGCCACCAATACAACTCTCGTAAATCTCAATACATTTTATTCCCACTGGGATGCATAGCATAAGGGCTACTATGCGCCTCCCTCAAAATCGACTGTCGCAAATCCTCATCCTTCGGCACACAGATCTGACCACATAAACATAATACCCCATCACTGTTAATCCCAAAATCAGTAGTATCCCCATTCTCAACTTGATAGAACCGCAACTTAAGCGACTTATCCCCATTCTGTTTACCTCTGATCTGTTCAATCCATGTGGGCTTAACCTGAAGTTCTACTAACAAACTCCCATCATCAAATAAACTGAGTTGAGTGAACATTGCTCTCAGATCAGTCATTACCCTACAGCTCAAAGTGTTTGCCACCACATTAGCCTTACCAAGGTGGTACTCGATGGTGCAGTCATAATCCTTAAGCAGTTCAACCCATCTATACGGCCTAAGGTTTAACTCATTCTCAGTGAGGAGATACTTGAGGCTTTTGTGAAAGTGTAGATGTACACTTCTCACCGTACAGATAGTGCCTTTAGATTTTTAGAGCGAAGACAACTGCTTCCAACTCCAAATCATGCGTCGGATAGTTAGCCTCATACATCTTGAGCTGACGAGATGCATAAGCTACCACTTTACCAATCTGCATCAGAACACAACCCAGGCCCACATGTGACGCATCACTATATACCACGAAATCCTTCCCAGATTCAGACTGTATCAGAACTAGAGCCTGCGTTAGAACAAATTTGAGCTTCTTGAAGCTCTCTTGTTGCTTATCAGTCTAGACAAGGGGAACTCCCTTATGTAGAATCTTGGTCAATGGTGCGGTGATCAAAGAGAATCCTTCTACGAATCATCTATAATACCCCACTAGCCTCAAAAAGCTGCGAATTTCAGACACATTCTTTGGCTGTTTCCCCTCCAACACAGCCTCAATCTTACGAGGGTCAACACGAATCCCCTCCGCAGAAACTACATGCCCTAGAAAGGATACTTCTCGGAGCCAGGATTCACACTTACTAAACTTCGCGTACAACTATTTCTCGCGAAACATCTGTAATACCACTCGGAGATGTTTGTAATAGCCCGATTTAGGGGCTAGTCAGAATAGTGATTTCAGAATCACTAATCGGAGGTTTGAGAAAATTATTTTCATGTTATTTTATGAATTAGAGAATGATTATAGAAGTGTATGAAAATTTTGGTGCTTTAATTTTAGCGATTTCAAGCTTAATCGTGAAAAAGGACTAAATTGCATAAAGTGTGAAAGTTCTATTTTATAAGCTAAAAGTGCCTAATAGCCATAGAATATTAATTAGAGGTCTTCAATGTGCAAATAGACCCTTAGACATAAGGTGGCCGGCCATAGGAGACAAACAATGTCAAATTGGTCAAAGTTGTTGAAATTAGGTGGGCTAAATTGATTTTTATATTAAAATAAAGGAAAGAAAAATATCATCTTTCTTCTCTTCTTCTCCACAGAAATTTTCAGCAAACAAGGGGTTTTAGAACTCAAAAATTTCAGCAAGCTTCTCTCCTTACAAGTAAGTGCATTAGTGATCATTTTTTGATAAAAATTGTACATTTGGAAGCCCTAAAGCTTAGGCTTTCTAAAGAGGGGACTATCTTGCAATACGGTGAAAAGTTTAGGGATTTTCCATGAGAGTTTTTAAGTTTTTTTCTGTATTTTTATGGAATAAAATGAGTCTTAGATATTTAATAAACAACTTTTTGTGAGAGGTGTTGCCATGAAAACACCTAAATGAACCTTTTTGTAAAGGTTGTGAAATTAGTAGTAAATGTGTGAAATTTTGGTTTTTGGTGATAGCTATAATAGAAATAAATGTTCACCTAGGCTTGTTAAAGGTAGAAATTTGATTAGAATTAATTTTCGAGCCTAGGGGTAAAATAGTCATTTTGCTAAAGTCTAAGGGCAAAATAGTAATTTTACCAAAGCATGATTATTGAAATGCTTTTATTAATGTGATGATTTAAAATGAGCAAATTTGCTATTATAGAGCAAAAAGAACAAAGAGTCAACCTTGATCGGGGCAAGAATAAAGTCTCGGACTGGATTGAAGATCTAGCTCAATTTGAAATAGAGGTAAATTTGTATGCAATAAATTCAACATTCATGCTCGTAAGTTTGGGAACATTTGATATTCTATGAAATTGTGTATTTGGTGTTAAATGATAAAGTTGAGATGTTGAAGTCCTGATTGGACTTTAATGAATGTATGAATAATATCGTCGAGACATGAGATCGGTAAGGTCCCATGTAAGACCATGCTAGGGACATGACCTCGGCACTGAATTGAGATCCCATATAAGACCATATTTGGGATATGGCTTTAGTATTGAAAATGAGAATCGTATAAGACCATGTCTGGGATATGCCATCGATACTTGGGGTGAGGTTTCGTATAAGACCATATCCAGATATGGCATCGGTACTCAAAGGTAATCCCATGTAAGATCGCTTCTGGGATGTGGCATTGGCTTAGGTTTATGCTAATGATAATGAATATGCATCTATGAGTATCCTTAGTGATTTATTGGGATAAATAGATTTGTTTGGAAATAGAAATGAGAATTGTATTAAAGTCATATGAATGAGTAAATACAAGTACCCGTGAGAAATTCACGAGGAATGTTTATGATATGTGGCATGGAATGTTCTAGATAAGAACAAGTATGAGTAAATATGGCAAAGTACTTATGACTTTGTAAGGTTATCTAATGCTATGGATTGATATCATTATGAGCTTGTTGTTGCTATTTATTTTCATGCAAACTTACTAAGCTTTGTGCTTACCCCTCTCATTTCCCTTTTCCTTGTAGTAATGCCTAGATAACACGGGGATCGTGGGACGCAGGAGTTTGAAAATCACACTATCAACATCACTTTGGTATAACAATTTAGACTTATTTTGAGTATGGCATGTATAGGACTCAGGTATTTTGTTAGGTCATAATTGTTAGCCAAAGTGTTGGCTATGTATGTTTTCAAGTCATTTTCTAAATGGTCATCGGAAATGGGCCAACACTTGACAACTATATATATATATATATTCATTGATAATGAAATTATGAAGTTTATGCTTGTTTGAATGCTTTGAATTGAGTTCTTCGATGTGCTTTTGGGTCATGAATGATGTTTTTATGAGTTGGAGTTAGTATGACTACTATGCAGGGTGGCATTTGGCTTGGAATATAGCCTTTTTATGTCCACACGAATAGACACACGGGTGTGTGTCTAGGTGTGTGGGACACACGGTCAGCTCTATGGGCATGTCGATCGACCGTGTGTCCCCTGCATGCTAGGTTTGCCAAGTCAGGATGCTTAGAAGTAAACACACGGGCAGTGACATGGTCGTGTGTCTCAATCGTGTGGGAGGCACGGCCACGGACATGGGCGTGTGCCCAAGTCGTGTGAAGTTTGCACCTTGAATTTAGAAATTGAATTGTCACACGGTTGAAGCACACGGGCGTGTGATAGACCGTGTGGAATTAGTCAGTGTCGACCACGGGTACAACACACGGACGTGTGTTGATCGTGCGAGGTAAGTTAGTATCGAGCACGGGTGAAAAGCACGGGCGTATGAAATATCACATGGGCGTGTGGCCCCTGTTTACACAAAATTTTTCTAAGTGCATAAAAGTTTTCGATTAATTCCTAAAACCTTCCGGGATTATGTTTAAGGCCTTGTAGGCATAGGATGAGTATATTATAGGTGTGAATGGAAAGTTTTTAAGACGAAATAAAATTTATAGCCCAAATCATTATGTTTAGGCAAGTTGTGCTAAGTAATCCTCGTATCCAGTTCTGGCTTCGAACACCGGTATAGGGTGTTACATTTAGTAGTATCAGAGCTACTGTTTAGTCGATTCTAGGACTAACATAGTGTAAGTACGAGTCTAGTTATAAATGCCATATGTAGGAGTATTTGTGTAATGATTGTGTAATGACTCTTGATGTTTGGAATTGTGTTTTTATATAGTTATGGATCCAGATGAAACTACATCTGATGATGCTGCGAGTAATGCACCAGCTCCCACATAAGGGACCGCGCCAGTTGAGAGTAGACCTGAGACTATGGATCAAGGAGATAGGGCTTGAGAAGCCTTTCTCCAAATGATGAGCAACTGGTATACCGAGTACATACGAGAAAATCCTAATGCTCAACCCTCTCCACCCCCACCTTTTCCTTAGACCGCTTTTGTAGCTCCTAAAGTGGTTGAGTTAGTGAGAAGAGAAACACCTTCGGTCGATAAGATTCTAAAACAAAGAGCCGAGGAATTCTGGGCTAGTAAGGACGATGACTTGGAAAGGGCAGAATTCTAGTTGGAGAATACCATCAGGGTATTCGATGAATTGTCCCGCACGCCCGAGGAGTGCCTAAAGTGTATGGTGTCTCTCTTGAGAGATTCAGCTTATCGGTGGTGGAACACCCTTGTATCGGCGGTACCAAGGGAGAGAGTTAGCTGGGAATTCTTTCAAGAGGAATTTCGGAAGAAATATATCAGCCAAAGATTCATTGACCATAAGAGGAAGGAGTTCTTGAAACTAAAGCAAGGCCGAATGAAGGTGACCGATTATGAACGGGAGTTCGTAAGGCTTAGCAAGTATTCTTGGGAGTGCGTGTCTACCGAGGCTATCATGTGCAGGAGATTCGAGGATGGGCTAAATGAAGATATCTATTTATACATCGACATTTTCAAACTAAAAGAGTTTGTAGTGTTGGTAGATAGAGCCTGTAAGGCTAAAGAGCTAGTTAAAGAGGAAAGAAGGGCTGAGATTGAGTATTGTGACTCGAGGAAAAGACAGTTGAATAAGTCACTCCAATCTTCATCTAAGAAATCGAGGGATTTTGCCACTCAACCAGTTACTTTGGTCATGTTTTCAAATTGAAGTAAGGGTAAATAGTTCTCGAGGTCTAAAGCCCAGACTACATCAGTTGCCAGTGTTGGCAACGCTCGACCGAGTAGACCGGAGTGCCCGCAGTGTGGCAGACGTCATTTTGGTGAGTGCTGAGCAAGCGAGAAGGCTTGTTTCAAATGTGGGTCTTTAGACCATTTTATTAGAGATTGCCCCGAGGTGGGTGAGAAAGAAAAATCTCAGAATGCAAGACAGGGGAGTACTGCTAGAGGAAGACCACAGAGAAACCCGGAAATGAAATGAGTAGCAAGAATACATTCAGAGCGCAGACTGCAAGAGTCGAGGGTAGAGCACCGGTAAGAACATTTGCCATTCGTGCTCGCGAGGAGGCGTCTTCCCTTAACGTAATCACGGGTTCATTTTCTCTTTATGATACTCGTGTTATAGCTTTAATTGATCCGGGATCTACCCACTCATACATATGCATGAAATTAGTCTCTAGCATGAGCATGCCTATAAAGTCTATCGAATTTGTAATAAGAGTGTCAAATCCTCTAGGCAAGTATGTGTTGGTAGATAGGGTATGCAAAGGTTGTCCTTTGATGATTAGGGGTCATTGCTTTACGGTTTATCTTATATTATTACCGTTTGCTGAGTTTGATGTCATCCTTGGGATGGATTGGTTAGTTACCCATGATGTAATCGTGAATTGTGGAAAGAAGCTTATTGAGTTGAAATGTGAAAATGGGGATTTTATTCGTGTTGAATCAGACAAGCAAGACAGATAACCAGTAATGGTGTCATCCTTGTTGACTCAGAAGTATTTAAGAAAGGGGTACGAAGCCTACCTTGCCTTTGTGATAAATACTAAAGAGACTGAGTTGAAAATTGAGTCGGTACCCATAGTATGCGGGTATTTAGATGTTTTTCTGAAAGAATTACTGGGTTACCTCCGGTTAGAGTGATCAAATTCGAGATTGAGTTAACTCCGGGTATTGCCCCCATATCTATTGCTCCATATAGAATGGCCCCAATCGAGTTAAAAGAGTTGAAAGCACAGTTGCAAGAACTAACAGACAAAGGTTTCGCAAGACCGAGTTTTTCTCCGTGGGGTGCTCCCATTTTATTCGTAAAGAAGAAAGATGGTTCCATGAGATTAAGCATAGACTATCGGCAACTTAACAAGATAACTGTGAAGAACAAGTACCCGTTGCTGAGAATCGATAATTTATTTGATCAATTGAATGGAGTCATGATATTTTCCAAGATAGATTTAAGGTTCGGGTACTATCAGTTGAGGGTTAAGGACTCGAACATACCAAAAATTGCATTCAGGACTAGGTATAGCCATTATGAATTTTTGGTCATGCCTTTTGGTCTAACGAATGCCGCTGCTATTTTCATGGACCTGATGAATCGCATCTTTCGGCCATACTTGGATAAATTTTTGTAGTTTTCATCGATGATATATTGATCTACTCTCGGGATGAGAACGAGCATGCCGAGCATTTGAGAACGGTTTCACAAATTTTGAGGGATAAACAATTGTATTCCAAGTTTAGTAAAAGTGAATTTTGGCTGAAGGAAGTCAGATTTTTGGGGCACATTGTCTCGGGAGATGGAATTAGAGTCAACCCGAGTAAGATTTCAACAATTATGGATTGGAAAATGCCGAGGAGTGTGACTAAAGTAAGGAGTTTCTAGGCCTAGCCGACTATTATAGGCGTTTTGTCAAAGGGTTTTCCATGATAACTAACCCGATGACGAGATTATTGCAAAAAGATGTGAAATTTGAATGGACAGAGAGGTGTCAACAGAGTTTTGTGAAACTAAAGGCATTGTTGACTGAGGCTCCTATTTTGGTACAACTTGAACCGGGAAGAGAATTTGTGGTTTACAGTGATGCATCCCAGAACAGGTTGGGTTGTGTACTTATGCACGAGGGCAAGGTGATAGCATATGCTTCTAGACAGTTAAAGCTGCACAAGAAGAATTACCCGACCCATGATTTAGAGTTGGTTATTATTGTGTTTGCATTAAAGATTTGGAGGCACCATTTATATGATGAGAGGTGTCGAATTTTTATTGACCATAAAAGCCTAAAATATTTAATGACTCAAAAGGAATTAAATTTGATGCAGCGAAGGTGGTTGGAGTTAATCAAGGATTATGAATTAGTTATAGACTACCATCCGGGAAAGGCGAACGTAGTTGCCGATGCTTTGAGCAGAAAATTATTGTTTGCGCTAAGACCTATGAATACTCAGATGGCTTTGTTAGATGATGGTTCTATGCTAGCCGAGCTGAGGGCTAGACCATTATTTCTGCAAGAGATTTGTGAAGCTCAGAAAAGTGACAGTGAATTACAAGCCAAAAGAGTTCTATGTGAGTCAAATATTGAGTCAGACTTTTGAATAAGTCCTAATGGACGTTTGATGTTCTGAGGTAGAGTTTGTGTACCTAGAAATGAAGAGCTTATTCGAAAGATTTTGCATGAAGCACATAGCGAATGTTTAACTGTGCACCCTGGTAGCTCGAAGATGTACAATGCCTTGAGGAAGTGGTATTGGTGGCCTAGTATGAAGAAAGACATTTCTGTGTTCGTGTCGAGATGCCTAATTTGTCAGCAAGTGAAGGCTGAACACAAAGTACCTTCGGGTCTACTTTAGCCCATTATGGTTCCTGGGATCGTATTACCATGGACTTCGTGACAGGTTTACTGTTGACGCTGAAAAAGAAAGATGTCGTATGGGT
Source organism: Gossypium rotundifolium (assembly GCA_025506655.1). NCBI lineage: Eukaryota > Viridiplantae > Streptophyta > Magnoliopsida > Malvales > Malvaceae > Gossypium > Gossypium rotundifolium. The sequence continues at coordinate 70,160,826 of CP106732.1, read as the reverse complement.
CATAGTCGATAGACTTACAAAGTCAGCCCATTTGATACCGGTACGAGTCGATTACTCACTCGATAGGTTGGCTTAACTGTACGTAGCAGAAATAGTAAGACTCCATGGAGTACCATTATTGATTATTTCGGATAGAGATCTGAGATTTATGTCACGATTTTGGAAAAATTTGCAAGAGGCTTTAGGCACAAAATTGAGCTTCAGTACAACTTTCCATCCACAAACAGACGGGCAGTTAGAAAGAGTAATACAGATACTTGAAGATATGCTTCGATGTTGTGTTTTGGAATTCCAAGGTAATTGGAAAAAATATTTATCGTTGGTGGAATTCACTTACAACAACAATTTTCAATCAAGTATTAAAATTGTACCTTATGAGGCATTGTACGTGTGTAAGTGCTGCATGCCTTTGTATTGGACAGAACTTAAGGAGAATCGATACACAGGGTCAATTTGGTCAGGGAAACTGAAGAGAAAGTAAAGGTGATACATGAATGTCTGAAAGCGGCCTCAGGTAGACAAAAATCCTATACAGATTTAAAAAGGAAAGAGATTGAGTTCCAAGTAGGTGATAAAGTGTTTTTGAAAGTATAGTCGCGGAAAAAAGTCCTTAGATTTGGCCAGAAGGGCAAATTGATTCTGCGTTTTATTAGACCTTATAAAGTTACCGAGAGGATAGGACCGGTAGCTTATCATTTGGCCTTGCCTGAGTTGGAAAAGATTCATGATACTTTCCACGTATCCATGTTACGACGATACCGTTCGGACCCTTCACACATGACTGTGCCATCAGAGGTAGAGATTCAACCAGACATGACTCATGGTGAAGAATCGATTAAGATATTAGCACAAGTGGTCAAACAATTGAGAAAAAAAAAGTATAGCTCTTGTGGTAGTGCTATGGAAAAGACATGGAATAGAATAGGCTACATGGGAGCCCGAGGAGTCCATGAGAAACCAATATCCCAGCCTTTTTACTGGTAAGATTTTTGGGGATGAAAATCCTTAAGGAGGGAGAATTGTAACAACCAGTTTTAGGGGCTAGTCAGAATAGTGATTTCAGGATCACTAATCTGAGGTTCGAGAAAATTATTTTCATGTTATTTTATGAATTAAAGCATGATTATATAAGTGCATGAAAATTTTGGTGCTTTAATTTTAGGGATTTCAAGCTTAATCGTGAAAAAGGACTAAATCACATAAAGTGCGAAAGTTCTATTTTATAAGCTAAAGGTGCCTAATAGCCATAGAATATTAATTGGAGGTCTTTAATGTGCAAATAGACCCTTAAACATAAGGTGGCCGGCCATAGGAGACAAACAATGTCAAATTGGTCAAAGTTGTTGAAATTAGGTGGACTAAATTAATGTTTTATATTAAAATAAAGAAAAGAAAAATATCATCTATTCTTCTCTTCTTCTCCACCAAAATTTTTAGCAAACAAGGTGTAACATCCCTTACCCGTAATCCCCGAGAATCGGGCACGAGGCATTACCGTACAAAACTACTTGATCGCCAATTAGGCTCAATGTGACTACCCTCCTTGAGTCACTACAACAACCTCATTTTTGACTTACGAGACCTCATTCGTACATACGAGGGCTCTGGAGGCTAAATTGGAAACTCCTACGATCTATAAAATTTCTTTCTCAACTAAACAGGGAGTACATGCCTGTGTTAGAAGACACACACGCTTGTGCGTAGTCTCACATGCCCATGTGCCCAAACCGTGCCTAAAAACCTCATCATTCTGCCAAAGTCCCACGGGTAAGGCACACGTCCATGTGGAATAAGACACGCCCATGTATCCTCAAGACATGCCCGTGTCTTCCACCCATGGTCGACATAGACAAATTTCACACGGCCTGGACATGTCCGTGTGGTTAGTTCGTGGTCTATCCTATCTTAAAATGCTAACATGCAAGGGACACATGGCCAGGTTGCACGCCCATGGGCTGACCGTGTGTCACACATGGCCTAGACACACGCCCGTGTGCCTACCCATGTGGAAGAGAACGAGGCTGTTTGCCAAGTTCTTTACATTCCCTTAGCTCATACCACATAACTTTATTCATCATACTAATAAACAATTCATGATTTCAATATAAACTCCCATAAGTAACTCATAATTTCATAAATGATAAGGTGAGCCATCAACCTTGGCAATTTACAAAATAATTGTCTTAACAAGAACCAATACACCTTTGGCCAAAATAACAAAATAATCAAACTAGTCTAGCCCCTATACATGCCATACACAAAATCAAGTCTAAATATACCGAGGTGAGCTGATAGTGTGGGCGGACTTCTAGTTATCGAGTATCCCGACTCGACTCTTTAGCTCTATAAAATAAGGGAAAGAAAGGGGAGTAAGCTTTAAGCTTAGTAAGTTTACAGGTAAACAATATAATATTTTAACATGTATTTAACAATTTCATAGCTTTATATACTAAGTAAGAGACAATTTACATTCATGATCATGCTTACTCATTTCCTCCATTCACACATTCCAACCATATCCCTAGCATAATGCATACATTCATTAACAAGTTCCCTTAAACTTAGCATCACAATGTTACAATATACAGCACATCACAATCTCTTAGTCTATTACTTAGAGTCAATTTATTTGATGGTTCCACACTTAGCCCACCATTAGTTTTTTTATTGGGGTGGTAATGCATTTAGCCCACCAAAAGGTAAATAGACGATGATATCGCACAAAGCCCATCGTAATAAAGCAATAAGATGGTATCACACTTAGCCCACGAAGAGATAAATAGACAATGGTATCGCACAAAGCCCATTGTAATCAAGCAATAAGGTGGTATCGCACTTAGCCCACCATCAAATGTTGTCTTTACACTTTTATATGACTATTCCTTCATTCATACAATAATTATTCAATGACTACCACATTCAATCCACTTGAATCATATATGTTCTCAATCATGTCATGAACCAATTAGCAGCACAATGTATATAAGTAAATTATATTGTTTACACATAAACTTACCTCGATGTAAAACGTTTTAACGGGCAATTTACTCGATCACCTTGGTCAAGGTTGATTCTACGCTCTTCTTGATCTATAACAATGAAATTCATTCGTTTAGATCATTCTATGATCATAATACATCAATTTCTACACTTGGGCAAAAATGACCATTTTGCCCTTGTACATTGGCAAAATTATGATTTTGCCCCTAGGCTCATAATTTATTTTTCAACACATTTTATCATAAACAAGCCTAGCTGAATATTTATTTCTCTTACAACTACTCAAAATTCCAACTATTTTATGCATTTATGACACAATCTCACTCTTTGCATTTAAGTCCTACTTAGGTGTTTTCATGCAAACATCTTTCACAAAAGTTATTTCTCATCTCCATAACTTTCATTTTCACCCCTAAAAACTCAGTTAACATCATATATACAACCAAGGCAAGTCCCTATACTTTCAACCATATTGCAAATTGGTCCCCTCATTAGCTAGCTTAAGCTTTGGGGACTCCAAAAATACAAAAATCATCAATTAAAACCACCTAAATCACTTACTAGTAAGGAGATAGCTTTCCTGAAAGTTTGAACCCCTAAAAGCTCAATTTTCTCTTCAATTTTTGGTGGGAAGAAGGAGGGTGAATAGTGAAAGAAGATAACATCTTTTACTCATATTATTTTATTTATAAGCCACCTTACATCATCAAATTTGACCAAAATTTATTGTACTTGTCCCCCTAGCTTCCTATGGCCGGCCAACACCCTCAATATGGCCTATTTACACTTTAAAATCCTCCAAATTACATTCTATAGCTATTAGGTACCTTTATCTTATAAAATAGAACTTTTACATTGTAACAGTTCGGTTTATACCCTAGTCAGAATAGTGGTTTTGGGACCACAGATCCGAGTTAAAAAATATTTTAATATTATTTTTCGTGTCTACAGTGTGTGATAAAGCATGTGTGAAAGTTTCATGAATTAATTTGGTTGTCTGTGCGCTTAATTTGAGAAAAGGACTAAATTGTATAAAAGGTAAAAGTGGCAATCAATATGTTAATGTGTTAAATTGACATGGCTTATTAAAGGTGAAGTCCTTAAATGGATATTATACTTTTTTTATGCTAGTGGACATTTATGTCCATATTTTACATGATTTTATATGGTTTAATAAAGGTTAAAGTTGTAAAATGATTAATAAGTTATATTAAAATAAAACAAACATAAAATAAGACATTATTATATTTGACTTTGCAGAAATTGAAAGAAAAGAAAAGAAAAGAGATAGCTAGGTATTCAACCCTTGTTCATCTTGATTGAGGTATGTTTTGGTTTTGGTTTTTGATAATTTCTACGTTTTTGTAATCGTTGCTTCGAGTACTATAAAACCCATGTCTTAATTTTGTGAAATGATGATGATTTTGAAATGTGCCATTGATGCATTCATGAGCTTTGTGATGATAGTTGATGAAAAATGAAACATATGTGTTAGATTAACATGTTTTGTCTTTGGATTTTTGGTGTATTTGAGTAGTTTGGGCTAAATTGTGAAAATAATATTTTGAAGGACTAAAATATGAAATAAATGAAAAATATGGGTTTCTAGGGACCTATAGAGAATTCGACTAAGCATGGGTTATATTGAATTATGTGTATTTTGTGATTTTATGAAATAGGGACTAAAATGTAAAAATGTGAAAATATGAGGGCTAATTTGTAAATTACTCTAAATGTCTATCTATGGATTGAATTGAATGGAATGGTGAATAAAAGGGTTAATTCTGAATATTTTTAGATCAAGAATCGAGGAAAACAAATTTAGATTGCGGGAAAGCGAAAATAATCGAGTAGCCGTTTCCGTTCGATAAACCAAATCCGAGGTAAGTTATTATGCAAATAAACTTATCTATATTGAATTGAATATATGTATTCATATGTCTATGGATGAAAATGAATGAGTATGAGATGCTAAGTGCATGAATTCCAAAATAAGTTCGATATAGTGATAAAGCCGAGAAGTCCTGTATAAACCTAGGAATACTTAGGTATCTGTTCTGTTTTATCATGTAAGACCACATCCGGGACGTTGGCGTTACTTTCAAATTTTGTGTAAGACCTCGTCTGGGACGTAGGCAACATTATCTAATTATACATATGACCTCGTCTGGGACGTAGGCATCATTATCTGATTATATATAAGACCCTGTCTAGGACTGTGGCATCAATATACGAGTGCACGTAAGACCTCGTCTGGGATGTTAGCATTGCACTACTATTTTGAGTTTTCTGGGTATCCTACTAGGTTCCTATGGGTTCAATGGGCAAGTCTGCAATACGAATGGTATATCCGAGCCATGATCAATTAAGTGAATGAATATCCAATTCAGGTATGTTGAATGTGCATTAAGTATGCATGAAAGGTAAGTAAGCATATGACTTTGATATGAAGAAGAGTATGATTGGAAATGATAATGTGAATCTTATAATGTTGAATGTGGCAAATATGGCCATAAGTTTATGAACCAAGATATATATATATATGATAGTTCCTAAGTGATTGATATATATATATATATGGGCCAATGTGTTTATTTGTATATGACTTACTAAGTTTTCGGAAAGCTTACTCTGTGTGTGTATTTACTCTATTTTATAGGTCGTCGAAGCTACTGAAGGCTCGAGATTGTCAATGATCGTCATCACACTAGAAAAACTTATTTTGGTACCCTTTTGGAATGTATATGGCTGATTCTGGCATGTATAGACTAGATATGTGTATATGTTTTTGGACGTGAACTTAGCCATGTGTTTTGGAAAGTTTAATTTAGTTCATATTATGTTTTGATGAGTGTGTCATATGTATGGTTTTGGTATGGTTTAAATGCCCATGAAATATCCAGGTTTATGGTTAGTTAAATGATGAAGTTTTGCTTTGGTTATGTATGTGTTATTATTTGAAAGATGATATGAATGATTTGGTTATTAAATGCATGGATTGGAGGAACAAATTGGTATGTTATTGGTTGCCATACATGCATGATGTGTCTTGGTATATTTTGCCTATAGGTGTGACCCTTATGGGTGGAAGTTTGGCCTTATAAATGGCCTATAATGTCACATGGTTGAGGCACACGGGCATGCCTAAGACCATGGGTAAATTGGCAAAATATGGCTTAAACTGCACACGGCTTCGACACGGGCATGCTTGATGGCCGTGTGAGAAATGGTAGTATGTGATCTAGTAGTACACGACCATAGCACACGGGCGTGCCTGGTGACCGTGTTGATTTTGGCAGTATATAGCCACGGGGAAGACACACGAGTGTGTCAGTAGCCGTGGGAGAGGCATGGCCTACCCCCACGATCGTGTGTCCCCTGTATGTTAGAAAAGTTTCAAACTTTTATGAAATTACTTATGTGTTTCGGTTTAGTCCTGACTCAGTTTGTAAGCATGCTTAGGGTCTCGATGACCTACTTGAGGGACATTATGATTGATATTTGATGAATAGTTGTACAATTAATTCTGTAACTATTTTGATCTGTCTGGTAATGCCTTTAACCCTATTCTGGTGATCGAAAATGGGATAGGAGTGTTATATTTGGTTGGTATCAGAGCTACAATTTAGTCGATTCTCGGAATAACGTAGCGTGTCAAAGTCTAGCTATACATGCCATATATTTGAACTGTGATAGTGTGATGAATCCTGACGTGTAAAATGTGATTTCTGTATAGTAATGGACCCGAAAGAGCCGTAGCTGACGACGTAGAAAGTAATGCGCCTACTCCCACACAAGGGACAGAGCCTTCTGATTCGAGACCGGCTACGATCGGTCAGGAGGGAGAAGCTAAACAAGCTTTCTTCCAAATGATGAGTGAGTGGTTCACTCAGTTCATAAAGAATAACCCGATTATTTCGTAACCTTTGCCCCCAGTTAATCCCCCTCAGACTACAGTTGTGCCACCGGCTATATATCCGAATCTATTAAATAAGCCTCTAGTTGATAAGATTCGTAAGTATGGGGCTGAAGAATTCTAGGCTACTAATGTTGATGATACTGAAAAGCTTGAGTTCTAGATTGAAAATACTATTCGGGTTTTCGATGAAATGTCTCTGATTCGGATGAATGTATAAAGTATGTTGTATCCTTACTTTGAGATGCAGCTTATCAATAGTGGAAAACCTTAATTTCTGTTGTTCCGAGAGGACGGTTTACATGGGATTTCTTTCAGATTGAGTTCCGGAAGAAATATATCAGTGAAAGATTCGTCGATCAGAAACAAAAAGAATTACTGGAGCTTAAACAGGGCCGAATGACTATCACTGAATATTACGAGAGTTCGTGCGACTAAGTCAATATGCCCGAGTGTGTATATCTTTCGAAGATATAATGTGCAAAAGATTTGAAGATGGTCTTAATGAAGATATCCGTTTGCTAGTCAGGATTTTAAAAATAAAAGAGTTTGTTGTACTCGTTGACCGAGTTTGCAAAGCTGAGTCTAAAGCTCAAGATAGAAGAAAGAGATTTCAAAGTAAATCATTTTAGTCTGCTCTGAAAAGATTTCGAGATGATCAAATTCATTCTAGAGATAATGTCAGACATTTAAATAGAAATCGAGCTAAATTACAAATGAGTTTCAAAACTCCAGCAACTTCAGTGGCCAGCATTGGTAATGTTCGATCAGAGAGACCTGAATGTAAACATTGTGGAAAAAGACATCCGGGAAGCTGTAGATTGAATGACAGAGCTTGCTTCAGATGTGGGTCGCTTGATCATTTTATCCGTGATTTCCCTGAGCCTATCGAACTAGAGACTGTTAAGAATCTAAGATCTGATATTGCACCTACGAGAGGTCGATCATCAAAGAATGTAAAGAATGTCAGTGGTAGTCAGAGAACTATGAGAGACAATGTTGTCAGATCCAAAGCCAGAGCACCTACCAGAGCGTATGCTATCTGAGCTCGTGAAGAAGCTTCGTCGCCTGATGTTATAACGGGTACTTTTACTCTTTGTGATACTTATGTGATAGCTTTAATAGACCCTGGTTCTACGCATTCATACATATGGATGAATTTAGTATATGGTATGACTTTGCCTGTAGAGTCTACTGAATTTGCTATAAAAGTATCGAACCCCTTAGGTAAGAGTGTCATTGTTGACAAAGTATACAAGAACTATCCGTTAATGTTTCGAGATATCTGTTTCCTTGCTAATCTGGAGCTTTTTCCATTTGATGAATTCGATATTATTTTGGGAATGGATTGGTTATTTATGAATGATGCCGTTGTGAACTGTAAAAGAAAATCTATTAATTTGATAAGTCTAAATAATAAGATTGTACGGAGTAAGTCTGATGATTTAAATGGATTTCTAGTTGTAGTATCTGTTTTGAAAGCTCAGAGTTATGTGAAAAAGGGGTATGAATCATATTTTACTTATGTGATCGATTCAAAAGCTTCAGAGAAGAAAGTTGAATCATTGCCCATTGTTTGTGATTTTGCTGATGTGTTCCCTGAAGAGTTACTGGGTTTACCTCCTATTCGTTAAGTTGAATTTGGTATTCAATTGTTGCCTGGTACAACACCTATTTCGATATCTCCGTATAGAATAGAACCAACAGAGTTGAAAGAGTTAAAGTCACATTTACAAGAATTGACTGATAGAGGGTTTGTTAGACTAAGTTTTTCGCCTTGGGGTGCTCCTATTTTTTTTGTGAAAAGGAAAGATGGTACGATTAGAATGTGTATCTATTACCGTCAGTTGAATAAGGTGACTATAAAGAACAAATATCCATTGCGGAATTGATGATTTGTTTGATCGATTAAAGGACTCTTGTGTTTTCCAAGATTGATTTGAGATCAGGATACTACCAATTGAGAGTTAAATATTCAGACATTTCGAAAATTGCTTTTGAACGAGGTACGGGTATTATGAGTTTTTAGTTATGCCATTCGGATTAACCAATGCTCCTGCTATTTTTATAGACTTGATGAACAGAATTTCTAGACCGTATCTGGATCAATTTGTTGTTGTATTCATTGATGACATTTTGATTTACTCACGTAATGAGAATGAGCATGCAGAACATTTGAAAATTGCGTTGCAAATTTGAGAAAAAGCAATTGTACACAAAATTCAGCAAATGTAAATTCTGGTTGAATGAGGTCACTTTTTTGGGGCATATTGTATCATCTTCTGGGATTCGTGTTGATCCGAGCAAGATTTCTACTGTTCTGAATTGGAAACCTCTGAAGAACATGTCCGAAGTTCGTAGTTTTCTGGGTTTAGCTGGTTATTACCGCAGATTTGTTAAAGGCTTCTTGACTATAGCTACTCCGTTGACTAGATTACTTCAGAAAGATGTCAGATTTGAATGGTCGGATAAATGTCAAAAAAGTTTTGACCAATTGAAAACTCTGTTAACCGAAGCTCCAGTGTTAGTATAGCCAAAATCGGGTAAAGAATTTATTGTTTACAGTGATGCTTCGTTAAGCGGTCTGGGATGTGTTTTGATGCAAGACGGCAAAGTGGTAGCTTATGCTTTGAGACAATTAAAGCCTCGTGAAAAGAATTACTCGACACACGACCTTGAACTTGCTGTGATTGTGTTTGCGCTTAAAATTTGGCGTCATTATTTGTACGGTGAGAAATGTCATGTGTTTGCAGATCATAAAAGTCTGAAATATTTAATGACCCAGAAAGATTTGAACTTACGTCAAAGAAGATGGTTAGAATTGTTAAAAGATTACGAGCTTGTTATAGATTATCATCTGGGTAAAGCAAACATGGTTGCTGATGCGTTGAGTAGAAAGTCATTGTTTGCACTACGTGCTTTGAACGCTCAGTTAGATTTGTCTGATGATAGTTCTGTGATAGCTAAATTGAGAGCGAAACCGTTATTTGTACAACAAATATGTGATGCTCAGAAGGTTGATAATGAATTGTTGTTGAAATGAGCTCAATGTGAATGGAATTCTGAATTTGAATTTCAAGTTGTCGATGATTGTTTGAGATTTCAAGATCGAATCTGTGTTCCAAAAAATTGAGAGCTTATTCAATTGATTTTGGGTGAAGCACATAACAGTCGCCTATCTGTCCATCCAGGAAGTACAAAGATGTATCATGATTTGAAGCAACACTATTGGTGGTCTGGCATGAAACGAGACATTTCTAACTTTGTTTCAAAATGTTTAGTTTGTCAACAAGTGAAAGCAGAACATCAAGTTCCGTCTGGGTTGTTACAGTCGATTCTGATCCCTGAATGGAAATGGGATAAAGTAACTATGGACTTTGTTTCTGGGTTGCCTTTGACTCCGAGAAAGAAGGATGCGATATGGGTCGTATATGACCGATTGACAAAATCTATCCATTTTATTTCGGTAAAATCTGACTATTCACTCGAGAGATTAGACGAGCTTTATATTTCTTAGATTGTGAGATTGCACGGGGTGCCACTATCTATTGTGTCAGATAGAGACCCTAGATTCACATCGAGGTTCTGGAAGAAATTGTAAGAAACTTTGGGCACAAAATTGCATTTCAGTATAACTTTTCATCCACAAACAGATGGCCATTCTGAGCCAATTATTTAGATTCTCGAAGATATGTTAAGATGCTGTATATTAGAATTTAATGGTTCATGGGAACAATACCTGTCGTTGATCGAATTTACGTATAATAATAGTTTTCAGTCGAGCATCAAAATGGCACCTTATGAAGCTTTGTATGGATGTAAGTGTCGTACACCTCTGTATTGGATTGAACTCAGTGAGAATAAGTTACACGGGGTCGATTTGATAAAAGACACCGAACAGAAAGTGAAACTGATCCGAGATTGTTTGAAAGTAGCATCTGATCGTCAGAAGTCCTATGCAAACTTAAAACGAAAGGATATAGAATTTGAGATTGGCGATAAACTATTTCTGAAAGTGTCTCCGTGGAAGAAAGTGCTCCGATTCGGATGTAAAGACAAGTTAAGTCTGAGATTCATCGGACCGTATGAGATCATTGAACGTGTTGGGCCTGTTGCATATAGATTGAAGTTACCCTTGGAACTAGAAAAGATTCATAATGTATTTCATGTTTCGATGCTCCGTAGATATCAGTCTGATCCATCACATGTGATTGCCCCATCTAAAATTAAAGTCTGATCTGATATGACATACGAAGAGGAACCGATCCGTATCTTAGCTCGTGAAGTGAAAGAGTTAAGAAACAAGGAAATTCCATTAGTGAAAGTACTCTGGCATCGTCACGGTATAGAAGAGGCTATGTGGGAGGCTGAGGACTCAATGAGACAGAAATATCCGATTCTGTTTAACGGAAGATTTTCAGGGACGAAAATCCCTAAGGGGGGAGAATTGTCCCCCTAGCTTCCTATGGCCACCAACACCCTCAATATGGCCTATTTACACTTTAAAATCCTCCAAATTACATTCTATATCTATTAGGTACCTTTATCTTATAAAATAGAACTTTCGCATTGTAACAGTCCGATTTATACCCTAGTCAAAATAGTGGTTTCGGGACCACAGATCCGAGTCAAAAAAATAATTTTAATATTATTTTTCGTGTCTACTGTGTGTGATAAAGCATGTGTGAAAGTTTCGTGAATTAATTTGGTTGTTTGTGTACTTAATTTGAGAAAAGGACTAAATTGCATAAAAGGTAAAAGTGGCAATTCATATGTTAATGTGTTAAATTGACATGGCTTATTAAAGGTGAAGTCTTTAAATGGATATTATACTTTTTTATGCTAGTGGACATTTATGTCCATATTTTACATGATTTTTATATGGTTTAATAAAGGTTAAAGTTGTAAAATGATTAATAAGTTATATTAAAATAAAACAAACATAAAAAACAAACATAAAGGTATGTTTTGGTATTTTTGTTCATCTTGATTGAGGTATGATAATTTCTAAGTACTATTTTCTTAATTTGTGAATTGATGAAAAGAAAAGAAAGAGATAGCTAGGTATTCTACTTGTTCATCTTGATTGAGGTATGTTTTGGTTTGGTTTTGATAATTTCTAAGTACTATAAAACCCATGTCTTAATTTTGTGAATTGATGATGATTTTGAAATGTGCCATTGATGAATTCATGAGCTTTATGATGATAGTTGATGAAAATGAAACATATGTGTTAGATTAACATGTTTTGTCTTTGGAATTTTGGTGTATTTGAGTAATTTGGGCTAAATTGTGAAAATAATATTTTGAAGGTCTAAAATGTGAAATAAATAAAAAATTTGGGTTTCTAGGGACCTATAGAGAATTCGGCTAAGCATGGGTTATATTGAATTATGTGTATTTTGTGATTTTATGAAATAGGGACTAAAATGTAAAAATGTGAAAATATGAGGGCTAATTTGTAAATTTCCCTAAATGTTTGTCTATGGATTGAATTGAATGGAATGGTGAATAAAAGGGATAATTCTGAATATTTTTAGATCAAGAACCGAGGAAAACAGATTTAGATCGCGGGAAAGCAAAAATAATCTCGTAGCCGTTTCCGTTCGATAAACCAAATCCGAGGTAAGTTATTATGCAAATAAACTTATCTGTATTGAATTGAATATATGTATTCATATGTCTATCGACAAAATGAATGAGTATGAGATGCTAAGTGCGTGAATTCCGAAATAAGTTCGATATAGTGATAAAGCCGAAAAGTCCTATATGAACGTAGGAATACTTAGGTATCTGTTCTGTTTTATCATGTAAGACCACATCCGGGATGTTGGCGTTGATTTGAAATTTCGTGTAACACCTCATCTGGGACGTAGGCAACATTATTTGATTATACATAAGACCTCATCTGGGACGTAAGCATCATTATCTGATTATATATAAGACCCTGTCTAGGATAGTGGCATCAATATACGAGTGCACGTAAGACCTCGTCTGGGACGTTGGCATTGTACTACTATTTCAAGTTTTCTAGGTATCCTTCTAGGTTCCTATGGGTTCAACGGACAAGTCTGCAATACGAATGGTATATCCGAGCCATGATCAATTAAGTGAATGAATATCCGATTCAGGTATGTTGAATGTGCATTAAGTATGCATGAAAGGTAAGTAAGCATATGACTTTGATATGAAGAAAAGTATGATTGGAAATGATAATGTGAATCTTAAAATGTTGAATGTGGCAAATATGACCATAAGTTTATGAACCAAGATATATATATATATATATATGATAGTTGCTACGTGATTGATATATATATATATATATGTGCCAATGTGTTTATTTGTATATGACTTACTAAGTTTTCGGAAAGCTTACTTTGTGTGTGTATTTTCTCTGTTTTATAGGTCGTTGAAGCTACTAAAGGCTCGAGATTGTCAAGGATCGTCATTTTGGTACGCTTTTGGAATGTATATGGCTGATTATAGCATGTATAGACTAAATATGTGTATATGTTTTTGGAAGTGAACTTAGCCATGTGTTTTGGCAAGTTTAATTTGGTTCATATTATGCTTTGATGAATGTGGCATATGTATGGTTTTGGTATGGTTTAAATGCCCATGAAATAGCCAGGTTTATGGTTAGTTAAATGATGAAGTTTTGCTTTGGTTATGTATGTGTTATTATTTGAAAGATGATATGAATGATTTGGTTATTAAATGCACGGATTGGAGGAACAAATTGGTATGTTATTGGTTGCCATACATGCATGATGTGTCTTGGTATATTTTGCCTATAGGTGTGACCCTTATGGGTGGAAGTTTGGCCTTGTAAATGGCCTATAATGTCACACGGTTGAGGCACACGGGCGTGCCTAAGACCGTGGATAAATTGACAGAATATGGCTTAAATTGCACACGGCTTCGACACGGGCGTGCTTGATGGTCGTGTGAGAAATGGCAGTATGTGATCTAGTAGTACACGGCCATAGCACACAGGTGTGCTTGGTGATCGTGTTGATTTTGGCAGTATATAGTCACGGGGAAAACATACGGGTGTGTCAAGTAGCCGTGGGAGAGGCACGGCCTACCCCCACGGCCGTGTGTCCCCTGTATGTTAGAAAAGTTTCAAATTTTTATGAAATTACTTATGTGTTTCGGTTTAGTCCCGACTCGTTTTATAAGCTTGCTTATGGCCTCGATGACCTACTTAAGGGACATTATGATTGATATTTGATGAATGGTTGTACGATTAATTCTATAACTATTTCTGATCTGTCTGGTAACGCCTCTAACCCTATTCTAGTGATCGGACACGGGATAAGGGTGTTACACGCATCTTATGCGATTTAGTCCTTTTTCACAATTAAGCATGCTATTGCTAGATTTAAAGCACCAAAATTTCCATATAGCCATTTATTAATACCATAATACATAAAATAATACTAAAATAGTTTTCCTCAACCTCGGTTTAGTGGTCCCGAGACCATTGTTCCGACTAGTCCCAAATTCGGGCTGTTACCACTCTCCCCCGTTTAGGGATTTTCGCTCTCAAAAATCTTACCGATAAAGAGGTTTGGATATTGCTCTCTCATGGCTTCTTCCGGTTCCCACGTAGTCTCTTCTACACCGTGTCTTTGCCACAACACTTTTACTAAGGCTATGTCTTTATTCATCAACTGTTTCACTTCTCGAGCTAAGATTTTAATCATCTCTTCCTCATATGTCATATCCGATCGTATCTCAACTTCTTTTGAAGGAATCACATGCGAAGGATCAGAGCGATAATGCCTTAACATTGATACATGAAACATGTTGTGGATTTTCTCTAACTATGCCAAGAAAGCCAACCGATATGCCACTGGCCCAATCCTTTCGGTAATCTCATATGGCCCTATGAATCTCTGACTCAATTTACCCTTTCAACCAAATCTCAATATTTTCTTCCACAGGGACACTTTCAAAAATACTTTTTCGCCCACTTGAAACTCAATTTCTTTCCTTTTCAAATCCGCGTACGACTTTTGTTGGTCTGAAGCAGCTTTCAAACTATCCCGAATGACCTTCACCTTCCCTTTAGTCTCTTTACTAAATCAACCCCATGGTTTTGTTTCTCACTCAGCTCAGTCTAATACAAGGGAGTCCGACACTTATGACCATATAGGGCTTCATACGGTGCCATTCGTATGCTCGACTGATAACTATTGTTGTATGCGAATTCGACCAAGGGTAGGCATCTTTCCCAACTACCTTCAAATTCTAACACACAACATTGGAGCATATCTTCAAGAACTTGAATTTCTCTCTCAGATTGACCATCAGTCTGATGATGGAATGCAATGCTAAAGTTCAATCTTGTACCCAAGGCCTCATGCAATTTCTTTCAAAACCTCGAAGTAAATCTCGGGTCTCTATCCGAGATAATAGATATAAGCACCCATGTAACCTTACTACCTCTACAATGTACAATTCAGCTAACCTTTCCAGTGAATAATCAATACGCACCGATATAAAGTGAGCTGACTTCGTTAATCTATCAACGATAACCCACACAACATCTTTCTTTTTTGAGACATAGGAAACCCCGTCACGAAGTCCATGGTGACCCGATCCCACTTCCACTCGAGAACCATCACTGGTTGAAGTAATTCCGAAGGAACTTGATTTTCAGCTTTCACTTGTTGACAAATCAGACATTTTCGTACTGCCCGGGTGTACTGACAAATAACTACTATGTGCCTATTGTAAAATTTTTGGATTAACTCGTCATCTCTGGGTACACAAATTCTATCATGGAACATTAAGTAACCATCCGAACTTACCCGAAATTCAGAATCAGCTCCTGATTCACACTTAGCTCTTTTAGCTAATATCTTGCTATCATTCCTTTGAGCTTCACATATTTGTTGAACAAATAGTGGTCTAGCTCTCAACTCGATCAGTATAGCACCATCATCGGATAATGACAAACTCGTGTTCATAGCTCTCAAAGCATACAAGGATTTTCTACTTAAAGCATCCGTAACTACATTCGCTTTCCCCGGGTGGTAATCGATCACTAGCTCGTAGTCCTTCAATAATTCAAGCCATCGTCGTTGTCGTAAATTTAACTCCTTTTGATTCATCAAGTACCTCAAACTCTTATGATCCGTGAAGATTCGACACTTGTCACCGTATAAGTAATGTCACCAAATCTTCAACGTGAAAACCATCGCGACCAACTCCAAATCATGAGTCGGGTAATTCTTCTTATGTGGTTTTAGTTGTCTCGAGGCGTAAGTGACTACCTTACCCTCTTGCATCAACACACAACTGAGACCATTTAACGATGCGTCACTGTAGACCACAAACTCTTTTCTAACTCAGGTTGTACCAAAATCGGTGCCTTTGTCAACAACGTTTTCAATCTTTCAAAACTCTGTTGGCATTTTTTAGTCCATTCAAACTTAACATCCTTGTGCAATAGTTTCATCATCAGACTAGCAATCATAGAGAATCCTTTCACGAATCACCTATAGTACCATGCTCAACCCAAAAAGCTTCTGACTTCTGACATGTTCCTCGGCAGTTTCCAATAGCCGAGACCTTTCCCAGATCAACTCTAATACCCTCACCTGACACAATGTGTCCTAAAATGCAACCTCTCAAAGCCAAAACTCGCTCTTACTAAATTTAGCATATAACTGCTTGTCTCTCAAAATCTGTAAGACAATCCTCAGATGCTCCGTATGATCACTCTTATCTCGGGAGTAAACCAATATGCCATCAATAAAAACAACTACGAACTTGTCCAAATATGGTTAGAAGACACGATCCATTAAGTCTATAAAAATCACAGGAGTAATTGTTAAACCAAATGGCATGACAAGAAACTCATAATGGCCATACCACGTCCGAAATGTCATTTTCGGAACATCTTGCTCCTTAACCCTCAACTGGTAATAATCGGATCTCAGGTCAATCTTGGAGAACACCGTAGCCCCCTTCAGTTGATCAAATAGATCATCTATCCTCGGTAAAGGATACTTGTTCTTCACAGTTACTTTGTTGAGCTGTCTGTAGTCTATACACAATCTCATCGTCCCATCCTTCTTTTTTTTACAAAAAGTACTATAGCACCTCACGATGAATAATTCGATCTTGCAAAACCCTTATCCATTAACTCTTGCAACTGAACCTTCAGTTCTTTCAACTCTAGTGGGGCTATCCTATACGGAACAATGAAAATAGGTGCCATTCCTGGAACTAATTCAATTCCAAACTTGACATCTCTAACCGAGGGCAATCCGAGTAACTCTTCTAGGAATACATCCAAATACTCACATACAACCGGCACTGTTTCAATCTTCACTTTAGACTCTTGGGTGTTCAGTACAAAAGTGAGATATGACTCACATCCTTTTCTCAAATATTTCTCAGCCGCCAAGGAAGAGATCATCATCGGTAAATTATCTGACTCACCTGATTCAACTCAAATAACATCTCCATTTTCACATTTCAATTCAATGAATTTACTACCACAATTCACTAAAACACTTTGGGTATTCAACCAATCCATACCAAGAATCAAATTAAAATCATCAAACGGAAACAACATAAAGTTTGCTGGAAACCAATGACCCCTAATTGTCAAGGGACAGTTTCTACAAACCTTGTCCACTAACACATGTTTCCTAATGGGGTTGGACACCTTCACCACAAATTTAGTAGACTCAATAGTCATATTCAAACTAGATGCCAATCTCATACAAATATAAGAATGGGTTGACCCTGGGTCAATCAAAGCAATAACAAAGGTGTCAAGAAGAGAAAAAGTACCCGTTATTACATCTGGCGATGATGCCTCTTCTCGAGCGTGAATAGCATAGGTTCTTGCTAGCGCCCAGCCCTCTGACCTCATAGTAGAGTCTCGTGATACACCTCTACAACTAGTCCCACCTCCCGGGTTCTTTTGTGGCCCACCTCTAGAGGATACATTGCTTGATCTCACCTCTTGCTTTTTCTCTTTATCATCTCTTTCAGGGCAGTTTCGGATGAAATGGTCGGGGGAACCACATTTGTAACAATTTCGATTATTTCCCCAACACTCCCCAATGTGATGTCTACCACAACTTGGGCACTCCAGTCTGGACTTTGGATTGCCCACACTTGCCATCGAGGTGGCCTGAACTCTTGAACCCGAGTAATTGTTGCCTCACTCCCTTTTGTGAATACTCGACTGATGCAGTCGCCTGAGGGTTCACTTCCTTGGACCTTTTAGATTGAGCTTGGTAAGATTTACTCATCGGTCTCTTTCTCGCGTCCGAGCCTCACTCACGGCCTTCCTCTTTTTCTTACTCAATTTTTCAGCCTTACTGGCCCTATCCACCAATACCACAAACTCCTTTAGCTCTAAAATCCCGACTAAGAGTTTGACATCGTCATTCAACCCACCTTCAAATCTTTTGCATAGGATAGCTTCCGTGGACATACATTCTTGTGCGTACTTACTGAGTCGAACAAATTCATGCTCATATTTCACCACAGTCATTTTTCTTACTTCAGCTCAGGGATCCCTTCCGCTTCTGATCCACAAACCGTTGACTTATATACTTCTTTAGAAACTCCTCCAAAAAGAAGTTCCACATTACCCTCTCCTTAGGAACCACTAAGGTCAACATTTTCCACCAATGGTATGCCAAGTCCCTCACCAAGGACACAGCGCACTTTAAGGTTTCCTCAGGTGTACAGGAGAGTTCATCAAAAACCCTCATTGAGTTTTCAAGCCAGAACTCCACCCAATCGGGGTCATCATCTATATTAGCTCGAAAATCTTCAGCCCCATGCTTTTGAATTTTGTCTACCCGGGGCTTAGTTGTCCTCACCGTCTCTACACCTTGGGGAGCCACAGGTACAGGCTGAGGTATAGGAGGAGGTGGAGGAGGTTGAGCATTGGGGTTTGCTTGTACATTCTCAATGTACCAGTTACTCATCATTTGAAAAAAAGGCTTCCCGAGCCTCTTTTCCTTGACCCATAGTCTCGGGTTCACACTACAAAGGCGTGGTCCCTTGCGCAGGAGCTGACTCATTACTAGCTGTGTCATCAGTAACCAACTGATCGGGATCCATATACTACATAGAACAAATTTAAAATCATCAGAAGTCACCACACTATCATCATACGCCTATGGCATGTATAGCTAGACTCTTACACATTCTATGGTAGTCCAAAAATTGACTAAACCTAGCTCTGATACCACTAAATGTAACATCCCTTACCCGTAATCCCCGCCAAAATCGAGCACGAGGCATTACCGTACAAAACTACTTGACCGCCACTTAGGCTCAACGCGACTACCCTCTATGAGTCACTACAACAACCTTATTTTTGACTTACGAGACCTCACTAGTACATACGAGAGCTCTCGAGGCTAAATCAGAAACTCCTACGATCCATAAAATTTCTTTCTCAACTAAACAGAAGTACACGCTCGTGTTAGAAGACACACACGCCCATGTGCCCAAACCGTGCCTAAAAACCTCATCATTTTGCCAAAGTCCCAAGGCTAGGGCATACGCTCATGTGGAATAAGACACGCCTGTACCCTTAAGACATGCCCATGTCTTCTACCCATGGTCGACACTGACAAATTTCACACGGCTTGGACACACCCGTGTGGTTAGTCCATGGTCTATCCTAACTTAAAATGCCAACATGCAGGGGACACACGGCTAGGATGCACGCCCGTGGGCTGACCGTGTGTCACACATGGCCCAGACACACGCCCGTGTGCCTACCCATGTGGATGAGAATGAGGCTATTTTCCAAGTTCTTTACATTCCCCTAGCTCATAGCACATAACTTTATTCATCATACTAATAAACAATTCATGATTTCAATATAAACTCCCATAAGTAACTCATAATTTCATAAATGATAAAGTGAACCATCAACCTTGGCAATTTACAAAATAATTGTCTTAACAAGAACCAATACACCTTTTGCCAAAATAACAAAATAATCAAACTAGTGTAGCCCCTATTCATGCCATACACAAAATCACTAAGTCTAAATATACCGAGGTGAGAAGATAGTGTGGGCGGACTCCTGGTTATCGACGTATCCCGGCTCGACTCTTTAGCTCTATAAAACAAGGGAAAGAAAGGGGAGTAAGATTTCAGCTTAGTAAGTTTACAGGTAAACAATATAACATTTTAACATGTCTTCAACAATTTCATAGCTTTATATACTAAGCAAGAGACAATCTACATTCATGATCATGCTTACTCATTTCCTCCATTCACACATTCCAACCATATCACTAGCATAATGCATACATTCATTGACAGGTTCCCCTGCATTTAGCCCACTATTAGTTTTTTTTTTTATTAGGGTGGTAATGCACTTAGCCCACCAAAAGGTAAATAGATGATGGTATCGCACAAAGCCCATCGTAATTAAGTAATAAGGTGGTATCGCACTTAGCCCACCAAAAGATAAATAGACAATGGTATCGCATAAAGCCCATTGTAATCAAGCAATAAGGTGGTATCGCACTTAGCCCACCATCAAGTGTTGTCTTTACACTTTTATACGACTATTCCTTCATTCATACAATAATTATTCAATGACTACAACATTCAATCCACTTGAATCATATATGTTCTCAATCATGTCATAAACCAAGTAGCAGCACAATGTATATAAGTAAATTGTATTGTTTACACATAAACTTACCTCGATGCAAAACGTTTTAACTGGCGATTTACTCAATCACCTTGCCTTTACCACGGTCAAGGTTGATTCCGTGCTCTTCTTGATCTATAACAATGAAATTCATTCGTTTAGATCATTCTATGATCATAATACATCAATTTCTACACTTGGGAAAAAATAACCATTTTACCCTTGCACATTGGCAAATTATGATTTTGCCCTTAGGCTTGTGTTTATTTTTCAACACATTTCTCATTAAACAAGCCCAGCTGAACATTAATTTCTCTTACAACTACTCAAAATTCCAACTATTTCATGCATTTATGACACAATTTCACTCTTTGCATTTAAGTCCTACTTAGGTGTTTTCATGCAAACATCTTTCACAAAAGTTGTTTCTCATCTGCCTAACTTTCATTTTATCCACTGAAAACTCAGTTAACATCATAAATACTCCCATGGCAAGTCCCTAGACTTTCAACCATATTGAAAATTGGTCACCTCATTAGCTAGCTTAAGCTTTGGGGACTCCAAAATTACAAAAACCATCAATTAAAACCACCTAAATCACTTACCTGTAAGGAGATAGCTTGGCTAAAATTTGAACCCCAAAAGCTCTATAGCTTGGCTAAAATTTGAACCCCCAAAAGCTCTATTTTCTCTTTAATTTTGGTGGGAAGAAGGATGGTGAATAGTGAAAGATGATAACATCTTTTACTCATCTTATTTTATTTATTAGCCACCTTACATCATCAAATTTGACCAAAATTTAATACACTTGTCCCCCTAGCTTCCTATGGTCGGCCAACACCCTTAATATGGCCTATTTTCACTTTAAAATCCTTCAAATTACATTCTATAGCAATTAGGTACCTTTATCTTATAAAATAGAACTTTCGTATCTTGTGCGATTTAGTCCTTTTTCATAATTAAGCATGCTATTGCTAGAATTAAAGCACCAAAATTTCCATATAGCCATATATTAATACCATAATACATAAAATAATACTAAAATAATTTTCCTCAACCTCGGTTTAATGGTCTCGAGACCACTGTTTCGACTAGTCCCAAAATCAGGCTGTTATACAAGGGGTTTTAGAACTCAAAAATTTTAGCAAGCTTCTCTTATTACAAGTAAGTGTATTAGTGACCATTTCTTGATAAAAATTGTACATTTGGAACCCCTAAAGCTTAGGCTTTCTAAAGAGAGGACTGTCTTGCAATATGGTAAAAAGTTTAGAGATTTTCCATGAGAGTTTTTAAGTTATTTGCTGCATTTTTATGGAAGAAAATGAGTCTTAAATGTTTAATAAACAACTTTTGTGAAAGGTGTTGCCATGAAAACACTTAAATGCACCTTTTTGTAAAGGTTGTGAAATTGGTAGTAAATGTGTGAAATGTTGGTTTTTGATGATAGCTATAAGAGAAATAAATGTTCACCTAGGCTTGTTAAAGGTAGAAATTTGATTATAATTGATTTTCGAGCCTAGGGGTAAAATGGTCATTTTGCCAAAGTCTAAGGGAAAAATAGTAATTTTACCAAAGCATGATTATTGAAATGCTTTTATTAATGTGATGATTTAAAATGAGCAAATTTGCTATTATAGAGCAAGAAGAACCAAGAGTCAACCTTGACCAGGCAAGAATAAAGTCTCGGGCTAGATTGAAGATCTAGCTCAATTTGAAATAGAGGTAAGTTTGAATGTGATAAATTCAACATGCTCGTAAGTTTGGGAACATTTGATATTCTATGAAATTGTGTACTTTGTGTTAAATGGGAAAGTTGAGATGTTGAAGTCCCGATTGGACTTTAATGAATGTATGAATAATATCATCGAGACATGATATGGGTAAGGTCCCGTGTAACACCATGCCAGGGACATGGCCTCGGCACCGAATTGAGATCCCGTATAAGACCATATTTGGGATATGGCTCGGTATTGAAAATGAGATTCGTATAGGACCATCTCTGGGACATGGCATCGATACTTGAGGTGAGGTTCTGTATAAGACCATATCTGGGATATGGCATCGGTACTCAAAAGTAATCCCATGTAAAACCACCTCCGGGATGTGGCATTGGCTTCAGGTTTATGCTAATGATAATGAATATGCATCTATGAGTATCCTTAGTGATTTATTAGGATAAATAGATTTGTTTGGAAATAGAAATGAGAATTGTATTAAAGTCATATGAATGAGTAAATATAGGTACCTGTGAGAAATTCACGAGGAATGTTTAAGATATGTGGCATGGCATGTTCTAGATAAGAACAAGTATGAGTGAGTATGGAAAAGTACTTATGACTTTGTATGGTTATCTAATGCTATGGATTGATATCATTATGAGCTTGTTGTTGCTATTTATTTTTATGCAAACTTACTAAGCTTTGTGCTTACCCCTCTCATTTCCCTTTTCCTTGTAATATTGCCTAGATAACTCGGGGATCGTAGGACGTAGGAGTTTGGAAATCACACTATCAACATCACTTTGGTATAACAATTTAGACTTATTTTGAGTATGGCATGTATACGACTCGGGTATTTTGTTAGGTCCTAATTGTTAGCCAAAGTGTTGGCTATGTATGTTTTCAAGTTATTTTGTAAATGGTCATCGGAAATGGGCCAACACTTGACAACTTTATATATATATTCATTGATAATGAAATTATGATGTTTATGCTTGTGTAAATGATTTGAATTGAGTTCTTGGATGTGCTTTTGCATCACGAATGATGTTTATATGAGTTGGAGTTAGTATGACTACTATGCAGGGTGGCATTTGGCTTAGAATATAGCCTTTTTATGTCCACACTGATAGACACACAGGCATGTGTCTAGGCCTTGTGGGACACACGATCAACTCTATGGGTGTGTCAATTGACCGTGTGTCCCCTGCATGCTAGGTTTACCAAGTCAAGATGCTCAGTCATAAACACACGGGCAGAGACACGGCCGTGTGTCTCAACCGTGTAAAAGGCATGACCAAAACATGGGTGTGTCCCCAGGCTGTGTGAAGTCTGCACTTTAAATTTGGAATTTAAATCGCCACACGCGGTTGAAGCACATAGACGTGTGACAGACCGTGTGGAATTAGTCAGTGTCAACCATGGGTACAGCACACGGGCTTGTGGCTGATCGTGTGAGGTAAGTTAGTGTCAACCACGGGTGAAAAGCATGGGCGTGTGAAATATCACACGAGCGTGTCCCATTTCACATGGGCGTGTGGCCCCTGTTTAGAAAAAAATTTTCCAAGTGCATAAAAGTTTTCGATTAATTCCTAAAACCTTCCGGGAGTATGTTTAATGCCTCGTAGGCCTAGGATGAGTATATTATGGGTGTGAATGGGAAGTTTTTAAGACTAAACGAAATTTTATAGCCCGAATCATTATGTTTAAGCGAGTTGTATTAAGTAATCCTCGTATTCAGTTTCGACTTCGAACACGGGTAAGAGGTTTTACAATGTTAATCGTGTTCATCCTC